>OX422211.1:501541598-501949098 GCA_949130495.1 Sambucus nigra | reverse complement strand
AACAAATTAAATAAAGGGGAAAGTACTCTTAGGTCCTTCACAAATAAATTTTAAACACTAAAGGAATTTTGACAATTTTTAAATACGTGCGTCCACGCTGGTGACATAATAAGTGGACCTTATAATAAATTATTCTTAAATATTTAAAAATTGTTAACAATTGACCTAAATGTAAATTTGACCTTGAATAAATCTCAGAACAATTTAGCATGGGAATGTTAATACTAAAATTTTCTGATTTAATTTTACAATAGCAGGCTCAGAAATATCCTTATCTTCCAAATCTCATTACCCAATCATCTCCCGTGGCCTTCCAAATAACTAACAATTCACAAAGTAGCTATGATTCATGTCGCATTATTACTACAATATTGTATACAATAAGTAGCATACCAACACCACTTGTGTTATAACTAGTAAGTCCAAATCTCTATACTGTGAAATGTCTATGGATCTCATCAAAGTTGCATGTAGAAAATGCAAAAGCAAAAAAGACGAGAAAATAAAGAAAGGGCCTATAATGGAAACAAGTGAGCTCAGTTTTTATAAATATAAAAACAGATGTATTATCAACATAAAAAGGAAATAGAATATACATACAAGAGCTAAAGAAAGCAAAAACCATAACTGCTAATAAGAAAAATACAACACAACCTACGCTGTCAGCACAGCCTGGTCCAGCTAGCAAATGATTGAAACAAGTATCTCATCCGCTACCAAGAAATTTAGTTATTAATCTTTAATCAAATCATCATATTCTTAGATTAACCAGTTCATTCCCTTGAAGAAATGTTCAACACAAACAAACAAACAAACAAAAAAAAATAGAAATGTTTAATCTTCCATAAAAATCTCAGACCACTAACCAATTTATAGAATGCATGGTAATTCATAAACGAGTCAAAGCAATTAAAAAAAAATAGTTCAAAGCAATTAAAAAAAATAGTTTACACATGGAAAAAGACTATCCGAACATAGCTAGCTCGAGAAGGTTGGGTCAACCTTAGAAATTGTTTCCTCTCACTTTTCACTCGAGCATTATGAACCTAAACCACCTCATTTAGTGAAAGGACCAGTGTGGACACATCTAGTGTGTGCCCAACTGACTATAGAAGACCTTGTTTTCACAATTGACAGAGAGAAATGGGTACATGTGTAATCAGTTCATGGGAACGTGTGTATTCCATTCCTTGTATTTATATTAGTTCATAGCAATTAGTACGTAGCATTCGTAGATTGGTCCATAAAACTCATAGCACGCATTTGGTGAGTTTTCACCCTTTCTATGCAGTTCTCAGAATCTTCATTCTTTTGGGAAGCATTTATTATTTGGAAAATGATAACTTGTGTCATTAATCAAGCACGTTGTCACTGGGACATTATTTGGGGTGGATTGGGTTTGGTCCCCAGTTCGATCCTTGGTGTCAAAATAATGCTTGGCTAGCGGAACCACGAACCACGAACGGGAATCAATTGAGATGCGCGTATGCTGGCCCGAATACCTCGTAGTATGAAAAATACCTTACCAAAAAAAAAAAAAAAAACTTGTGCCCTTAGGGCACATGTTATGAGCTTCCAAATAGTAAGTATTAGAGTTTCACATGAGTATTCGTTCCCTATTAAATATATGTGGAAACTCTGTTCCTAATATTTTTGGGTTCATAATGTATGCCCTTATGACATATATTATCAGGACCCTTACTGTTATTATGTTATAACAAAGAGCTATTGGAGATTGCTAGCTGTTGGAGATATAGATGATGCTTAGAGACGAAAAGAAAAAGTACCATGTGTGGTACCCCCCCCCCCCCCCCCCCTTCCTCGCTTTTGTGTTGTCCAAATGCTCATTGTTTCTCTTTGTAATCCTATATAAGAAGGTTCAGAGGGGAGTAGAAGACACATCAAATACATATACCAATAAGTGTAGTACCATATCAACTAATTATAGAAAAAGTGAGAGCCAAAAAATACAAGGTATGTATTTTGAGAGTGCAAGTGACTGTATTTTGTAAATAAGTATATTATTATAGTAAAAATGGGTGTGAACTATGAATGTAGTTAAATTGGTGAAGTACATAAATTTATTATGTTGTGTGTATATTTTTATTTTTCACTACTTTTTGATTCATAAAATCTCATGGTGCTGAAAAATATTATTTGACGGAAATTACTGCGTTGAATTTTCTAACAATTGGTATCAAAGCTCTTGGTTTGACAACCTTGAGTAGACGAAGTTGTCTGACCAAAAATACTCTACATAGTTTTTTTTTATTAAATATATTTGGTTGAGTGGAAGCAATGGCGTCAAAAAAGAAAAATTCTACAGTCAAAAAATTCTAAGGTTTAAATTTTGGATTTTGAAAAATGCAAATAGAGGATTATCTCTTTCGGAAAGATTTCTTTCTCTAAGTTCAGTGTAACATAGTTTTATTAGGGTTATAAATTACTCGATCCTTTGTAAAGAAGATGAAGTTAGCTTTTATAGTGTTGGGGGTGCGCAGTGCCACACCTAAGCATTCACCAGGCGTGCATGAGCTCAATGCACCAATAAGAGAGAGCCAGTCATCTTATACACATGTACATCATAATGAAAGAATATTCTCCCATGTGGGGGGTTATTCTTTGATAAGGGTTTTGTCCACATGTCTTGTCAAAGCACATGTCACAGGTTCCATATGAGATATGAATGTCAGCTCTGTAAGGTCTTGACTTGGTCAAGACTGTTAAAGGGGCTTTCCTGGTGGACGAGGCCAAATGTAACACCTGTTCTGCAAATGTTGAGACGGGTCTTTTAAGGCAAAGCATTTAGCGGTTATATAGCGATAGTCTTTATGATACTCACACCACTTGATTTTATCCCTCTTGCGATGAGGAGATTTACGCTTTTCTGGCCATTTAAGTTCTCTGCCATCGTTGATTTCATTCAAAATCAAGTCAGGGCATATAGTCAATGGGGTATACTTTGTGAACTTATCATCACTCGGCCTCTTCTTTCCATCTTTATCTTACCTTGGCTTGATTTCCCATTACCACATTCTTTAACATCTCCTATCTTATACATCATGGCCTCCGTAGAGTTCATGATCCTCTCGACCATGGCCAGGAGTTTTGTCATGGACTTTGGAGGATCCTCAGAGACATTCCACAAAAGTTTCCCTGGCTGTAGGCCACTGATGAGTGTTGTCATCGCAATATTCTCCTCGCAGTCTTCCACCTCCAACTTCTATTTGTTGAAGCGAGAAATATACTCCCTCAGAGGTTCATTATTCCCTTGCTCAACGTGCAGGAGATGAGTCACACATTTCGATGGCTTCATACCAAAGCAGAAGTCGGGGATGAATTTCTCTTCCAACTACTCAAAATTCTCTATAAAGCCTCTCGATAGGCCGGTGTACTAAACATGTGATGCTCATGTGAGAGTGCTTGAGAAGGAACGATATCTCATTTCGTAAGGTATGTAGTAAATATTAACTACCGGCTGATACATCTCAATGTGGTGCACGGGATTTATACTCCCGTCATACCTCGGTGTTACACTCGATGTTTTGAAATTGGTTGGGGTAGGATAACTTACAATCCTAGGTACAAATAGTGACCCTTCTATATAACCTCGGCGACTTGGGTCTCAAATTTTGATTTAGTTTTCGATCTTATCCTCCAACCTTTGAATGGAGTTGTTCTATGGTCTTTCCTCTATAACCACGTTATCATCACCGCCTTCTACAGTGACTTCCACTGGGCTAGCTCTCAACTAATAGTCCCATAACAGCTATTAACTAATCTCTGGTCATCTCTATCTCAATTTTGGCCTTTCATCATGGCGCATCCCACTTCCTCTGGCTGTGTCGACACGTCGAGAGTGAGAATGTTTGTATCATCCAACGTCATTTTAGGGTCGAGACAATTAAAAGTTGACCCTCGGCTCAACCTATCAAAATTCGAGACTCTTTGGCATATTCTATGTGTGTGCTAAATGCTCTTATAGTTGTAAGTTAGGGCTGGTGTCCCTCTGGGACAAACGATCTTACTAAAAATCTCATATGGTTCCAAATTCTCCTCCTCGTTATAATCCTGATAGTTTGGGCACCCTGAATCTGCTTTCTAAGGTGGAGACGCCTTGGATTGGCGATGTCTCTCTGCCAATGGTAGTGTTGTTAGTCTTTGACTAGATTTGGGGGTAGTCCCCCAGCACCGCATCCGATACCTCGTTGGCTGTCGGCGTATTAATCTCCACCGCTTGGTCACCAGCAATCCTCCCCATCACACTTTGGCTCAAGGCTATAATCTGTTATTGTATTTATTATTGACTAGCCACCAAACACTTTAATGCTTCCGCCACCTCAGCCATTTCAAACTAGGGAGGTGGTTGGCTAGATCTTCCACCAGCGTTACAAGGCTTATCCGCAGCCATTTTTAAATGGAAATTACTACAAAAGTAGAGAGAGATGTGAGTGACAGAAGGATAAAAAAGAGTTGGTTCAAAGAGAAGCTTGAAGGGCACTTAATCCAAGTTATTTCAATGGTTATTCAGCTCTAATAATAGTGGATCTGGATCACCACCTGAGGAAAAGAGAGAGAGTCTAAGCAAAGAAGAAGAAGAAGAAGATTATGTCTCTTCCCATAGACGATGCCAAAAATGATAATGCTGAAAATCGCCACCTTTATGATGTAGACAATTCAAGCTCTAGCTTTATTAACAATGGTGGAATCACAATGACTATATAAGAAATATATTCATATGAAAAAAGGATGGGAGAGATACAAAATATAAGAATATAAGAGGTTCAGTCGTGGCCTACTCCACTATGCAAAGTGATGGTATTTTCACTATAACAAGTCACTAATAGCTATAGATACACACTCAAACTTTCTCTCTTTAATTTCAGTGTAACAGAGTTTCAATAGGGTTACCAATTACATGACCCTTTGTAAAGAAGATGAAGACAACTTTTATAGTGTTGGGGCTGTGCAATTCCATCCCCAAGAAAACACCAGGCGTGCATGAGCTCAGTACACCAATAGGAGAGAGACAGTTATTTTGTGCTCGTGTACGTCATGATGAAAGAAATTCTCCCACGTTGGAGGTTAATCATTTATAATAATTTTGTCCACGTGTCTTGGCAATGCACATGTCACAGGTTCCATGTGACATATGAATGTTGGCTCTATAAGGTCTCATCTTGGCTGAGACTATTGGAGGGCCCTTTCTGGTGGTCGAGGCCGAATGTAACACCTGTTCTGCAAATGTAGAGATGGGTCTCATCCTGAAGGTGTCGTATGAGGCACATACATGTTAGGGCTGAGATTTAGGAACACCATGATAGGTTGCTATGACCCTATGACTCTTTTATAGCCTTTATAGACTGTCGTAGATATTATTCTAATTGGGTCTCGAAGGCTGAGACTATTTAGCATAGGCCACCAATACATGGGCCCATATAAGAATGAGTTTAAGTTACTATAGGGGTTTACGAAGTCAGGCTGAGTCTCATCCAGATGAGGTCATACTTATGTATATCAATCATCCCCATAGACCTTAGCCTTCAATGCATATGGGAGGCTAAGGTGTAAAAGTCGTCTAACCCCTACGATGAGACAGCCCCTCAGTGTCAGAGGACACTTTGGTGAGGTGAAGGAACCATACATGTGTCAGGAACACTATTTCAGGGTACTTGACGGGCGTGATGTTTTAGTGTCCTTGAACAGAACACATGTCAGCAGATAAATGGCTTAGCTTGTGGCCCAAGAAGTAACGAAAGGCGTGCATCTTGGGGAGTTGTGCCTTAATGATATGGGCATTGATAAGTGGGAATAATCATTACTTTATTTAAATACTTTAAAAAACCACATTTTCTCTTTCTTCTCCATTCCTTCCCGCTTTAACCTTCATGTGAAAATCGAAGCTTCTCTCTCTCTCCTCTATTTCTCCTTGTTCCATGCGTGTTTTCTTCCTTCTTCTTCGTTCCAATCCCTACGTCTCCTCATAAACCTTCGTTTTTCTTCTTTTGCCTTCAATTTACATTTTTGTTGTTAGTTTTTATTTTTTCTTTCCTCCGGCGAGTTTTGCATTTTTTTTACCACTGTTATAGGTGGCTCTAGGGTTTATTTGGTGGTTTTGAAGTTTTGCGTAGGTTACAGTGGTTTATGAGCAGAGATATACTTTTTAGGTGGTGGTGAGTTTTTTTTGGTGGGTTTTTCGATTGTCTTCTCCGGTGAAGCCCTAACTAGTTCTTGACTAGTTAGATAAAAATGCTTAATTTTCCTTTGCTTGACCATTTAGCTATTATGTCCTTCCTCCTTTACTCCTTACATACCATGTTCCAATCGAGCCTAGGGTTATAAGTATCACTAGTGATACTATGTCATCCACCTCTTCTAAGGGTTCTCAGTCTGCATCCTTGTTTGAGGATTATAGCCTTGCACACATAGAGTGTTCCTCCAAAAATTCTATATATAGGAGCCGACTCCTGATAAGAGGCAATGCAGGTTCCAAGTAGTTCTCATTTGGATGATAGTGGGGCTGCTGAATCTAGTCATCGGAGTAACCCCAATCACCTAGAAATGTATCAGAGGGAGTCGAGTCTCATGTTCATGAAATCTCAAACAATGGCGAGACGAGAATAGAGGTAACGTTTAACCAACCAACTATGGTAATTCTAATATTGGCCATGACTTGGGATGAGTTCACTAGTTGTGAAACTGTGGTGAAGCTCCTGTGGATGATGAGGGTGGTGATAGTGATAAATATGAAGATGATAAGGATACCTCGTATGCCTCAACTTTTTCTAGCATCATTTGTGAGATGAATTTGATCACGTGGAGACATATTTATGGCATTAAGCCTTCCATTAACATGAGAGTTTCGTCTGATGACGAGAGGGCATTCAGTAATCAAGAAGATGATGTGGTAGTCTATGAAAAGCTATTCAGGATCGGCTTTCGATTTCCTGTTCACCCAAACATTAGGGCTATTCTCGCTAGTATAGGGTTATCCCCACCTTAGATGCCTCCCAACGTATGAAGAATATTACTCAGCTACATCCAAATTTAGAAGCTGACATATCAAGCCGACCTTCCAGTTAACATCTTTAAAGATTGCTAAACTATCTTTCTACTAAGTCTCACCCATGCTACTTTCATTTTGTAGCTCGACTGGCTGATAAAAAAATTATTTCTCATCAATCAAATATGGAATCATTACTTAAAACCCCAGGACTTCTTTGTGTTGGGAGCTTAGGAGATTAATTCTGGCATTGCATCAGGCGTCAATGACCTGAGAGTCCCACAAAATAGGGTAAATTATCTATGTCAACGAGACTTAATTTTGGCCACAGCGTGGACCGCCGGGATAAAATTGATCACCTTCAAACTTATGGTAAGAATAAAGAGCTAGTAATGTTTTAGAAACTGATGGAGGCAGATCTTTTGGCCGAGAATGGCCTGGAGGTTGAACCCTTTACTGACCTATATAAGTTAAATAATTTTTTATGAACTTTACTATTGTCCTTTAATTTTACTTTATCGATATTGTTCATTTATTTTTTTGCTCGTTGTCCTGTCAAAACGTCATATCAAGTTTGGAAAATGTTTGCCCCCTCAGTTGTTAACATAAAAGGCAAAACTCATTTAACTCTACTGACCAAGACATGAATCAACCCGATATTTTGGGTTTATGAATGACCTGCCTTAGAGGAGTGTCGATGAGCACCACTATCGTATGTGCCTGGGAGTACGGCTTTATCTTTCTTGAGGCATGGACCAATGCATAAGGTAGCTTCTCCCTCTTTGGGTAATTGAGTTCAGACCCTTGCAAGGATTTGTCATTGAAATATATTGGCTTTTAAACCCCATCATCATCTCAGACAATGGCCGTGCTGATAGTCGATTTTGAAATGGCCAAGTACAAAAACAACTTCTCTCCATAAATTGACCAAGATAGTACCATCGGATAACCCAAATGCACTTTTAATTCTTTGAAAGTTTTTTTATATTCTTTATTCCAGATGAAGGATTTCAGGGTAAATGCATGTCGATCACTTGAGAGACGAAACGGCTAAGAGCCGAAACCCATCCCGTAAGCCTCTGGATGTCTTTGATCGTTTTAGGTGCCTATATATCAATCAATGATTTAATATTTACAGGGTTTATCTCCCTCTAATTCACAATAAATCCCCAAAACTTCCCTATTCGGACCTTGAAAATGTACTTGTCTAGATTCAGCTTCATCTTATATCCACTCATGATATCAAGTGTGTGTTCAAGTTCGGTAATACGTCACGTATATTGTATACTCGCACCCATTATCTTCATGCCTTCTAGCAATTTTGTGTTCTTTAATGCCTATATTTATGCTTGTTAACCTTACAACCTCTATTATATATGTTTATATTATCTATGAGGTATAATTGAGATTTTGTAAGTATGAGAATGCTTAAAGTGTGGATTGGTTGCTTTTAGAGGAAGTTTTATCGTCTGACATAACTTTAACGTCATTTTTATCATTTTTTACTTTAGCTCCTACTCAGTGGATTTCCATGGTAGCCTAGTTCGTTGAGTTAGCTTCACGTGACAGCAAACGACACGTCGTTTCGAGATTAGATTAAGAAGTTAGAGCCAATTCCATAAAGGACCTTTTTTCCCTTTTAAAGACTAATGCCCACTCAAAACAGATCACCGGTCGATCGAAATTTCTAATTTAGCCTACAAAGGAAGGCAGGGGGCTATCCAAGACCAATCGATCTCTTCAGAATTTCGTGCGGTAGTGTCTATTTACTTTCTTTTCCCTTTTCTTTTAATTAACTTAATATATAACTTGGGTTTTTGGTGTATTTGTGGATATATTGTATTTTTTAGGTTAGTTTTAGGTTGGGCAGGGATCTTTGGGTGAATCTTCTCTCTCTAGGGTTTGCACCCATTTGGGTTGATGTAAGTCACTATTCATCATCCCCTCCATTTAATTAAAGCTTCCATTTCTTCTTTACTTACTTTGTTATTTATTTAGTTGCTTTGTTAATTAGGCTTATTTCTTTCCTTTACTTGATTTCAAATAATTCATATCATTTATAATGCTTTGTAACTATTTTAGTTTAGGTTGATGTTGATTGAACTCTCCACGGATTAATGGGTTGCTTTTCTTTGGTCATGCATTTTATGAGTCTCAATGGGTTAAGTTGTTCTTTATTTTATGCTAAGGAGATCTAACGATGTATATCATGTATGCGCCAAATTTACAACCTTGTGTGCATAATCTTGGGGATATTTGTTGATGCTAAAATTAATTAAGCTTTTATAACAATTTAGGGGGTGACAACTCTAAATTTATTTAGTTGTGAAAATGATATTTAATCTTGATAGACTTGTCTTCCCATGTGACCATTTATACTGATTAATCCGAGGTGAGGGATATTAGTCTCAATTTATTTTTTTTCCTCCTTTGGTTAATCTTAGTTTAATTTTATGCCTAGTTTTATCTTTTGTTTTAATTCTCACCTTTACATTTTTCTTGAGAAATAATATTTCAATTATAGTTTCGTAACATTCCCCATGGACTCGATACCCGGACTGGTCGTTGTACTCCCTTAAAGACTATAGTATTAGTTTAGTTTTTTTATTAGCGATGGGAGCCGAAAACAACGACAAGTGTAGTTAACACGAGGGCATGATTTTCCCCTATGATTAAAATGACTTCGTTGTCGGGGACTGTTTGTTTTAGAAATTAATTATTTTTATTTCTTAATATTTTTCTTTCTGTATGTATTCTTTTCTAACTAGTTTTGTAGGACTTCTACTTTTGAGTGCCAAGAAACGCTTGAATTTTTTGGACGCACATCACTTTGTAAAATTTACCATCTTGAACTATTTTGGGGGTAACCATGTCTTATTTCAATGTTTTCGGTAATCGTAATGATAATTCTCTAAATTCCCTTAGACCTATGACTTTTGATGAGTACTCACAAAGTAAAAAACTTGAAACATCTAAAATATCCTTGAGTGAGTTATATCAAAGTTAAGTGTTGGATTATGATAATTGTGAGAATGAGATTTACGATTGTGAGCCACAACATCCTTATAATAAGAATGTTTAAACCAATTGCAATAAATTTCAAAATTCTTATGATAATGATTTTTATAGTAGTTCCGAGGATAGTTTCCAAAGTTCTCATTTTTAAGAATATGCGCCTCCACCTATGACATTGCGTGAGGGCTTGCACATTCTTGAAAATGAGAAACTTGAAAACCGTTATCGGGAAGAAAATCGTTGTTGGGAGAAAGAGTTGGATGCATTATTCGAATCCGACGATGATTTTTCCTCATAGACTTTTGAAGTTGAAGAATATTTTGAACCAAATGAGGGATTTTTGCCTACTTTAGACCAAACCATTCTTCACTTGGCCCATGGTATAATAAAGAATGAAAGTGAGGAAGAAATTGTCATAGTGTCCATTTGCAATGAAATGATTTCTTCTTTGGTAACTAAAGAATAAAGGTTATTGAAAATGATCCTATTTCCTTCGAAATTCAATCTTCGAGCGATGACGAGTCATATCTTGAGTTTGAATTTATTTCATCCCCATATTTATTCTATATTATCAAACCGTTACGAGTATCCTATGAATCGGTTCAAAACTTTAAGGCGTTCAACCCTTTTACCGATGAGGATTACTTACTGTTGATGTAAAAAATTAGATCACTCTAATTATTCAATCACAGATAAATAAATGAGACAAAGAATTTTAAAGTGGTTCAGCCTTATAAGAATGGCCTACGTCCACTGTTGTGTTATTGCTGAGTGTTTAGGAATTCTCGATTACAAGTTCTCTCAAGAAATTCCGGGGTCCGGATCCCTTTACAATGAGGACTGTACAATGTATTTATAGCCCTGAGGCTGTAATGTGAAAGGGTAATACATTAAATGAGGTACATATGAAAGGGTAATACATTTAATGCCCTTTAAGAGTGTGCGTCTAAATGATAAGAATTTAATGAATCAGTTGAACTGTTGGTTATCCAGCTATTAATGCTTTGTTCGAGGTACAGCTCGGACCGCCTGAGTTGCTCGGTACTTAAGATTTCCTCGGAGAGGTCTTGTTCCTCGGAGCGTGTGAGTTCCTCGGAGAGTTCTTCGGAGTAGTATGGTTCCTCGAAGTGTGTGAGTTCCTCGGAAGTGATTATTGTTGCCATATAGATTGCCACGTGTCTTTACTCAATTGGGCCATGTCAGCAGACTAAATTTGGTATCAACAGAAGCCCCCAATGTTTCATAGTTCGAAATTTGAGGAGTATGGAACATTCTTTCTCAGAATATGGTAGTTTTAAATGGTCATCTTGAAATTTAGGAATCTTTTGTATTTATTTCTCCTTCCAACTTCGTAGAATTAAGCTTTTTTGAACTTTTCTGCTCGCTTCGATTCCCGCGTACTTTTTGTCCTTTTAGCCGCCGGTAGCGTAATCGTTTCTTTTCGTAATCATTACTTTTTCCTTTTCCCAAGGCAAGGTATTTAAGCGTCACAGACAATCCCATCGTCTTCTACTTTTCCAAATTTGTATCTTCGAGTTTTCCATAATCTTTTTCTCTCCTTTGTATTCATCTTCTTCCATCGTTCGTTGTCAACAGGTCCACTTTTTTCTATAAGATCTTCTTCATTTCCTTTATTCACCATGGTTTACCCTGTTGAATCTCTTGATAAATTTCTCTCTAATTTTTCCATTCCTTCCTGGGTTGTTTTGGAAGAGCTTTCTAAGCCTTCTGATTATTTCCATTTGGCTGAGGGACATTGATTCCCCAGCCTCTTTATTGATGAGTGTGGATTTTCTTTTCCACCAAATCCCTTGTGTCTGGAATTCTGTCATTACTTTGACGTTGCTCCTGCAAGAATAGCCCCCAACACATGGAGAATAGTTAATAGGGTGCATAGATTAAATCAAATCCATGGAACTCACATAAGAATTCCTGAGATTATGTATTGATATAGATGGGCAGTTAATGATAACATTTTTTATTTAAAAACTAGATTTTTAAATAGAGCCTTAGTAGTCAATCTCCCTGGTGCCAATAGGGATTATTTTGAACACGAGGTTGTCATAAAAAATTGGCAACACCCTCCATTAACTGGAGATGAGGTTTACCAGGGTCCCAAATGCCCTCCTTATGGCAATGGGATAGGTTATTTTTATTTCATTTTACTTATTTTAAAATCATGCTTCTTTTGTGTTTGATAAAATGTGTCACTGATGGCAATGTTTATTTATTTGCAGTTGACAGTAAAAGAAAGTGTCCAAAGGAAGCAGACGTGAATATAAGACATTTGAAACTTATCTGGAGTCTGCATCAATCTGTTGCTGATGAGCATATTAGGTCAGCATCATATCTGCTGCAATATAAGAGCTACACCACCTCTTTTACTGCTCGTCCAGTAATAAGTGAATAAGAGCCATTACCAGCTTCCACCAGCTCCTCGCCTGAATCTCACGCCCCTTTAAGCGAAAGGATGAAGAGAAGAAGACCTCCCACTCTCTTTGAGAAACCTGCCTCTGGTTCTGGAGAGGAAAAAAGAAATAAGGTTGATGTCCCAGTGGAGGGACAAAGAAGAATGATGCACCTTCCTCAGCTGTTGTTGTGAAGGTTGCTGAGAAGCCCGCATTGGCTCCGAGCAGGTCTGCTGCTCCTGGAGAGGTGATTGTAATATCATAGACCAAGGGTTCTTCCTTGGTTGAATCTGTCCCTGTTCCCCCGAGGAGGTTGAAGAAGAGCTCCTCGGTCAATTTGGCTGACACCATCACTCAGCCCCCAACTACTGGAACTGGGGTTCCAAATTTTGTTCCCCCGAGCTCTGCCATGAGCTCGGTAAAGTCCTGGATCATTCCCGAGGTCCAAGGTACTGAAGAAAACCTTACTCGGGACATGGTCACCTCGTTAGCTGCTCGTCACCTTGCTTCTGTAATTCTTCTTACTTTCAACTTTTCATATTTCCTTTGTCATTTCTGTTTCTGATTTGCTTTCTTTTTACTTTCACAGTTGACGAGCTGCTTTAATATAATTCTGAAGAAGGATGAAGCAATTAAAGCTTCATGCTCCTCGTCCAGTGTGGAGGGAGCTTTGGCAGAAGCTATCAAGTCTTTGGACGATTCTCGCCAAAAATATGCCACTGACAAGGCTGTTTGGGAGAAGAAGCTTGCCTCCACCGAGCAGGAGAAAGCTCGAGCTGTTGATGCCTCCAAGGAGTTGGAGAAGAAAAATAATGCCCTGGAGAAGGCAAATAAAGAGCTCGAAGAGAAGCTCAAAACTTCTGGGGAGTTTGAAAATAAACTCAAGGATGCCGAGGAGGAGCTGGCTCAACTTCGGGAAGTAGGTCGGCAGAAGGAGGAGATTGAAAATAAATTGAAAGCTGCTGATAACCTGCTGTCCGAGAAGCTTTTCTCGGAGAAGTTGAAGAGGAAGATGGCTGTGAAGAAGTCCTTCAGCGCTGGCTGGGATAACGGGTGGAACAAGGGGTTGGCTGCCATGATGTCATAAGTTGAATATGGCAGCCTAAAGTACTTCAGAGATGGATGGGTTGCAGCTCTCCAGGAGATGAAAGTTGATGAATCTTCTGAGCTCTTCCAGCAACACATTCCTGGTCCCCCTCCAACTCCAAAAGATGAAGAAGAGGACGAAGCTGCCTCAGAAGAATCTTCTATGGTGATGGGAGATCATCCCCCACCCATCCAGCCTACCGCCGAGGAACTTCAGCAAATCGTTACTTCCTCCGAGCAACTGCCTGTTCTCCCCGAGCAACTATCCATTCCCTCCGAACAACCTACCTCTTCATCCTAGCCTCCCGAGAAGGTTTTGGGAGACAAGGAGAAGGTGTAGAGTTGTTCGTGTTTATCTTTATATTTTTCTTTTGTCATATGTAATCTTCAACATGTAATTCTGAACCTTATGATCTAATAAAACTTGGACTTTTTTACATAATGTTGTCTATCCTCTATTCATACTCTGCTTGTACTTTTTATTGATGATTTCTCTTTCTTTCTCTGCTAGTTTCTGGCCAGGATGGAATTGTTATCTGCCCATGATACGAAGCTGCTGCGACAATGCAATGAATACTTTAAGGCAGGTCACACAGACCTGAGTGCAGCACAAGTTGTCGACATCCTCGGCCAAGATGCTTCAGAACAGGCAGTTGAAGCATACCAATATCTGAAGTGTCTTCTTGATCGAGCAGTGGCCAATAATGTGGCCTATTATGATATGATCGAGGATCTCCAAGGCACCCTCGAAGACCTTCAGCTACAATACAAAGAATCATCTGCCCTGTTGCATGAGGGGTACGAGAAGAAGTACAAGCTGATCATTACCGACAAGGGCTACGAGAAGCTTTTTGCTGGGTATGATGTGAGGGAGAGAACCTTGAGGGGTGAAGTCGAGGAGTACAGACAAATTGCCGAGTTTCTAGAGCTAGAGAACAACAACTTGCAGAAAAAGCTATCACAATTGAAGTCCGCAGCCTCTTCTTCAAAAGCCTTAATCTCAGTGACCGATGAGGGATTCTCGTTCTTAGAGGTCGAGAACGCCAACTTGAGGGACGAGTTGGAAACCTTAAAAAGAGCCGACCCCGCTACATCAACTCGTGGACGAGCAAGAGCTCCTCGGGGACGAGCAAGAGTAGCTTGGATTCCTGTCGAGGAATAGAGGACTCAGTCTGCATTAGAAAACCAGGCCTTCCAATTGATGGCGAAGAACCAGGCTTTGGATGAAATGTCAAAGAAAATCAAGGACTTGGAAGAGCGCCTGTCCGAGCAGAAATCTACATTGGAGAACAAAGATCTCTTCATCAAAAACCTCCATGAGCAGATGGAAAGACTAACATATCAGTTCCACAAACAGTCCAAGGAGTTATGGATGGCTGGATACAATGAAGCGCTCTACCACTTGGACGATCGTATCCAAAATTCCAACAATGAGGGCTACAAGCAAGGCTGGTTGAATGCCTTAGGTGTGATGCAGCTCGAACAGGGTCATTACCTGTGGGACTACCACGATCCCGGGTTGCTCGACTTACCTGTGCCACTATACAAATTGGATATGAGTTGGATCCCTGCTCGGGCCATTCCTCGGAGCTTTATTTCCAAATATCTTGGTGACTACAATCTCCACTCAAATGCCGAGATATCTCGTCCTCAGCACCTCTTAGATCGACCATCCGTGATGAATGTCAGGATGTTGAAAGATCTCAACTTCATAAATTCTCCTCTGGATTTTAATGATTCGCCTACTGGCGAGGAACCTGTGTCAAAAGCAGAGGGGAAAAGACCAGTAGAATAGGAATATCAATGTAATAAATTTGTATACATTTCACAATCAATGTAATTTTCATTTCACTATCAATGTAATTTATTTTGAATTCAATAAAAGACTTTCATTTTTGTTTGCAAATCTTAATTGTTATTGTCTTGTAATACTTTACATCTATGCATGTGTATCTGTTAAAAAGATAATAATATTGTGTAGTTTGTCGATCAACTTATTGTCGAATAGCTTGAATTTATGGTAGTCATTTGGCAAAAATAATATTTTATTTCTCGACCAACTTAGTAATAATTACGAGTATAAAAAATGTTGCTCGATCACTTAATAATAAAGTTACAAGTATAAAAAATGTTTAAAATGTTTCCGACCAACCAAGGTCGTTAAATTTTACTTGTCGACCAACTACAGTTAGTGGGTTTTTATCCCCGACCAGCCATAGTTAGTAGATTTTTCTCTTAAATGTTTCCGACCAACCAAGGCCGGTAAATTTTCCTTGTTGACCAACTACAGTTGGTGGGTAGTTGTCCCCGACCAGCCACAGTTAGTCTTTTCGTTTTCGTAAAATGTTTTCGACCAACCAAGGTCGGTAAATTTTTCTTGTCGACCAACTACAGTTAGTGGGTTTTTATCCCCGACCAACCATAGTTAGTCTTTTTGGAATAGTTTTACCTCCCAACCAACTCAAGTTGGCATTTTCGAGAATATATTTACTTCCTAACCGACATAAGTTGGCTTTTTTAGGAATATTTTTATTTCCCAAGAAACACATAATTTTATTTCTAGTAGGAATACAAGTTTTTTCTTCCCGGAGTAATACAAATAGCTTTACTTCTCGGAGGAATATTGGTAGCTTTACTTCCCGGAGGAATATTAGTAGCTTTACTTCCCGGGGGAATATTGGTAGCTTTACTTCCCGGAGGAATATTGGTAGCTTTACTTCCTGGGGGAATATTGGTAGCTTTACTTCCTGGAGGAATATTGGTAGCTTTACTTCCCGGAGGAATATAGGTAGCTTTACTTCCCGGAGGAATATAGGTTTCTCGTCCAACCTTAGTTGGCGTTTTCGAGAAAAAATTTGAGTCTTCTGAGCTTTACCGAGTTTTGCCCCGAGTAGTGTGTAGCACTAGTATTCCCCGAAAAACTTTCAATAAATAGAAAGGATTCGGCGGAATATCTTCCTTTTATTCATCACTGATAATATTTGCGCAGGTGCTCTGCATTCCAGGCATTCTTAAACTCCTCACCTTCTAAAGTTGCTATTCGATAAGTTCCTGGTCGAACAACTTTTGTAACTCGGTATGGTCCATGCCAGTTTGCCTCCAGTTTATTGTGTTTTTGAATCACTTTCTTCAGCACGTAGTCTCCTTCTTTCAGGTCGCACTTCTTCACCCTTTTGTTGTAAAACAAAGCTGTTCGCTGCTGGTAGGCGGCATTTCTAATGGCTGCTTCTTCTCTAACTTCCTCGAGCATGTCTAAATCCAGCCTTCTCATTAAGTCGCTGACAGGGGAATTAAAATTCAATACCCTGTGTGTTAAGAGGCCCAACTCGGCAGGTATAACAGCTTCACTTCCAAACGCCAGCATATATGGTGATTCTCCTGTTGCTACTCGGGGAGTAATTCGGTAAGCCCATAGTACTGACTGTAGCTCGTTGATCCAGTTTGCTTTCGCATCATCCAATCTTTTCTTCAATCCATTTAGAAGCGTTCTATTTGTCACTTCATTTTGTCACTTCAGTTTGTCCATTGCTTTGAGGATGGCCTGGTGCTGAGTGGACCTTCAGAATGTTTGATTGATGACAACAAGCAGCGAACTCCTCGTTATCAAATTATGTTCCATGGTCTATGATGAAGCATGAGGAAGACCATATAGACAAATGATGTTCTTCCAAATAAATTGGTACACCTTCTTGGACGTCATGTCAATGAGTGGCTTAGCTTCTACCCACTTAGTAAAATAATCTACTGCGACGACGAGGTATTTGAACCTTCCTCTGGTCGTTGGCAGTGGCCCAACCAAATCAATTCCCCATATGGCAAATGGCTAAGGGGAAGTTATGGGTGTCAACAATGCTTGTGGTGTTCTTCGGATGGAGGAAAAGCGCTGGCACTTGTCACATTTCTTGGCATAGGCTATACAATCAACCCTCACAATCGGCCAGTAGTATCCCTACGTCATCACCCTTTGCAAAAGCGCCTGACCTGCTACATGTGCTCCACAGGACCCTTCATGGATCTCTTCAATCAAATATTTCACCTCGGTGGGATGTACACATCTCTGCAAACCTTCCATAATTCCCCGTCTATATTAAATACCATTAGTTAATACATATCGAGCAGCTTTAAACTTCAATTTCTTGGTCGCGAGCTTGTCAATTGGTAATTCTCCTTCCTCAATGTATGCCCTGATAGGATCCATCCAATATGTTCCTAATTCAAGGGTAATAAAGTTCATCCTCATATTTTCATCTATGCTCCGACCAGCTAAAACTTCAATTGGGATTGTTCTCCGGAGCTCGGTACGAGTAGCTGATGCTAGTCGAGCTAAGGCGTCTGCTCTTGCATTCTCTTTTCTTGGTATCCTGACCACCTGAATAGCAACAAATTCTGATACTAACTCCATTACCTTTGCATGAAAATTGATCATTAATTCTCCTGTAACTGCATATACTCCATTATTTGGTTTACAATCAATTGAGAATCACTGAAGATCATAACCTGCTGCGCCTCCATAATTTTTGCCAAACTAAGTCCTGCAATCATGGCCTCATATTCTGCCTCATTGTTGGAAGCTTTGAATTGGAAACGCAGGGCGTATTCCATGTCGACCTCGTCCGGAGTGCTCAAAACTATCCCCGCGCCACATCCTGCAGTGCAAGATGAGCCATCTACATATAGCCTCCATATAGGTAACTCGTCTTCAAATTTCTGATCAGTCAGAGTTCCTCGGTGAAATATTTGTTGCTTCCTTTCATCCTCCCCGGATATTTCTTGCTCTTTGTCGATCATCTCTTCTTGCTCTTTTACCAATCGGAATTGGTCTGAGCTCAAATTTGATGATCTTGTAACATCCACTTGCCCTTTTACCAATCGGAGTTGGTCTGAGCTTGTGTTTGTTGATCCTGTAACATCGACAGGTTGATCGGCGAGCAATTTTTGCTCCTCGGGGGTATCAGTTAGAGTTCCTCGGTGAAATATTTGTTGCTTCCTTTCATCCTCCCCGGATATTTCTTGCTCTTCGTCGATCATCTCTTCTTGCTCTTTTACCAATCGGAATTGGTCTGAGCTCGAATTTGATGATCTTGTAACATCCACTTGCCCTTTTACCAACCGGAGTTGGTCTGAGATTATGTTTGTTGATCCTTTAACATCCACAGGTTGATCGGCGAGCAACTTTTGTTCCTTGGGGGTATCAGGATAGGTGAACTCTGCTATAAAATCTGCTACAGCCTGCCCTTTTAATGATGACCTGTGTTCATAAACTATATCATATTCACCGAGCTCTATTACCTAGTACATCAATCTCCCTGATTTTTCTGGTTTATGAAGGGCTTGCCTCAATGGCATATCGGTATAAACTACTATGGTATGAGCCTGGAAGTATGGCCTCATTCTCCTACTCACCTCAATCAACGCCAGTGCTAACTTCTCCAGCCTTGGATATTTGATCTCTTCTCCTCGGAAGGCCTTACTTGTGTAGTAAATTAGTTTTTGCACTCCATTCTCCACTCTGATCAACGCCGAGTTAACTGCATTCTCGGACACTGCAAGGTACAAATACAATTTTTTTCCCATCACCGGCCTGGACAACAGTGGAGGTGCTCCCAAGTATTTCATCAAGTCTTGAAAAGCTTCCTCACATTCATCATTCCACTCAAAAGTCTTTTTGAGTGTCTTGAATAATGGGAGACATCTATCAGTTGCTCGTGACACAAATCTGTTGAGTGCTGCTACTCGTCCTGTAAGACTTTGCACCTCTTTCTTCGTCGCTGGAGATCGCAGCCCTAATAGAGCTTTGATCTTTTCAGGATTCGCCTCAATGCCTCGTCGATTGACAATGTACCCTAGAAACATGCCTTCTCGTACTCCAAATATGCACTTCGTCGGGTTCAACTTCATTTGATATTTATCTAGTTGATCAAAAGTCTGACGTAAGTCAACTAGATAATCGGCAGCTTTCTTTCTCTTTGTCAGCATATCGTCAACATAGACTTCCATATTGTCACTGATTTGTTCAGCAAAGACCTTGTTCATCAGCCGCTGATATGTCGCACGTGCATTTTTCAAACCAAAAGGCATAACATTATAACAATAAGTTCCCCTAGGGGTAATGAAAGAAGTACTTTCCCTGTCTTCAGGTTTCATTTTAATTTGATTGTAACCAGAATAGGCATACATGAAGCTCAGCAACTCGTGTCCTGAGGTAGCATCTACCAGTTGTTCAATTCGGGGCAATGGAAAGTGATCCTTTGGTCATGCTTTGTTGAGGTCGGTGAAGTCTACACACATCCTCCACTTGTTGTTTTTCTTCTTTACCATCACCATATTGACTAACGAGTCTGGATATTTAACATCTTTAATGAAACAAGCTTTCTGGAGCTTCTCGACTTCCTCCTGTATAGCTTGGTTCTTCTCGGGACTGAATACTCTTCTTCTCTGCTTCACTGGATTGATCTCCTTATTCACATTGAGCTCGTGACATAAGAAATTTGGGTCTATCCCAGACATATCTTCATGACTCCATGCAAAAGTTTGCTTTCTGCTTCTGAGGAAAGTTATCAATTCTTGTTTCAATGAGACTTCCAACAACGAACCTACCTGAGTAGTTTTCTCAGGGTGCTCGTTGTCCAGAATGATGTTTTCAGTAGCTTCCACCACTTGACCCGTCACAAGTTGAGACTCATCTCTAGGATCCAATGTTTTAATTTCTGCACCTTCATCCACTTGATAGGTAGTAGTCTTTTTCCTTGATTCCTTTAGTTTTTCTTGCTCGGCGGATGAATAATAGCATTCCCGAGCTACTTTATGATCACCTTTCACAACTCCTACTCCAAAGTTTGTTGGAAATTTCAAACATTGATGCACTGTAGATGGTACAACCTCGAACTTCTTCAATCCTACTCTTCCCATGATGATATTATATGATGACTGAACATTCTTATCCATCACGAAAAACCATATTCTTTCTGTCCGACAAGCAGGCCACGTACCAATGAATATATCCAACTTGATCGTCCCAAGTGGAAATACTTTCTCGCCGGCAAAACCGATGAGGGGTCTGTCGTAAGGTTCCAGTTGAGATAGCTTTAGATTTAAACTATCGAAGCACGAGTAGAACATGATGTCTGCTGAGCTACCATTGTCGACCAATACTCTTGAAATCATAACCTCCTTCATCCTCATTTTGATCACCAATGGGTCATCATGATGATATAGAACACCTACAAGGTCGTTCTTTGAGAACCCAATGACCAACTTCTCTTTGTTCACCTTTCTTGGGCGATCCTCCTCAGCTAGATTTATTCGCTGAATGTACGAGCAAGCTTGGGACTCACCGAGGTAAGCTTTTCTTTCTGTAGTAAGGTCTCCTCCTCCTACATCTCCACCTGTTATAACATTACAGTCAAATGACCCAAAACGTATTGAAAATACCTCTCGTTCTGGCTGCCTTGGTCTCTTGGGAAGATCGGGGTCGTCTTCTGGATCAACTCCATGGTTTCTTTTTTTTGTTCTCCTCTTCTCGACGAGGAGATCTAGACCTCTCTCTTACTCGATCGTTGTTTCTTCTTTCGTTTCCACGATCAACATACTTTGACAACTTTCCTCGTCGGATGAGTGTTTCAATCTCATTCTGAAGAGCTATGCAATTTTTGGTCATATAGCCATGATCTTTATGAAACTCGCAATACTTCGCGTTATTCCTCTTGTCAGGGTCTGCCTTCATTTTCTCTGGCCAGTTTAGTTCCTCGTTGTTCTTGATTTTTTCTAGAACATGGTTGATATCCTTCTTCAAAGCAGTATAATTGTCATATTTCTTCATTACATCCCATACCGACCTATTTTTTGAATGTTTGTCATTACCATTGTTCTTATGCTCTTTCTTCTTAGCTTTATCACCTTCCACCTTGGTGTCTTTAGCATCCATATTCTTCTTTGCAGCCATAACCTCCTCGATATTCATAATCCTGGACGCTTTTCCCATCAGGTCTGACATGGTTCGAGGTGGATCTTTGTCCAAATTATAGTACAACTTGTTCGGCAGTAGTCCACTCATTAAGGCAGTAATTGTTGTCTTCTCCTCGTAATCAATAACTTCGAGTTTCTCGTTATTAAAACGAGTTATATAATCTCTGGTACTCTCACCAGCTTTTTGTCTAACACTTAACAAATGTGCTACTCGTTTAACTGGCTTTACCCCAAAACAGAAATTCCCAATGAATAACTCGGCCAGTTGAAGAAAGGTTGAGATCTTACCCCGAGGAAGATTATTACACCATATTTGAGCAGATCCGGTAAGAGTTCCTGAGAATGCTCTGCATCTCATCTCATCTGGAACAGCATAGATGTCGGCTACAGCTTGGTATTGTTCTATATGAAGGACAGGGTCAGTTTTTCCATCATATTTGGGGGTCACAACAGGTGCTTTGAACTTTGATGGTGTTGGAAAATCTACAACGAACTGGAGAAAAGGTGTTCCTCGAACAAAGGTTCATTGTAGAGGGTTCTTGGCCTTAGCTATTTCACCTAATCTATCCTCCAGCCTTTGAATAGAGCCTTTCCATGCATCATTTCCTTCCTCGGGCCTATTGGTTCGAGCAACTGATCGCGTTGAAGTGGCTTCCTGAGATCTATCTTGACGAGCAACTGGTCGTTCATAGGATCTATCTTGACGAGCAGCTGTTCGCGACTGGGCAGATCCTTCCCTTAAATCTGATGGTTGTCGAAAACTCCTCGATACAATTTTAGGAGGACTTCTATTCCTTCTAAGTCCTAATCGATCAAAAGGTGATACCCTGCTTAACCTCTCTAGCGCACTAGTCCTTTTCTGGAGAGAGAGTGACACGTTGTTCAGTATCTGTGGCTCGCACTGACGAAGTTCGTCCAGGTTGATAAGAAAAATCTTCAGATTCCTCATTTCGATATGAATTGGTATGCCTAGTACGTGAGGATGGTGCACGGGTGTTTCTTTGAATACTTCGTGGTCCTGAATGGGCTGACGCACCGCCATGGAGAGTTTGGAGGGGTTCCAGCGTTTCGATTGCTGGATTCCGGAATATCAGCCATTTGTAATGGATTATTTTTGGTGAGAAAACGATATTACCAGTCGTTCCCACAGACGGCGCCAATCTGTTGATGTAAAAAATTAGATCACTCTAATTATTCAATCACAGATAAATAAATGAGACAAAGAATTTTAAAGTGGTTCAGCCTTATAAGAATGGCCTACGTCCACTGTTATGTTATTGTTGAGTGTTTAGGAATTCTCGATTACAAGTTCTCTCAAGGAATTCCGGGGTTCGGATCCCTTTACAATGAGGATTGTACAATGTATTTATAGCCCTGAGGCTGTAATGTGAAAGGGTAATACATTAAATGAGGTACATATGAAAGGGTAATACATTTAATGCCCTTTAAGCGTGTGCGTCTGAATGATAATCATTTAATGAATCAGTTGAACTGTTGGTTATCCAGCTATTAATGCTTTGTTCGAGGTGCAACTCGGACCGCCTGAGTTGCTCGGACCGCCTAAGCTTCTCGGTACTTAAGAGTTCCTCGGAGAGGTCTTGTTCCTCGGAGCGTGTGAGTTCCTCGGAGAGTTCTTCGGAGTAGTATGGTTCCTCGGAGCGTGTGAGTTCCTCGAAAGTGATTGTTGTTGCCATGTAGATTACCATGTGTCTTTACTCGATTGGGCCATGTCAGCAGACTAAATTTGGTATCAACACTTACCATGAAGGTAATTTTTTCTCCATATGCGCCACCCCCCATTCCAATTGCAAAATCTTTGGGAGGAAATTCAGTTTTTTTTATCCAATTTGTATCCGTCACCCATTCAATCCAAATCCCCTATCCCCCCCCCCCCCCCCCCCCCCAAATATTGTAATTGGTAATGGTTTATTTCTTCCGCCTTACACATGTCTTCCGTTGTTCAAACGGAATTCCTATTTTTCGAAAGGTATGTATGAAAATGAGGGTACAACAATTTTTCCTGAAAGTCAAATCGTATTTTTGCTGGACCCCAAAAAAAATTTAACTTCTAGTGTATAGTTAGTTAGAAGTTAAAATTATAGTTAGTTTTATTTTGTTTCTTTTTATTTATTGTCTATTGTAATTAGTTTAAGTTTATGTTATTTGTTTTTTTATTATTCTTAGTACTAACATGTTTTGTAGAATATTTGGGCTTGTACTTTCACGAGATCACTCCATTTTGCGTAATATCACTCTTCTCCTCTCTTTGACTTGGTTCTTAATTTACATTGAGGACAGTGAAAGGTTTTAAGTTATGGGGTGCGGGATATTTTATCCATTCATTGGTAATTTCCATGTTGATTTGATTATATGTTCTTCCCAAGAATGCTTTTGGTGTAAAAATTAAAATTTTAAAAAGATTTTCTTTCTTTTTTCTCCTTTGTTGGGCATTTTGTCTTTGTTTCCAATGATAAATTTTAATAAATACCCAATCCAATAGATATTTCAATGATACATGTTCACGATTTTAAAAGTTATTAGACTTTTTTTCTCAAATCATTGATATTATGACAAGAATTAAACTTTAAACCCATGAGCACACTCTCTTCTTGTTTTAATGATTTGGTTTAAGGCATTTATGACTCGGTAATACATTACCCTTTCCTTCTTGTAAATGTTGGTGATCTCGTTATTCATTCATTGATTGTTCATAGTTTGAAATGTGTTACTTGAACATGATTTTTAAAGTTATTTTAACTCAAGAATTGCGAGAAATTTAACCATAGGTCCTCTTTATTATACACTACACCAAATCCTGCGAATGGACACGCCCAGTGGGTCACGGCCCAAGTTCGCAACCAGCTGGTCGCGGACTTAGGTCGTGACCCACTCAATATTTGGCGTGACCATATTTATTACCACACTAAATTATTGATGCTTGGGAAGTGGTCATGGACCAAGTCCGTGACCACAGTGGTCGCGGACTTAGGTCGTGACCATCTTGGCACCAAACACGCACCAAAATTCCCTCCAAACTTGGTCATGAGTGGGTCACGGCCCAAATCCGTGACCCATGGCATGACGAAGAAGAGAGTAGACATATTGGGGGTCATGGCTTAGGGCCGTGACCATTTTTGGCGTGGCTCACGGCTAAGGGTTGTGACCATACCTCATTCAAGCACTAGGGTTGATGAAAAGGGTCGCGCATCACTGATCGAGGGTCACGGCTACGAGCCGTGACCATTTCTTAGTGTGGGTCACGGCTATGGGCCGTGACCATGCCTCATCCAAGCACTAAGTGTGGATGGAAAAGTCTCCGGCATGGTGGGTCACGGCTCTAGGCTGTGACCAGTTTGAAGAAGCCAGAATACCTCATCTGCAATTTGTTGGTCACGCACATGGTGGGTCACGGCTCTAGGCCGTGACCAGGTCGAAGAATCCAGGACTACCTCATATGCATTTTATTGGTCGCGTGCATGGGGTCATGGATCTTGGCCTTGACGAGGTTCAGGTATTAAAAATGAAAATTACCCGTTGCTTCAAATTTCTTATGTGCGGTTTGTAAGGCTGTTAGGGCTAAGCGATTCACGTGAAATTTCGTTTGGATTTGAGTTGGATTTGCAAACATAAATCTACCCTGGTATGTATTAATTCATTTGGATTTCATTATTTGTGTCTAAAGCCCTAATTTCTATGTATTTCTGTCTAAAGCCCTTATTTCTGTGTATGTATGTGTAGATTTATGTTTGTATGTGTGTGTATGTATAGATTTATGTTTATATCTGTGTGTATGTATAGATTTATATTTATATATATGTTTTGTGTGTAACCATGAACAAATAAATTATTTTTTTATCAATAAACCCTATATTATATCTGTGTGTATGTATAGATTGTATGTGTGTGTATGTATAGATTTATGTCAAAAAAAATATTAGGGTTTAGTAAACCCTAAATAGTATGAGTGTGTATGTATATATTATGTCAATAAACCCTAGATTGTATGTGTGTGTATTTTTTTTGATAAAATATAATTAAATGAATTTTTAATGAGTAAAAAAATTTACATCCACCTTGTCGTGATTTTATTGGGTGTTATATGCGTGCCACCCTAAATAGTATGCGGTGGAGATGGGTGGAGACCGGGTTTGGGGTTAGAAGCAACAAATAGTCCCTTAAGAATTCTGTAAGTGTTAATTTTGTTCTTGGCCTTGGTATTTTTAATTTGATTTTAGATTTTTCCTTGTAAAAAAAAAGGAATAGATATATACTTGGTTTAATTAGATTAGTGTTGGTTATATTATGATATACCTGTTATGCCATTTTATTTTATTGTTGAAATTGAATAAGTATTGGATTTTGAAATGTAATCAAAATCAATTGTAATCTTCTCAATATGTGTGCATCTAATTTTTTTCTCAGTAGTAATCCTTATATACGTGAAATAAAATATCAATGAGGATTAACGAATTTCAGTTCAAACAAGTTTACCACGAGTCAAGTTGGGACAGTGAGTGACGAAAGAACTAGCCCTAGTTTTCTTCCTTCGGTTTTGAATTTTTTTTTTGGTTCTACCATTTTTTTAATTGAACATAACTGGTTGCAAAAAATTCATTATTTTTTCACTGTCATAGGATACATTGATGTTGGGGTCGAACTACTATCAAACATAATCTGAAATTGTATCGCTGCTAGCATAGAGAAGGTTCCGATTGGCGTTGGGTGTAACAAAATATCCAGGTAGTGGATAGACCTATGACGAACTTTATTTTAAGGTTAAATATGCATTGATTCAATTTTTTAATTATTTTGGGTTTGGATCGTATTTATGTCTAAACCCCGTAATTTTAATTCTTTTGTGCCCCCTATAGCTTGGGTATTGTTGGCGCATTTGTTTCTTGTGACTTCCAGTGGGGGGGGGGGGGGGGGAGAACATAACTTTTGAACAAAGAATAATTAGGGTGAACACTAGAAAAAGAAGGCATTATCCAACGGATTGACACTTTCTAGGTTTAAGGCGTGTCAATTTCTCTGCAATGGTTCACATTAAACTAATTGGTAACCATTTGTTTATTAGCTTAAAGATATTCTTGATTAGTCCGAGATGAATAGGAGAGATTTGAAAATGGAAATACAAATTAGTCAGGGTTCGAAAGTTATTCTTGGGTTTGCAATTTGTGATCGCTCATCTTATTCACTTGTCGAGCGGGACCAATGTGACTCGTAGGAACCGATCGCGTAGTCACGGGCTCCCGGTTTGAGTATATGAAGCAAATTTCCAAAAAATTAGACTTGAGCATAAAAACATGTCATCGAAGGGTGAAAACGTAAAATAACCACAAAACGGTAAGGTAAGAGTCACGAACACCTCGCACAGGACCAATGTGACTCGTAGGAACCGATCGGGTAGTCACGGGGATCCCGATTTGAGTGTACGACGTAAATTTGTAAAAAGTTAGACGTGAGAATAAAAAAGATGCTATCGAAGGGTAAAAACGTAAAACAGCCACAAAAGGTCCCGTAAGAGTCACGAACATCTCGTACGGGACCAATGTAAGTCGTAGGAACTGATCGTGTAGTCACGACACTCCCGGTTTGATTGTACAACGTAAATTTGAAAAAAATTAGACTTAAGCATAAAAACATGCCATCGAATGGTGAAAACGTAAAATAACCACAAAACGGTCCCGTAAGAGTCACGATCACCTCGCACGGGACCAACATAAATCGTAGGAACAGACCGTGTATTCACGGGGCTCCCAGTTTGAGTGTACGGCGTAAATTTCTAAAAAGTTAGACTTAAGCATAAAAACATGCCATTGAAGGACGAAAATCTAAAACAAACACCAAACGGTCCCGTAAGAGTCACGAACCCCTCGCACGGGACTAATGTGACTCATAGGAACCGACCACGTAGTCACGGGGCTCCCGATTTGAGTGTACGACGTAAATTTTTAAAAATATAAACTTAAGCATAAAAACATGCCATCGAAGGGTAAAAATGTAAAATAACCTTAAAACGGTCCTGTAAGAGTCATGAACCCCTCGCTCGGGACTAATGTGACTTGTAGGAACCGATCGCGTAGTCACGGGGCTCCCGATTTGAGTGTATGACGTAAATTTGTAAAAAGTTAGACTTAAGAATAAAAACATGCCATCGAAGGGTGAAAACGTAAAATAGCCATAAAATGGTCCGGTAAGAGTCACGAACACCTCCCACGGGATTAATGTAACTCATAGAAACTGGTCGTGTAGTCACGGGGCTCCCGATTAGAGTGTACGACATAAATTTGCAAAAAAAATAGACTTGAGCATAAAAACATGTCATCGAAGGGTGAAAACGTACAATAAGCACAAAACGGTCCCGTAAGAGTCACGAACACCTCGCACGGGATCAATGTGGCTCGTAGGAACCGACCGCTTAGTAACGGGGCTTCCGGGTTGAGTGTACGATGCAAATTTGCAAAAAATTAGACTTGAGCATAAAAACATGCCATCGAAGGGTGAAAACCTAAAATAGCCACTAAACGGTCCGGTAAGTGTCACAAACACCTCGCACGGGACTAATGTGACTTGTAGCAATCGACAACATAGTCACGGGGCTCCCGGTTTGAGTGTACGACATAAATTTATAAAAAGTTAGACTCTTATGCCATCGAAGGGTGAAAACATAAAACAACCTTAAAACGGTCCCGTAAGAGTCACGAATACCTCACACGGGATCAATGTAACTCGTAGGAACCGACCGCGTAGTCACGGCGCTCCCGGTTGGAGTGTACGACATAAATTTGTAAAAAATAAGACTTAAGCATAAAAGCATACCATTGAAGGGTGAAAACGTAAAAAAGCCACAAAATGATCCCGTAAGAGTCACGAACACCTCGCACGAGACCAAATTAATAGTAGGAACCGAACGGGTAGTCACATGGATCCCGATTTGAGTGTAAGGCGTAAATTTGCAAAAAGTTAGACTTGAGAATAAAAAAGATGCCATAGAAGGGTGAAAATGTAAAACACCAACTAAACGGTCCCGCAAGAGTCACGAACATCTCGCACGGGACCAATGTAAGTCGTAGGAACTGACCGTGTAGTCACGGCGCTCCCGGCTTGAGTGTACGACATAAATTTGCAAAAAGTTAGAATTAAGCATAAAAACATGCCATCGAAGGGTGAAAACGTAAAACAAACACAAAATGGTCTCGTAAGAGTCACGAACACCTCGCACGGGACTAATGCGACTCGTAGGAACCGATGCGTAGTCACGGGGCTCTCGGTTTGAGTGTACGACGTAAATTTATAAAAATTTTGACTGAAGCATAAAAACATGCCATCGAATGGTGAAAACGCAAAACGAACACAAAACGGTCCCGTAAGAGTCACGAACATCTCGCATGGGACCAATGTGTGTCGTAGGAACCGATCGCGTATATAAATATATATATACAGTGTACTGCAGAGTAGCATACCAGTATATATACTACATATATATACTATATATACAGTATATATAATGGTATATATATGCATATATATAAAGTATATATACTGCATATATATACTAGTATATATACTGCTCTGCATATATATGCATATATATACAGTATATATACTGGAAAGACTGCCTTTGTGGGATCTCATATTGGACAGTTCAATGATTTGTGCTATTATTCCTCTTTTGGTTGTGGGGGATTTCAATATTGTGTCTTCTTCAAAAGAAAAGGCAAGTGGATTGCCTATTTACTTAGATGCAACTTCAGATTTTAATAATTGCATCTAAGCCAACAATCTTATGGATTTTGGATTTCTGGCTCTAAATTCTCTTGGTAAAGACTTTCAAATGGTTCTTTGGTTCTTCAGAGACTAAACAGAGGTCTAATTAATGAGTCTTGGTCTTCTTATTTCCCTCAATTCTAATTGTAAACACCTTCACAAATCCTTATCTGACCATAGTCCTCTTCTTATCTGAGTCCTATAAACTTTATCAAGAAACCTTTTAAATTCCAAAACTTTTGAACCTCAGCTGATTCTTTCTACCAATTGCTTTGTAACATTTGGAATTCATTCTCTACAGGATGACCTTTAGATGTCTTTACTTTCAAACTTAGAAAACTTAAAGGGATTATGAGGAATTAGAGCAAAGAAAATTTTATAAACATATTTTAAAACTGTATTAACCTAGAGGTTAAGGTTCTCAAAGCTGAGATCCATTATGAAGAGAATAAAACTCAGGACCTTTTGGTGGAGCTGAACAAAGTTAAGGCTAAATTAAATGATGCCTTATCATTTGGGGAGTAATTCTGGTTTCAAAAGTTCAAAAGGCAGTGGATAAAAAATGGAGATAGGAACTCTAAATACTATCATTCATTGGTGAATTAACATAGAAGGAATTGATTGATTCATAGAATAAAAAATTAGGACAGTAACTTAAAGGAGTCAACTGAAGGAATGTCTAACACGGTTATTTATTATTTTTAAAATTTATTCACTGCACGTTCTACTGAGTCATTTGAAGTGTTAACTTATATCCCTGCCTTGGTGACTAACCAAATGAATGAAGATATGGAAAGGATTCCTGATGACATAGAAATTTTGGAAGCTCTTAAAAGTATTAATCCAAACAGCGTTGCATGTCTAGATGGTTTCAACAACTTGTTATTTATTCAATGTTAGGGAATTATCAAGAAATATTTAGTGTCAACTATTCAATCCTTATTTCTTAGAGCTGAAATTCAAAAATCCTGGGGAGAGACCCAAAATATGCCTTATTACTAAAATTCCAAACCCCTCCTCTTGCATTGACTTTAGACCAATTAGTCTATGCAATGTCTCCTATAAAATTTTCTAAAAAATCCTCAACTCTAGACTTTCTTCTTTCTTCTAAGCCTCATTTCCCCAGTCGAATTAGGTTTTGTCAAAAATAGAAACATTTAGACAACATCTTACTTAGTCAGGGAATGATGCAATAGCTTGATAGAAAAGCCTTTGGTGGAAATGTAGTTTTGAAGATTAATATTCACAAAGTCTATGAAAAACTCTCTTGGATGTTCTTGATCTACTCTCTTTGATAGTTTGGCTTTTCAGAAACAACGATTGATCTTGTGTGGAGATGTATTTCCTCTTCTTGGCTTTCTATAGCTATTTATGGTGAAGTTAAAGGTTTTTTTAAACCCTATAGAGGTGTGAGGCAGGGGGCCCTTTATCCCAAGCCTTTTCATTTTAGCCTCAGAAGATTTAAATAGAGGTCTTCATAATCTCATGCTAAATGGCAAAATTAAATCCTTCTCTTATCCTAGAGGATGTGATTTAATTAGCCATCTTAGTTTTGCAGATGACCTTATCATTTTCACTTAGGGTTCTAAAAGTTTTCTAGATATTCTAATGGATTTTCTAAAGTTATATGAAAAATAATTAGTTCTTTCAATTAATTGCAAAAAGAGTAGCTTCATTATGGGGAACAAATCAAACAGGAGCCATATTAAAAGTGTTGCAGATCTCAAAAACATTAAACAAGAAAAAGGAAGTATTAAAAGCATGGCATTAGAGGGTGAAAACCCAAAACAACCCCCGAACGGCCCCCTGAGAGGCACCAACACCTCCCACGGGACATAGGTAACTCGTAGGAACTGACCGCACAGCCACGAGACTCCCGGTTTGATAATACGATGATAATTGGCATATTTCCAGACTTAAGCAAAACATGGCGTTAGAGGGTGAAAACTCGAAATATTCCTCGAACGGCCCCGTGGGTGGAACCAACACCTCCCACAGGACCAATGTAACTCGTAGGAACTGACCGCGCAGCCGCGGAACTCCCGGTTTGAGAATATGATGGTAATTTGTATATTGCTAGACTTGGGCTTAAAAACATGGCGTTAAAGTGTGAAAACCCAAAACAGACCCCGAACGGCCCCGTGGGTGGCACCAAAACCTCCCACAGGACCAATGTAACTCGTAAGACTTGACCGTGAAGCCATGAGACTCCTTGTTTTAGAATACGACGATAATTTGTATATTTCTAGACTTGAGCAAAACATGGCATTAGAGGGTGAAAACTCGAAACAACCCTCGAACGGCCCCGTGGGTGAAACCAACACCTCCCACGGGACCAATGTAACTCATAGGAACTGACCACGCAACCGAGGGTCTCCCGATTTGAAAATACGACGATAATTTGCATATTTCTAGACTTAGGCTTAAAAATATGGCGTTAGAGGGTGAAAATAAAAAACAGCCCCCGAACGTCCCCGTGGGAGGCACCAACACCTCCCACGGGACCAATGTAATTTGTAGGAACTGACCACGCATCCGCGAGACTCCCACTTTGAGAATACGACGATAATTTGCATATTTCTAGACTTAGGCCTAAAAACATGGCGTTAGAGGGTGAAAATAAATAACATCCCCCGAACGGCCCTGTGGGTGGCACCAACACCTCCCACGAGACCAATGTAACTCCTAGAAACTGGCCACGCAGCCGCGGGACTCTCGGTTTGAGAATACGATGATAATTTACATATTTGTAGACTTAGGCTTAAAAAGATGGCGTTAGAGGGTGAAAACTCAAAATAGCCCCCGAACGGCCCCGTGGGTGGCACCAACACCTCCAACGGGACCAATGTAACTCGTAGGAACTAACCACGCAGCCGCGAGACTCTCGGTTTGATAATATGACGGTAATTTGAATATTTCTAGACTTAAGCTTAAAAACATGGCGTTAGAGGGTGAAAACCCAAAACAGCACCCAAACGGTCCCGTGGGTGGAACCAACACCTCCCACGGGACCAATATAACTCGTAATAACTGATCGCGCAGCCGCGAGACTCTCGGTTTGAGAATACGATGATAATCTGCATATTTCTAGGCTTAAGCAAAATATGGCTTTAGAGGGTGAAAACTCGAAACAGCCCCCGAACAGCCCCGTGGGTGGCACCAACACCTCCCATGGGACCAATGTAACTCGTAAGAACTGATCGCGCAGCCGCGGGTCTCTTGATTTGAGAATACGATGGTAATTTGTATATTTCTAGACTTAGACTTAAAATATAGCGTTAGAGGGTGAAAACCCAAAACAGCCCCTGAACGGCCCCGTGGGTGGTACCAACACCTCCCACGGGACCAATGTAACTCATAGTAACTGATCGCACAGCCACGTGACTCTCAGTTTGAGAATACGACGATAATTTTCATATTTTTAGACTTAAGTAAAATATAGCGTTAGAGGGTGAAAACTCAAAATAGCCACCGAATGGCCCTGTAGGTGGCACTAACACCTCCCAAGGGACCAATGTAACTCGTAGGAACTGACCGTACAGCCGCGGGACTCCCGGTTTGAGAATACGACTGTAATTTGCATATTTCTAGACTTAGGATTAAAAACATAGCGTTAGAGAGTGAAAACCCAAAACAGCCCCTGAACGGTCCCTTGGGTGGCAGCAACACCTCCCACGGGACCAATGTAACTCGTAGGAACTGACCGCGCAGTCGCGAGACTCCCAGTTTAAGAATACGATGATAATTTACCTATTTATATACTAAGCAAAACATGGCGTTAGAGGGTGAAAACTCGAACCAACTCCCGAACGGCCCCGTGGGTGGCACCAACACCTCTCACGGGACCAATGTAGCTGATAGGAACTGACCCCGCAATCGTGGGTCTCCCGTTTTGAGAATACGATGATAAGTTGCATATTTCTAGACTTTGGCTTAAAAACATGGCGTTAGAAGATGAAAACTCGAAACAACCACTGAACTGCCCCGTGGGTGGAACCAACACCTCCCACGGGACCAATGTAACTCGTAAGAACTTACCGCGCAGCCGCGAGACTCTCGGTTTGAGAATACGATGATAATTTGCATATTTCTAGACTTAAGAAAAATATGGCTTTAGAGGGTGAAAACTCAAAACAGCCCCCGAACGGCCCCGTGGGTGGTACCAACACCTCCCACAGGACCAATGTAACTCGTAGGAACTGACCGCGCAGCCTCGGGTCTCCCGATTTGAGAATACGATGGTAATTTATATATTTCTAGACTTAGGCTTAAAAACATGGCGTTAGTGGGTGAAAACCCAAAACAGCCCTCGAACGGTCATGTGGGTGGCACCAACACCTCCCACGGGACCAATGTAACTCGTAGGAACTGATCGCGCAGCCGCGAGACTCTCGGTTCGATAATACGACGGTAATTTTTATATTTCTAGACTTAAGCAAAACATGGTGTTAGAGGGTGAAAACTTGAAACAACCCCCGAACGGCCCTGTGGGTGGAACCAACCCCTGCCACGGGACCAATGTAACTCGTAGGAACTGACCCCGCAGCCGCGGGACTCTCCGTTTGAGAATACGATGATAATTTGCATATTTGTAGACTTAGGCTTAAAAACATGGCATTAGAGGGTGAGAACTTGAAACAGCCCCAGAACGTCCCCGTGGGTGGCACCAACACCTCCCACGGGACCAATGTAACTCGTAGGAACTGACCCCGCAGCCACGGGACTCTCGGTTTGAGAATACAACGGTAATTTGCATATTTCTATAACTTAGGCTTAAAAACATGGTGTTAGAGGGTAAAAACCCAAAACAGCCCCCGAACGGCCCCGTGGGTGGCACCAACACCTCCCACAGGACCAATGTAACTCATAGGAACTTACCGCGCAGCTGCGAGACTCCCGGTTTTAGAATACAACGATAATTTTTATATTTGTAGACTTAATCAAAACAGTGTGTTAGAGGGTGAAAACTCGAAACAGCTCTCAAACGGCCCCGTGGGTGGAACCAGCACCTCCAACTGGACCAATGTAACTCGTAGGAACTGACCCCGCATCTGCGGATCTCCCGATTTGAGAATACGATGATAATTTGCATATTTCTAGACTTAGGCTTAAAAACATGGTAGAGGGTGAAAATCTAAAACAACCCCCAAATGGCCCCGTGGGTGGCACCAACGCCTCCCACGGGACCAATGTAACTCATAGGAACTCACCACGCAGCCATGGGACTTCCGATTTGAGAATACGACGGTAATTTTCATATTTCTAGACTTAGGCATAAAAATATTGATATGTTGATAATTTTAACTCATATATGGAATTTTTCAGCTTGATTAAATTTTTTGTGAAACTACTTGGTTACTGGTATTTTTTTATGTATCCTATCTTTTGTAGGATTTTTGCACACGGAATAAATGAAGGAGGCACTGATTTACAATATGAAGATTGTTTATATGTTGTGGACATTCAGGATTTTGTTTTTTATGTGTTATAGTCGTACGGGCTTTTATTGTTTAGTTTTATGGCAGTGCGGGCTTTTATGATTTGATTGTTGAATTTTATGGTCGTGCGGGCTTTATAATAAGCAGGTTTTATATTTACAGGGTTTGGAATGTCAAGAAAATAGAGGAAACTCTGCCCAATTTTTTATTTGATCTGTGAATTATTAAGACGTGTAATATTTTTAAGTTTGTATATATATTTGTTTATTAACAACGTTCTCGGTTCGCAATTTGTGATTTATTTTTATTGTTTTGCCAATAATAAATATTTGTAACACATCGTACGTGTCCAACATTACACGTAGCAACCGATGGTGCACTCACAGGACCCCCAATTTTAGGATTGGACCAAAAAAATACATTTTTTTTCGTCGCGCATAAAAATGATCGCGGCCAAAGTCCGTAACCATTTTTTTCCTTTTTTTCGTCACGGTTGTGGGTCACGGACTTAGGCCGTGACCATTTTTTGTCACGGTTGTGGGTCGCGAATAATTTGTCACGATTATGGGTCACGGATGAGGGCCGCGATCATTTTTTTAAAAAAAAAATTTTGTCATGGACTTTGGACACGACTAATTTGTCACGATTGTGGGTCACGGATGAAGGTCGTGACCAAATTTTTTTTGTTTGTCACGGTCGTGGGTCGCGAACTTTGACCGCGACCAATTTGTCACAGTTATGGGTCACGGATGAGGCCCGCGATCATATTTTTTTAATTTTTTTTGTCACGGACGTGGGTCGCGGACTTTGGCCGCTACCAATTTGTCACGGTTGTGGGTCACGTTTGAGGGCCGCGACCCATCACGGTATGGGTCACGGCCCAAGTCCACGACCATCTTCCGTGACCCCTCTCGATCGTGACCCACGAAAATGGTCACGCCCGAAATGGTCACGGCCCAAGTCCGCGACCCACATCTTTGGTTAAGGATTTTGGTAGTGACCAATCGCCAGTTTTGGTATAGTGATATCACCTATATCGACCTCGACCTTGACCTCCCCTTAAATGTTTTCCCTCGTCAACCCCTTTGAGCCTTAATATAGCCTTTCGTTTCAAAACCCAAAATCTCATAACCAACTCCACGTTGGAGTTATAAACCATATATATCACCTTCAGATCCTTTGTTTGGAATGATACTTGGGATTGAATCATCTCCTTACTACATGGTTGCAATTAAGCATGTGAGAGTGTAAAACAAAAGAAAAAGAAGTGAAAATGAAAAAGATAGAGAAAACAAAAGAAAAAGTGAGAAAAAGAAGAAAAGAAAAGAAAGAGAAAGTTTTTCATTTATGTACACAGTGTTCAATAATCCTTGTTACCCTCCAATTTCATATCTAATGCTTGTTATGGAAATCATTGTCCAATTTTGAAATTGCCCACAATTTTTCATACTCCCAATTTTTTCATTCTCTAAGAACAATGAATATGTAAATAGTCCCTTCATTTCCTAACCCGAGCCTAGCTTACATTACAAGCCTATTAAAGTCCCATATTATCCTTGGGTGAATGTAATTCAAAATTTTTAATAGTTGTGACAATTTATAAAAATAAATTTTTCCTCCCTTAATGAGCGGTATCTTTCATTGAGATTGCAAAGTTTTTATTTTATATATAGCGTTCGTCTTTAGTGACATGTGTTCGGTCTAGTTTCCATTTGCATCTTTATTCCCACATGTACCGTGTATTACCTCATATTCAAAGTGATTTCATTTGTTGAGTGTAATATCTGGAGAGGATTAATATATATGCACACTTTAATGCGTATCCGATTTATGAAAGTTTTTCCAGATATACTTTGCATGTGCTCGCTCTCCTCCGATATCTTAAGGTTTCAATTCTATGAATTTCATTCTATAATGTCAATGACTAAGGACATTTTGTGTGAATTCATTCACTTTTATAATAACGTGTTTGAACTCTTTTTCGTAATTGTTGGGCTTGTCGCATGGCTGTTGGGCATATATTTTAGGGAACTTTGATATTTGTGGTTTCCATCCCTGAAAACCCTCACGAGGAAATACCCATCCACTATGGTAACCTAGGAGTTCAACGGATTATTGCATATGCTAAATTCAATTATTCACCTACTAAAGTGGCATTTATATATTTTATGCTTTTATACATTTTTTATCGCCATCTGTTGGAACTGGTTTTGTTTTGTTTCATCACTATGGACTAACAATGTCTAAGTTAGGGGGTGTGATATGTCACGAATATTGTATACTCGCACCTGTTATCTTCATTCATTCTAGCACTTTTGTGTTCCTTGTTGCCTATATTTATTCTCATTAACCAGATAACCTCTATTATGTATGTTTATATGCTTTGCGAGGTATAATTGAGCTTCCATAGGTATGGGAATGTTTATAGTGTGGATTAGTTGCTTTTTAAGGAAGTTCCATCATCTGACCTAACTTCTAGAGCATTTTATTTATTTTATACTTCATCTCTTGTTCAGTGTATTTATATGGAAGCGTAGTTCATTGAGTTAGCTTCGCGTGGCCACAAACGGTACATCATTTCGAGTCTGAATGAAGAAGTGAAAGTCAATTTCATGAATGACCCTTTTCTCCCTTTTAAAGGCCAAGGCCCACTCACAACAGATAGCCGGTATACCGGCCTTGAGACCTAGGTCGATTGTATTTCCAATTTAGCCTAGGAAGGAAGGCAGAGGGGTTGTCTAAGATCGATCGATCATTTTCCTCGATCGATCAACTATTTAGAATTCCGAGCAATTGTGTCTATTTACTTTCTTTTCTCTTTTTTATAACCAACTTACATAAGTTGGGTTTTTGGTGTATCTGTGGATATATTGTATTTTTAGGATAGTTTTAGGCTGGAGAGGGGATATTTGGGTAGATCTTCTCTCTCTAGGGTTTGTACCCGTTTGGGCTATTTTAAGTCACTATTCATCATCCCCTCCATTTAATTAAACTTCCATTTCTTATTTATTTTCTTTTTTACTTATTTACTTGCTTTGTTAATTAGGTTTATTGCTTTCCTTTACATGCTTTCATTTAATTCATGTCACTTATAATGCTTTGTAGCTAGTTTAGTTTTGATTGAGATTGATTGAACTCACCTTGGGTTAATTAGTTACTTTGCTTTAGTGATGGGTTTTATGAGTTTAAATATGTTAAGTTGTTATTAATTTTATGCTGAGGAGATGTAATGTTGTCTATCATGTATGCGTTGTACTTACGACCTTGTGTAATCTTGGAAATATTTGTTGATGCCAAAATCAATTAAGCTTTTATGACAATTTAGAGGGTGACAAATCTAGATTTAATTAATTATGAAAATGATATTTAATCTTGAAAGACGTGTCTTCCCATATGACCATTTACACTAATTAATCTGGGGTGAGGGATGTTAGTCTCAATCTATTATTATTCTTACTTTTCTTAATATTAGTTTAATTCCATGCATAGTTTTGTCTTTTTGTTTTAATTCTCATCTTTAACACTATTATTGTGAAAGAGTAATTCAATTAAAGTCTAGCAACATTCCATGTGGATTCGATACCCGGACTGGACTTTCTACTCCCTTAAAGAGTGTAGTAATTGTTTTGATTTTTTTTATTAGCGGCAACCACAAGAGTAGGTAACACGAGCGCATATTTTCCCTTATGATCAATCTACCACATATGTTTTTTCCTTAAAGCTCTTCGTCAACATGTTAACTGCATAGACCTCCATAGTCTTCCCAATATGGTCTTCAAAAATCTTATTGACCAACCTCTGGTAGGTTTCCCTTGCATTCCTCAAGTCGAATATCAATACTTTATAGCATTAGGTTCCCTTAACTGTGATAAAGGAAGTGTTCTCAGCGTTGGCCTCATGCATGAATATTTAATTATACCCCAAATACACATCCATAAAAGTCATCGGTTCATGCCCGACCATAGCATCAATCATATGATTAATCTGAGGTGGTGGGAAGTTGTCCTTTAGGTAGGCTTTGTTCAAATCAGTAAAGTCCACACACATTCTCCACATCTGTACGATGAAAATATTAGAGAGCCAATCAGGATACTATACCTCTCTAATGAAGTATGTTGTCTAAATATTATTCACTTCATCTTGGATGACCTCATACCTATCTCAGGAAAAGGTTTTGTTCCTCTACTTTACAGGCTTCGCATCCTTGTCAATATTAAGGCAATGGTAAATAATCTCGGGGTCAATCCCCGTAGTATATCTCATTCTCTCCAAGAAAAATATTTTTCTTTCTTCTCTACAGCTTCACTGGCTCTTCCTTCACTTCATATTTTACAAGGCCAAGATAAAGAAAACCAGAGAGCAATCGATAACTGACAAGGACTGTTGGCCAAGAGTCAGTCCCAGTAGAAATCGCGATAAAAGGGGGTGATGATAACGTGGTTACAGAGGAAAAACTATGGAACAGATCCATTCAGAGGATGGAGGATAATATCAATAACTTAATCAAAAGTCGAGACCCAAATCGTTGAGGTTATATGAAAGGGTCACCATTTGTGCTTATGATTGTAAGTGATCCTACCCCAGCCAAGTTCAAACCGTCAAGTGTAATACTGAGGTATGACTGGAGTATAAATTTCGTTCACCATATTGAGATGTATGAATCGACAGTCGATATTTACCTAACGCCTGATGAGATGAGATACCGAACCTTCTCAAGAACACTCACAAGCGCAACACATGTTTGGTACACAAAAATGCCAAGAGGCTCTATAGATAATTTTAAGTAGTTGGCAGAGAAATTGATCCATAACTTATCCTTTAGCATGAAGCTTCTGAAACGTGTGACTCATCTCCTGCACATCAAGGCTAGTAGGGAAGAAGGTTGCTCCCATAGCTCCCTCAAAAAAGACAACAACAGGGGGTTCTATTCAAGCCGGTGGTTTTGAAAATCATAAGGGTGGCCTGAGGAGACTAGTACCATCCCTCGTAGCCAAAAGAAGAAGAAGAAAAAGGACAATGTCACACCCTCCTTTTTGGTATAAATGAACAAGACGTATACATAAAGCGATGAATTAATAAAGTTAAGGCAAAATAATATAACTTTATTCATTATTAAAGTAGTATACATAGGCAGTACCACCGCAGGGGTGAGTTACATTTTTTAGTACAGACTATAAAGTAAAAAATTAAAAAGCGCCACTCCATGCTCCCATCTAGCATATTCTCTGCCCACATAGTCATGTATGTAAATACGTAACCGGTATCTATCTCTAAAAGGAAAGAGACATTATCCTCTTTCTCCGAGTTCATCTGGAGCAAAAAGAAATTAGCACAAATATGTTAAGCAGGTTTTACCAGTTCTATAACATGTATACGTATAGATGAGAGTTGGAGTGTGCATAAATTAGTATTTAGTAACGCTAAAGAATTAAAGCTGATAATCCCATACTTATAAGTTTATAAAGAAAATTATGGTTCTTTGAACTAATAATCCCATACTTACGAGTTCATTAACGATCATATCAAGAAAATCAAGGATCTTTGAACTAATAATCCTATACTTATTAGTTCACTAAGGGGTATAGAAATTTTAGAGTAGGGTTAAATGAATTAACCACTGACACACTAATAAATTAACCCCGCAGATTTGATAAAATATTAATTTATGATTTATCAAGTTTTACTACAATCCAAGCCCTACACAGGCTAAAATATTATTATGCATAATTTAATATATTGCTTATATTCCGCATTTGATGAAATACACTAGACAATACTCTAGTAATGATTTAATTAATTATTTGAACTTGGTTTCATAGAGGAAATGACATGTGTCAAGCCCACTTGAGGCACTTTTTGTTATAAAAAGAGGGTTCCCCTCCTCATTTGATGGATGATGGTCTTGGGGGAAAAGTAAGGAGAGGAAATATAGCTCTCCTGTTCCACATACTCTTGGATCTCCATCATGGATTTGATAGTGACGAGTGGATTTTATTAATTTCATTATACGGTATATGGGCGTTTGAGAGGCGGATAGCTGGATTTGGCACCCCCCGTGCACCAAAACTACCAAAATCGAGCATTCGAGAGGCGGCTAACCGGAATAGGCACCCCCCATGCACCAAAATCGAGATCTCTCCGACGTAACGTATGGACCCACGAACTACACAGACTTTGAACAGCAAATATGGATACGTAGGCGCAACCACGTTGCTCAAGTCTAAAACACGCTCGACGCGGTGCCCCCCTCAAATCTGCACTCACATCTTACATTTGGCGACTCTGCTAGGGAACCATTCGTGATTTTGATTGCCTAACGCCTCATGCTCACACATGGAGAACTCGACAAAAGTGGAGAAAACACCCCATTTCAGATAAGCATTATGATAATTTTCATTATTTAGTCTTCTGTTATTATATGAGATGGCATGATGCATATATAATTAAATCTTGGCTAAAAAAAATACTATAAACTGTTTATTCCAGATGTTAGCCAAATATGACTTCAACATCCGTTTTCATAAAATAGAGTGAATACACCTCGTGTGATAAAATGCCTACATTAGTTTATGAATATTACAGAAACTGGTTGAGATGTATGAAATATGTATATACAATAAATTGTGCCAACTCTATCTGCTGCGTATTGATTTGAAAGTTTCGTGGAATAACACGTCAGTTTACTTTCTAGTTAATATTGATTCTCATAACATAAATACTTTCTTAAAAGTACAGGGGTGAACGGAATCAATAAGGAACATGATATCAGTTATTAGGTGAGAAGGGTTAAATTGATCCACATTCAAATTCAAATACCGATGATATTTAATAAAATATGTAGTATGGAAGTATTATAACATGCACATACTAATAGTAAATAGGAGCTATCATATAGTGATATCAATAGCAGTATGCCAAATACACAGAGTTTGCTATTGAAAAGGTAGGGAAACTTACTTGCTCGTTATATCATACGGCTTTATATATCACAAGAGGATATTGGGAAGAGATGGTACTTGATTATCTGTATACCATGTTTAGATATATAAGTATTTGGGACTGGGTCAGTCAGTTTGAACAAAAATTATTTTTTTAATCAAAGATGGACAAAACCTCACAAGTTTGATTAATTATATAAATACAGAAACAACCTCTCCATGGCTTACAAACCCATGCTTAACTAAATCTAGAGGATGGTCCCATGTACAAAAACTGTATCTTTTAAAGTTCTGGGGGTTTAATTTTAAATAACTTGAGACTTTAAAATACTAAACTTAAGGTCATATTTGTACTTTGGTGCAAAAGACCTTTTCTTTTAAAATATTTTAAAGTATTCATAAACAAAGTTGGGGGTTAAAATTCATAAGTTGAAAAAGTCAGGAGGGTCAAATTTTAATTTAGAAAAAATATTTCTAAGTTAAAGGCTCATTTTTCCATAACTAAGACTAGGCTGATCCAAACATGGCCTTACCTTATATCATATTGACCAGAAAAATAAAATTAAAATATTAGAAAAAAATTTAGAAGGTTCGGATTGGCCATATGCCCTCACGCGCTAGGTCAAGGTTTCTGGTAAAAAAGTTCATCTTCTCAATAGTTGACTTTAGGGTTTCTGATTTTTAACCTTAAATAACTCCATCATTTCTAAACCAATTGAGATGATTTCTTAACAAACTCAACCTGATTTTCCATAAGGAATCCAAATATATAGGTTTTATGGATTGAGATGTTTTATATCTCAAGTTCCATAACTATGTGTTTTATTAAAAATTTGACCTGACATTCATGGATTTTAAGGATATGGCAGAGATTCTTATGAACATAGTTAGATTTGTGCTATGTGTAGGAGTAACATGGTTTTGATTTCAAAGGTTGAGATGGTTTATACAGGGAGAATTTAAGATTTTAAGTTTTCTAGTTCAAAAAACACTTTCAAATAATTCGAGCTTATTATGCACATTCATGGCATTTGATCATTACACACAGTTCATGAGGTTCTAATGAAAACATTCAAAGCTTTAAACCTGAGTTTTGATCGTTATGTGGAAGTTCACCATTGAAGCTCAAGCTTTAATGGTGGAAACTTTATAATTTTCACCTAGAGCTTGTTTTCTACGTAGAATTTCCTACTATTTTGAGCTATTCTAGCATTATCACAACATAGAAAAAATTTGAAATTAAAATAACTGAACATAGTACATAAAATCATAGAGTACCTTTGTGGAGTGAAAATTTTGAGTTTTGAAACTTCTATTTAAGTGAGTTTAAAAAGAGGATTTCATGAGATATTTATAATATGTGAGTAGGGGAGTTCATTAGTGGAAAAGGAGGTGGATTAGAACTGATATTGTAAGGTTTTCAAGCTTGTATTTTGTTCCTCACATGTGTGCATGGTGTACACATGTGATTCTTAGTTGGTTGTGCTGATGTGTAAGCTTATTCGGATAGGGGATTTTATGAAATTAATAAAACTTTGGTGTTTGGTCCTTAGTCATATATATGCACTTATAGCCTTAAAAGTGTACTTTTGAAGAATTTTATGGGTACTTTTATTATTTAAGAAAGTTTCAAGGGCTAAAATTATAAATTTTTGTTAGCTGGAGTCTAAAGGGTTAATTTAATACAAAGTTGAGGTTTAGGGATTAAGAATAAGTCAAGTTAAGTTGTTTAGAAGTTTTAGGGGCTTTTTTTAATTATTAAAACTTCATGGGGTCTAAGTTAATTTAGTAAAGTTGTATGGCATCAAGTACAGTTCCATTCCCTTTTAAAGACTTTTGAATTTGAATATTTTATAAAGGTTGAAACAGTGACTGTAGGTGATTAGGGTCGACTTTGAAAAACCCTGATTATTACAGTCTACCTACCTAAAAATAATTCATCCTCGAATTTACCTTGAAATAAGTCGGGGTATTGATTTTTCATAGCTTATTCTGGTTCCCATGTAGTTTTTTGTTGATTTTGATTTTTTCAAAGTACTTTAACTGGGGAAATTTCTTTATTTTTCAGGTACTTCACTTGGCGATCCAAAATTTGAATATGGAATACTTTAAATTCATGGTTTGGTTCCATAGAAATTTCTTGCCATGTAATGGTATGAGACAGATCAGAAATATACTGGCGTGACTGAGACACATAAAATATATTTTGAGTATTGGATAATTTCACAGATAATTCTAGTTGATAGGCTATCGCGCCAACTCGTTTAGAAATTGTGAAAGGTCCAATATATCGGGGGTTAATTTTTCTTTCTTTCCAAAGCGTAATATTCCTCTTTGAGGGGAAACTTTCAGAAATACTTGGTCATTAACTTAAAATTCTAAGGATTTTTGGTGTCGGCCTGCATAACTTTTCTGATGATCTTGGGATATCTTCAATGTTTCTCGAATTATTTGTATTCTCTCAGTGGTTTTTGGATTATCTCGAGACCAATTTTTTTACTACTTTCAGATTTTATCCAACATTCAGGTGATCTACACGGTCTTCCGTATAAATCTTCAAATGGAGCATCTTTAATACTAGTTTGATAACTATTGTTATATGAAAATTCGGCAAGGGGTAAATGTACATTCCAGTTGTCGGGCATATCTAATGTACAAGCACATAGTATATCCTCTAAAATTTGGATTTTACGTTCTAATTGTCCATCCGTTTATAGGTGGAATGAGGTACTTAAATGAAGTTCAATATCCATTACATTTTGTAATGCTTGCCAAAACTTTTCTACAAAATGGGAATCTCTGTCTGATACGATCGGTAAAGGAATTATATGTAAACGAATAATTTCTTGAATGTAGACCTTGCTAAGCTTCTAAAATAAACCGATAGTCGACATAGGTAGAAAATGAGCTGATTTGGTTAGTTTATCTACTATTATCCAAATAGAATTATATCCTTAGTACGTACAAGGTAGTAGAGTGATAAAATCCTTCGTAATATGATCCCATTTTCACTCGGGAATTAGTAAGGGTTGGAAGAGTCCACCAGGGTGTTGGTGTTCTATCTTTACTTGTTAACAAGTAAGGCATTTCCTCACAAAATTCAATTTGTCTTAAATTCAAGTCCATTTGAGTAAAAATATATTTCAAACTTTTGTGATCAGAAAATACTGGGAAATTTATATCGTAAAGGTAAGAACGCCAATTTTTTAATGCATATACTACGGCTTCTAATTCAAGAACATAGATAGGGTAATATGTTCATGAGTTTTGTGTTTTCTTTACCCATACTCTATAACTTTCCCATTCGGCATTTACGAACATCCTAAGCCTTGTAATGAAACTTCGGTATATACATTGTAGCTTATGTCACTACAAGGAATAGTGAGGACTGGAGAAGTGGTTAATTTTTCCTTCAAAACTAGGAATGGATGATTACATTCATCAATCCATACAAATGGAAATTCCTTCATCGTTAGCTTTAAAAGGGGAGAGAATTGCGAGAAAATCCTTCCACAAAATGACGGTAATATTCAGCTAATCCTAGAATTTTTTTTATTTTAGTAGTATTGGTAGGATTTTTCCATTCTAAGATGGCCGATATTTTGTCTGGATCGACTTCGATTCCATTTTCATAAATCACACATCCCAAAAATTTTATTTCTTTCATTAAAAAATCACATTTGCTCTTCTTAGCATATAATCGATGGTTTCTGAGAGTACCTAAGATTGCTTCTAAATGTTGAGCATATTCAACTGAATTCTGAGAATGAATAAGAATATCATCAATGAAAATGATAACGAATTGGTCAAGAAAAGGCCCAAAGATTCTATGCATTAGAACTATAATAGCTGCGGGTGCATTGGTTAAATCAAATGATGTCCACAATGGTTCGAAAAGTAATTTTTGGAATATCTTCTTCTCTAACGCGTAATGGATGATAACCAGATCGTAAATATATTTTAGAAAAGACCTTTGCTCTTTGAATTTGATCAAATAGATCTCCTATTTGGGGTAAATGATAATAATTCTTAATAGTTACCGAGTTTAGTTTACAATAGTCTATGGATAATCTAAAGTTTTCGTCATAATTCTAGACAAACAATACCGGAGATCCCCAAGAAGATGAACTTAGTTGAATAAGCCATTTTTTTAAAAGGTCATCTAATTAGATACAAAGTTGTCGAAGTTCTAAAGGAGTCATTTGATATAGAGGTGTTGAAATAGGAAGTTTATTTGGATAAAGATTGATACTAAACTCGATTCCTCGGGAAGGGGGTAATCTTGATAATTCTTCGGGAAAAACATCTTCAAATTGTAACAAAAGATTGGGAATTAAAGAAGAGATTTGACATTGAAAACTTAAGGGTTCAGACAGAACTAATCCTTGAAATGCAAAATAATAATTACTTTTATTTTGAAAATAAATTTTCTTGGCATGACAATCGATATAAGCTTGATGTCTTGACAAAACATTCATTCCGATAAAAATATCAAAACCACAAATATCTAAAATTATCAAATTAATAAGGATTGTTCCTAGACCAAGCTGAATTCTACAATTGCTATAACCTTGTATTGGTGTATTGATTTCATATATTGACAATTCAATATCCAATGGATCAGTTAAAGATGTAGGTAGTAATTGCAATAATTTAGCTAGTTTAAGACTGATAAAGGAATGTGTTGAACCTGAATTAAAAAAATTATGTACAGGAAGATATTGGAGAAATATCATGCCTTCTATCACGTCATTGGAGTTTTGTGGAGGCAGTATTGCACAATTCTTTTCACGACTCGGAATTGGCACAATTTCCTTAGGAGGATATGGCTTAGGTTGATTTTGGATAGGATGGGATTTTGAATTTTTCTTAGGTTTCTTTAACTGACGACAGATCGAAACAGATTTTTATCTTTGGACACTATGGTCGGATATATCCTACTTTATGACATTCATGACAACGAATTACTGAACATGTTGTGTTATGATGGATCTGGGAATAATCTTTTCCACTCGAGTTTGAATAGGGGTGAAATATAGAATGAGGTGGGGTTCTAATAACATGATTATTTCTAGTAACAGAGGGAGAGGATCATATTATGGAGGAATAATTTTGTTCCACAATTATCGCAATGTCGATAACTTAAGAATACTAACAGATTTGTAAAGGATCGATCGAATTATTAATTCTTGGATGTAATCCTCTTTTAAATTGATCGCACTTGTGTATCTCAGTATCTATATACTCAAGGATATAACGAGATAATTCGATAAATGTAGCCTTGTATGAGGCTACCGATGTATTAGCTTGTTATAATTTTAAGAAATCAACAGTTCATTTATCTCACTCATCCTCGGGAAAATATTTTTTGAAGAAAATCTCCTCAAATTGCTCCCAAGTAAAACTAATAATGTTTTGGTTACGTGATACCGCTTGCCACCACAAATCAGCTTCACCTTCAAACATATAGGCTAATAAAGTTACTCGGAGATTAGTAGTTATAACTACTCCAATCTAATGTAGCCATTTATCAACATCACTGGTACCCGTCTTTCCATGGAACGACGGGGGTCATTGTCTCAAAATTTCTTTAAGGTATTCCATCCTATGAATTAATGTAAAAAGGTCTTCTGGAGTTAAAAGAATAGTTTGTTGTTGTCGAGATAAAGAAGTAAGTTCCTAAAGGCATCGCATGATTCCTTTAATTTGAGACTGTTCAGTTTGAGTTCGAACGAAGGGAATTCGAGTACTAACAATCCTAAAATATAATATAATATCTTTAATAAATAGAATCATAAACAAAGATATGCCACGACCTTTTTATATTATACAGGATAAGTTATATGATACATAGAAGATGTATGTCACATACTACTACTACATTAGTGCAGTTATAACAGTTAGCCAATCTCCTAAGGTTCAGTATGGCAAACTATATACAATACTTTATTATACTAATATACATTGGGAGATGATTTTAACTTGAATTTTTTAGGTAGGGACAATAGATAATTCACCAAAACTGGATTCTGGACTGACTAAATAAAATTATTGATCTGGGGAACCATCAGTCGAGTCATCACTACTACCAGGGGAGTAATCACCATGTGCTTCACCATTTGATATTGCATCGGGGTACATAGGTGGAGTCGGGGGTGTATTTTCAAGTGCAAAATTTATGGCTTCTTGAAAGATCAATAAATCATTCATATAATCATTTACCTTACTCATAACTTTCATATTGCCTAGAACTCTATTCATAAGCACTAACCTTTTAACATCACTACTAGAGTCGGCTCAGTCTTCCTCTACTACACGAATCATCTCTCGTAACTTTCCCAATTCTTCCTCTCGAACTCTAGTTTCCCAACGATTGTTCGGCTCAATATCTACATTGAATAGAAATGTATCCCACGTATTTGTGCTGGAAAATGGAATTAGCATATAATAATAGTAATAAAAGAAATTACAAAAAGATAAAATAACTAATATCTTATTTCATTTCCCATATAGAATGCTAAACCGACGATATGTTTAAATTTAAAACATGCTCTAATACCAACTTGTCACAACCTATTTTTTGGTATGAATAAACAAGTATGCATAAAGTAATGAATTAAATTTAATGGGAATAATATAACTTTCTTCATTATTAAAGTAGTATACATATGGTGGTACCACCGCATTTTTTTATACAAACTATAAAGTAAAAAATCAAAAAGCATCACCGCATTTTTTATACAAACTATAAACTATACCACCGCATTTAGCTTATTATCTGCCCACATAGTCACGTATGCAAACAGGTGACCAGTATTTTTCTCTAAAATGGAAGGTATATTATCCTATTTCTTAGAATTCATCTGGAGGAAAAAGGAATTAGCAAAATATGCTAAGCAGGTGTTACGAGTTCTATTGCAAGTATACGTATGGATGAGAGTTAGAGTGTGTATACAATCAGTGTTTAGCAACGCTAAAGAAATAAAGCTGATAATCCCATACTTACCAGTTTATAAAAAAAATTAAGGTTATTTGAACTAATAATCCCATACTTACCAGTTCATTAAGGACTATATCAATAAAATCAAGGATCTTTGAACTAATAATCCCATACTTACAAGTTCACTAAGGGGTATAAAAATAATTAAACCATCAATCAAACTAAATAATAATATTCAACCAAATTTTTTTAGGGAAAAGCAACCGGCTAGGAACATAATTAAAGTGGCACTCATACGTATGTTGCAATAAATTCAGGTTCTCAATCATCTGAGACCATTAGGCCAAGTAGAAACTTCCATGGGATAAAACGTCAATCTACTTCCTAATTAATAGTGGCACTCGTAATATAAATATTTGTACAAAAGTGCAAGGGTGAACTGAATTAATAAGGAACGTGATATTAGTTATTAGGTGAGAATGGTTAAATTAATCCACATTAAAATTCAAATACTGATGATATTCAATAAAAATATGTAGTATGGAAGTATTATAACATGCACATAATCAGAGTAAATAGGAGTTATCACATAGTGATATCAATAGTAGTATGCCAAATATACAAAGTTATTGTTTAAAAGGTAGGAAAACCTACTTGCTCGATATATCGTATGACTTTATATGTAAAAAAAGGATATCGGGAGGAGTTGGTACTTAAATTTTCTTATGTAATGTTTGGGTATATATGTATTTAGGATTGGGTCATTCAGTTTGTACAAAAACTATATATTTTAAAGTTCTGAGACTTTTTGTGCAAGAGACTTTTTTCCTTAAAATACTGAACTTAAGGTCATACTAGAACTTAAGGTCATATATGAACTTTAGTGCAAGAGACTTTTTGCCTTAAATATTTTGAAGTATTCATAAACAAAGTTTGGGGTTCAAATGGATAAGTTAAAAACTAAGGAGGGGTCATATTGCAATTTTAAAAAAATATTTCTAAGTTAAAACCTCATTTTTCCATAATTTAGGCTAAGCTGACCCAAACATGGCCTTATCTTTTATCATTTTGACCAGGAAAATAAAATAAAGATATTGGAAAATATTTCAAAAAATTCTGATTGACCACGCGCCCTCACGCGCTAGGTCAAGGTTTTTGGTAAAAAAGTTCATCTTCTTCCCCTCAACAGTTGACTTTAGGGTTTTTAATTTTTGACCTTGAATAACTCCTTCATTTCTCAACCATTTGAGATGATTTCTTAACAAACTCAACATAATTTTTCACAAAAAATCCAAATATATAGGTTTTGTTAATTAAGATGCAGTATATCTTAAGTTTCATTACTGTGTGTTTTACTGAAAATTTGACCTAACATTCGTGGATTTTCAGGATATGGAAGGGATTCTTATGAACATAGTTAGATTTTTTCTATGTTTAGGAGTAATTTGGTTTTGATTTTAAAAGTTGATATGGATTGTACAAGAAGAATTTAAGAATTCCGGTTTTCTGGTTCAAAAAACACTTTCAGTTGATTCGAGTTATTATGCACATTCATGGATTTTGATCATTACATTCGAGTTCCTGAGGTTCTAATGAGGACATTCAAATATTTAAACCTGAGTTTTGATCGTTATTTGGAAGTTCTCTATCGGAGCTCAAGCTTTAATAGTAGAAACTTCATAATTTTCACCTAGAGTTTTTTTTCTACGTAAAATTTCCTATTTTTTTAGATAGTCTAGCATTATAACAACACAAAAAACGATTGAAACTAAAAGAGTTGAACATAGTACATAAACTCATAGAGTACCTGTTGGGACTGAAAATTTTGAGTTTTCAAAACTTATGTTTGAGTGAGTTTATACTGAGGATTTCAGGGGATGTTTAAAGTATGTGAGCGAGGGAGTTCATGAGTGGAAAAAGGAGGTGGATTTGAACTGATATCCACTACACCAAACCCTGCGAATGGTCATGCCCAGTGGGTCACGGCCCAAGTCCGCGACCAGCTGGTCGCGAACTTGGGTCGTGACCCACTCAATATTTGGCGTGACCATATTTATTATCACACAATATTATCTATGTTCTGGAAGTGGTCACGGCCCAAGTCCGCGACCACTGTGGTCGTGGACTTGGGCCGTGACCAGGTCGTGACCATCTTGGCGCCAAACTCTCGCCAAAATTCCCTCCAAGCTTGGTCGCGGATGGGTCACGGCCCAAGTCCGTGACCCCATGGCATGACAAAGAAGAAAGTACACACATTGAGGGTCACGGCTTAGGGTCATCACCATTTCTTGGTGTGGGTCACGGTTATGGGCCGTGACCATCCCTCATTCAAGCACTAGTGTTGATAAAAAGGGTCGCGCATCACAGATTGAGGGTCACGGCTATGGGCCGTGACCATTTCTTGGTATGGGTCACGGCTATGGGCCGTGACCAATAGGCAGTGCACATCCCACTTAGCTTCATTAATGGGTCGCGGTGGGTGGGTCACGGCTCTAGGCCGTGACCACTGTTAATCCTAAAACAAAACAAAGCGCCTTAAAATTTTCATTTCCCCGCTCATCTTGTTTATTTCTTCCCCAAACACTGGTAGCAGGTATGGCGTTTCTTCCCCAAACGCTGGTAGCAGGTATGGCTGTGTATGGAGGTTGCGCAGGTTTTTCATGAGGGCAACGGTGAGGGTTATTGAGGCAGGGGCAATTTTCAACTGGGTTCCAATTAGCGTTGGCATTTGGGCGCGTATGGGTGAAAATGGGCGGTTCGAATTTGGGTTCAGGTAAAAAATGGGTGGGTTGGTTTTGGGTTGACAAGCGGGCAGCCCGGACCAACTCAGTGAAAAATCTTGGGTTTCATCGGTGTTGATTGATTCTTGAAATAAGGGAGCAGCGATTGGGGTGCGGCTTGAGAGAGAGATATGAGACAGTTATTAGAGAAGAGAGAGAGAGAGCGAGAGAGAATGAGAAGCGGGTCCACATCTTTGTGAGAGTTTTCTTCGTAAACCCGCACCACTGCCAGTGCTAGTTGCGATTTTCAACTGGGGGCGATTTTCAACTGGGTTCGGTGAGGGTTGTTGGGTTTGGGTCTCGATTTTCAACTGGGTTGCTGTCGAAATTCTGTCCGGTTTAAGTCCGGTGAGTTGATTTTTGTTGGACCAAATTGGGTTTGGGTGATGGAGCTATAACACAGTGGGTACAGGTATTGTCAATTTAAAAATTTTGTTTTCATAATTTGTATCTTCTTTTTTCTTAGGAAGATTTCAATTGTAATTTTCTTTTCATTTTCATATCATCGACAAAAAATTAGGTGTGCTATAATTTTGTTTATCACTTCATCAAACATTTGGTGTGCTATATTTTGAAATTTTAAACTAACATCATACATTACTTGGTTGTATTTGTTGTTTGTACTATAGGATCAAACATTTGGGTTGTTATATCTTGGAATTTTATACTAACGTCATACATTACATGGTTGTCTGTTTGTCCCGTAGGTAGTCATAAAATTGATAATAACTTTATGGAGACCTTTATTGGGGACACTTTTGGGCCAACACACAACAATCTGTCGAGGTAATTGTAGTAATATTTCTTTTTGTAAATCAAAGTAAGTCTTTTTTTCCAATCGTTTTTTTAGAATAGTTTGAGTTAGTTGTTGTTTGGGTGTTAAATGATCATACCCATGTGCTTCTTTCTCTCTTAAGTATTTGAAAATGCTCACAAAATTTCTTAGACACGGGCAACTCTACAATGCTCACATGGGCATAATAAAATGGATTTCTAAATAGTCATAATGTGTTCATGTGTTGAAATTAATGATTTGGGCATATATGCATACAACAGATGATGTTTTTAAGACTTTTTTTATACTGGTTAGTAATGGGAAAGTCATAACTGATACTAGGAGCATGACTTCCGATCTTGCCAAGGGCTCAGCAGCAGTTGCATCGCTTTTCTCTATTCTTGACAGACACTCACTCATTCAAGGCTACTGCGATGTAATTATACTATCATTTATCTTACTGTTTTTCCTTTCATATATTACGTTGATAAGATTTTTCATCTTTTCATCACACTTTTGGAAGACTAATGCTAAACATACAAATTAAATTGTACACTCCTCATTTTTAACAAATTGAGATGCCATTCAGAAACCGAAGAATAAAAAAGAGAGCATTTCAAACGTGGACAATTATTGCATTTGAGGTTTTGAATATTTCCTCTATTAAGAAGTTGAGTATAAATTTTTATCTTTATTTGTTTTTATTAACCTTATGACTAATTTAAATGTAGGGTTTCCAAAATTCAGTACTAAAATGTTGGATTTAATTGAACCACTACATTCATCGAGGTAAAGTTTTTATTATTTATTAATAGTTTTGTTATGCGTTTATTGTATTTGCAATTCTTTACATAGTTGATTGTAGTAGTCAAGATGATCGAGCAGGTCTATAGTCCATCCACTCATAAACATAACAGTTGTAGGTACATTGGAGGTTAGCACAGCAAAGTCGTGGCCGTGAGGATCAATGGCATTAGTGGACAAGCCGTTAGGATCTTCATAACACATTGTTTTCGTATTGCAGATCTAACCAATTGGATACTAGTTCTTCATTACATACCAGTTCATCATTACACACCAGGTACTCTGCACATTAACTAAAGTAGTTATATAATTGATATGCATTATCTATTAAATCTTTTAGATGATAGAAGGAGTACGGGATAGTTATTGGTTTTGTTTGGTTTGGCTGTTGGATAATTATTGGTTGTTGGAATGTTGTTGGATAGTATTTTAGATGGAGTATGGGATAATTAGAAGGAGTACAGGATAATTATTGGTTTTACTGTTGGATAATATGTTGGAAATATTTTAAACTTCTGGTTTCAGAATACGATGATAGGATAACTTGCAAATGTCGAGACTTAAACTTAAAAACATGACACCAACACCTCACACGGGACCAATGAAACTCGTACGAACTGACCGCGAGATCACGGGACCCCCGGTTTGAGAATACGACGATAATTAAAAAATATTAGGACTTAAGCTTAAAAATAAGGCGTTAGATAGAAAAAACACGAAACAACCCTCGTACGGACCCGTGAGAGGCACCAACACCTCTCACGGGACCAATGTAACATGTAGGAATATACTGCGTGATCAAGGGACTCCCGATTGGAGAATACGACGATAATTTTAAAATATGAGGCCATAAGCTTAAAAACAAGGCGTTAGAGGGTGAAAATCGGAAACAACTCCCGAACGGCCCCGTGAGAGGCACCAACACCTCCCACGGGACCAATACAACTCGTAGGAACTGACTGCGCAGCCACGGGACTCCCGATTTGAGAATATGACGTTAATTTGCATATTTCTAGACTTAGGCTTAAAAACATGGCGTTAGTGGGTGAAAATCCGAAACATCCCCCGAACGGCTCCGTGGGTGGCACCAACACCTCCCACGGGAACAATGTAACTCGTAGGAACTGACCCCGCAGTCGCGGGACTCCCGGTTTTAGAATACGATGATAATTTGCATATTTATAGACTTAGACTTAAAAACATGGCGTTAGAGGGTGAAAACCCATAACAGCCCCCGAATGGCCCCGAGAGAGGCACCAACACCTCCCACGGGACCAATGTAACTCGTAGGAAGTGACTGCGTAGCCGCGGAACTACCGGTTTGAGAATACGACTGTAATTTTGATATTTCTAGGCTTAGACTTAAGCAAAACATGGCGTTAGAGGGTGAAAATTCGAAATAACCCCCGAACGGCCCCGTGGGTGGCACCAACACCTCGCATGGGACGAAAATAACTCTTAGGAACTGACCCCGCAGTCGCGGGACTCCCGATTTAAGAATACGATGATAATTTGCATATTTATAGACTTAGGCTTAAAAACATGGCGTTAGAGGGTGAGATCTCAAAACCGCCCCCGAACGTCCCCGTGGGTGGCACCAACACCTCCCACGGGACCAATGTAACTCGTAGAAACTGACCCCGCACCCGCGTGACTCCCGATTTGAGAATACGACGGTAATTTGCATATTTATAGACTTAGGCATAAAAACATGGCGTTAAAGGGTGAGAACTCGAAACAGCCCCCGAACGGCCCCGTGGGTGGCACCAACACCTCCCACGGGACCAATGTAACTCGTAGGAACTGACCCTGCTGCCAGAGGACTCCCGGTTTTAGAATATGTCGGTAATTTGCATATTTCTAGACTTAAGAAAAACATGGCGTTAGAGGTTGAAAACTCGAAACAACCCCCGAACGGCCCTGTGGGTGGCACCAATACCTCCCACGGGATCAATATAACTCTTAGGAACTGACCCCGCAGCCGCAGGTCTCCCGATTTGAGAATATGACAGTAATTTGCATATTTATAGACATAGGCTTAAAAACATGGAGTTAGAGGATGAGATCTCGAAACTGCCCCCGAACGTCCCCGTGGGTGGCACCAACACCTCCCACGGGATCATTATAACTCGTAGGAACTGACCCCGCAGTCGCGGGACTCCCGGTTTGAGAATACGATGATAATTTGCATAATTGTAGACTTAGTCTTAAAAACAAGGCGTTAGAGGGTGAGAACTCGAAACAGCCCCTCAACGGGATGTAACTCGTAGGAACTGACCCCGCAGCCGCGGGACTCCCGGTTTTAGAATACGACGGTAATTTGCATATTTCTAGACTTAAGGAAATCATGACAGCCCCAGAACGGCCCCGTGGGTGGCACCAAGACCTCCCACGGGACCAATGTAATTCGTAGGAACTGCCCCCGCAGCTGCGAGACTCCCGGTTTGAGAATACGGCGGTAATTTGCATATTTCTAGACTTTAGGCATAAAAACATGGTGTTAGAGGGTGAAAACTCGAAACAGACCTCGAACGTCCCCGTGGGTGGCACCAACACCTCCCACGGTACCAATGTAACTCGTAGGAACTGACCCCGTAGCCTCGGGACTCCCGGTTTGAGAATACGAAGGTAATTTGCATATTTCTAGACTTAGGCTTAAAAACATGGCGTTAGAGGTTGAAAACTCGAAACAGCCCCCGACCGTCCCCGTGGGTGGCACCAACACCTCCCACAGGACCAATGTAACTCATAGGAACTAACTGCGCAGCCGCGAGACTCCCGATTTGAGAGTACGATGGTAATTTGCATATTTTTAGACTTAAGCAAAACATGGCGTTATAGGGTGAAAACTTGAAATAGCCCCCGAATGGCCCCGTGGGTGGAACCAACACCTCCCAAGGGACCAATGTAACTCATAGGAACTGACCCCGTAGCCGCGGGTCTCCCGGTTTGAGAATACGGCGGTAATTTTCATATTTCTAGACTTAGGATTAAAAACATGGCGTTAGAGGGTGAAAACCCGAAACAGCCCCCGAATGTCCCCGTGGCTGGCACCAACACCTCCAACGGGACCAATGTAACACGTAGGAACTGGCCATGCATCCGCGGGACTCCGGGTTTGAGAATACGGTGGTAATTTACATATTTCTAGAGTTAGGCTTAAAAACATGGCGTTAGTGGGTGAAAACCCGAAACAGCGCCCGAACCGCTTCGGGGGTGGCACCAACACCTGCCATGGAACCAATATTATTCATAACAACTGACCGCGCAGCAACGGGACTCCCGATTTGAGAGTATAACAGTAATTTGCATATTTGTAGACTTAAGTAAAACATGGCGTTAGAGGGTCAAAACTCGAAACAGCCCCCAACTGGCCCCCTGGGTGGCACCAACACCTCCCACGAGACCAATGTAACTCGTAGGAACTGACCCCGCAGCCGCGGTTCTCCCGATTTGAGAATACGACGGTAATTTGCATATTTCTAGACTTAGGCTTAAAAACATGGCGTTAGAGGGTGAGATCTCGAAATAGCCCCAGACCGTCCCCGTGGGTGGCAACAACACCTCCCACGGGACCAATGTAACTCGTTGTAACTGACCGCGTAGCCGCGAGACTCCCGGTTTGAGAGTACGACGGTAATTTGCATATTTATAGACTTGGGATTAAAAACATGGCGTTAGAGGGTGAGAACTCGAAACAACCCCCGAACGGCCCCATGGGTGGTACCAACACCTCCCACGGGACTAATGTAACTTGTAGGAACTGACCCCGCAGCCGCGGTACTCCCAGTTTGAGAATACGACGATAATTTGCATATTCGTAGACTTAGGCTTAAAAACATGGCGTTAGAGGGAGAAAACTCGAAACAGCCCCCGAATGGGCCCGTGGGTGGCACCAACACCTCCCATGGGACCAATGTAACTCGTAGGAACTGACCCCGCAGCCGAGGGACTCCCGATTTTAGAATACGACGATAATTTGTATATTTCTAGACTTAGGCTTAAAAACATGGCGTTAGTGGGTGAGAACTCGAAACAGCCCCCGAACGGCCCCGTGGGTGGCACCAACACCTGCCACGGGACCAATGTAAATCGTAGGAACTGACCCGCAGCCGCGGGACTCCCAGTTTTAGAATACGACGATACTTAGCATATTTCTAGACTTAGGCTTAAAAACATGGCGTTAGAGGGTGAGATCTCGTAACAGCCCCCGACCGTCCCCCTGGGTGGCACCAACACCTCCCATGGGACCAATGTAAATCGTAGGAACTGACCCTGCAGCCACGGGACTCCCGGTTTGAGAATACGACGGTAATTTTCATATTTCTAGACTTAGGCTTAAAAACATGGCGTTAGAGCGTGAGAACTCGAAACAGCCCCCGAATGGCCCCGTGGGAGGCACCAACACCTCCCATAGGAACAATGTAACTCGTAGGAACTGACCCCGCAGCCGCGGGAATCCCGGTTTTAGAATACGATGATAATTTGGATATTTATAGACTTAGGCTTAAAAACATGGCGTTAGAGGGTGAAAACCCATAACAGCCCCCGAATGGCCCCGTGAGAGGCACCAACACCTCCCACGGGACCAATGTAACTCGTATGAACTGACCGCGCAGCCGCGGAACTCCCAGTTTGAGAATACGACTGTAATTTTCATATTTCTAGGCTTAGACTTAAGCAAAACATGGCGTTAGAGGGTGAAAACTCGAAATAACCCCCGAACGGCCCCATGGGTGGCATCAACACCTCGCATGGGACGAAAATAACTCTTAGGAACTGACCCCGCAGTCGCGGGACTCCCGATTTAAGAATACGACGATAATTTGTATATTTATAGACTTAGGCTTAAAAACATGGCGTTAGAGGGTGAGATCTCGAAACCGCCCCCGAACGTCCCCGTGGGTGGCACCAACACCTCCCACGCGACCAATGTAACTCGTAGAAACTGACCCCGCAACCGCGTGACTCCCGATTTGAGAATACGACGGTAATTTGCATATTTATAGACTTAGGCATAAAAACATGGCGTTAGAGGGTGAGAACTCGAAACAGCCCCCGAACGGCCCCGTGGGTGGCACCAACACCTCCCACGGGACCAATATAACTCGTAGGAACTGACCCCGCTGCCACAGGACTCCCGGTTTTAGAATATGACGGTAATTTGCATATTTCTAGACTTAAGAAAAACATGGCGTTAGAGGGTGAAAACTCGAAACAACCCCCGAACGTCCTGTGGGTGGCACCAATACCTCCAACGGGATCAATATAACTCTTAGGAACTGACCCCGCAGCCGCAGGTCTCCCGATTTGAGAATATGACAGTAATTTGCATATTTATAGACTTACACTTAAAAATATGGAGTTAGAGGATGAGATCTCGAAACTGCCCCCGAACGTCCCCGTGGGTGGCACCAACACCTCCCACGGGATCATTGTAACTCGTAGAAACTGACCCCGCAGTCGCGGGACTCCCGGTTTGAGAATACGACGATAATTTGCATAATTGTAGACTTAGTCTTAAAAACAAGGCGTTAGAGGGTGAGAACTCGAAACAGCCCCCGAACGGGATGTAACTCGTAGGAACTGACCCCGCAGCCGCGAGACTCCCGGTTTTAGAATACGACGGTAATTTGCATATTTCTAGACTTAAGCAAATCATGACAGCCCCAAAACGGCCCCGTGGGTGGCACCAAGACCTCCCACGGGACCAATGTAACTCGTAGGAACTGCCCCCGCAGCTGCGAGACTCCCGGTTTGAGAATACGGCGGTAATTTGCATATTTCTAGACTTCAGGCATAGAAACATGGTGTTAGAGGGTGAAAACTCGAAACAGACCTCGAACATACCCGTGGGTGGCACCAACATGTCCCACGGGACCAATGTAACTCATAGGAACTGACCTCGTAGCCTCGGGACTCCCGGTTTTAGAATACGAAGGTAATTTGCATATTTCTAGACTTAGGCTTAAAAACATGGCGTTAGAGGTTGAAAACTCGAAACAGCCCCCGACCGTCCCCGTGGGTGGCACCAGCACCTCCCACAGGACCAATGTAACTCGTAGGAACTAACTGCGCAGCCGCGAGACTCCCGAATTGAGAGTACGATGGTAATTTGCATATTTTTAGACTTAAGCAAAACATGGCGTTATAGGGTGAAAACTTGAAATAGCCCCCGAACAGCCCGTGGGTGGAACCAACACCTCCCAAGGGACCAATGTAACTTGTAGGAACTGACCCCGCAGCCGAGGGACTCCCGATTTGAGAATACGACGGTAAGTATCATATTTATAGACTTAGGCTTAAAAACATGGCGTTAGAGGGTGAAAACCCGAAACAGCCCCTGAATGTCCCCGTGGCTGGCACCAACACCTCCAACGGGACCAATGTAACTCGTAGGAACTGACCACGCAGGCGCGGGACTCCGGGTTTGAGAATACGGTGATAATTTATATATTTCTAGAGTTAGGCTTAAAAACATGGCGTTAGTGGGTGAAAACCCGAAACAGCGCCCGAATCGCTTCGGGGGTGGCACCAACACCTGCCATGGAACCAATATGATTCATAAGAACTGACCGCGCAGCAACGGGACTCCCTATTTGAGAGTATAACGGTAATTTGCATATTTCTAGACTTAAGCAAAACATGGCGTTAGAGGGTCAAAACTCGAAACAGCCCCCAACCGGCCCCCTGGGTGGCACCAACACCTCCCACGAGACCAATGTAACTCGTAGGAACTGACCCCGCAGCCGCGGGTCTCCCGATTTGAGAATACGATGGTAATTTGCATATTTCTAGACTTAGGCTTAAAAACATGGCGTTAGAGGGTGAGATCTCGAAACAGCCCCCGACTGTCCCCGTGGGTGGCACCAACACCTCCCGCGGGACCAATGTAACTCGTTGTAACTGACCGTGTAGCCGCGAGACTCCCGGTTTGAGAGTACGACGGTAATTTGCATATTTATATACTTGGGATTAGAAACATGGTGTTAGAGGGTGAGAACTCGAAACAGCCCCCGAACGGCCCCGTGGGTGGCAACAACACCTCCCACGGGACTAATGTAACTTGTAGGAACTGACCCCGCAGCCGCGGTACTCCCGATTTGAGAATACGACGATAATTTGCATATTCGTAGACTTAGGCTTAATAATATGGCGTTAGAGGGTGAAAACTCGAAACAACCCCCGAACGGGCCAGTGGGTGGCACCAACACCTCCCACGGGACCAATGTAACTCGTAGGAACTAACCCCGCAGCCGAGGGACTCCCGATTTTAGAATACGACGACAATTTGTATATTTCTAGACTTAGGCTTAAAAACATGGCGTTAGTGGGTGAGAACTCGAAACAGCCCCCGAACGGCCCCGTGGGTGGCACCAACACCTCCCACGGGACCAATGTAAATCGTAGGAACTGACCCCGCAGCCGCGGGACTCCCGGTTTTAGAATACGACGATAATTAGCATATTTCTAGACTTAGGCTTAAAAACATGGCGTTAGAGGGTGAGATCTCGAAACAGCCCCCGACCGTCCCCCTGGGTGGCACCAACACCTCCCATGGGACCAATGTAAATCGTAGGAACTGACCCTGCAGCCACGGGACTCCCGGTTTGAGAATACGATGGTAATTTGCATATTTCTAGACTTAGGCTTAAAAACATGGTGTTAGAGCATGAGAACTCGAAACAGCCCCCGACCGTCCCCGTGGGTGGCACCAACACCTCCCACTGGACCAATGTAACTCATAGGAACTAACCGTGTAGTCACGAGACTCCCAGTTTGAGAGTACGACGGTAATTTTCATATTTCTAGACTTAAGCAAAACATGGCGTTATAGGGTGAAAACTCGAAACAGCCCCCGAACGGTCCCGCGGGTGGCACCAACACCTCCCAAGGGACCAATGTAACTCGTAGGAACTGACCCCGCAACCGCGGGTCTCCCCGTTTGAGAATACAAAGGTAATTTGCATATATTTAGACTTAGGCTTAAAACATGGCGTTAGAGGGTGAAAACCCGAAACAGCACCCGAACGGCTTCGGGGGTCGCACCAACACCTGCCATGGAACCAATATGACTCATAAGAACTGACCGCACAGCCACGAGACTCCGGGTTTGAGAATACGATGGTAATTTGCATATTTCTAGAGTTAGGCTTAAAAACATGGAGTTACTGGGTGAAAACTCGAAACAGCGCCCGAACGGCTTCGGGGGTGGCACCAACACCTCTCATGGAACCAATATGACTCATAAGAACTGACCGCGCAGCCACGGGACTCCCGGTTTGAGAGTACGACGGTAATTTTCAGATTTCTATACTTGAGTAAAACATGGCGTTATAGGGTCAAAACTCGAAACAACCCCCCGACCGGCCCCCTGGGTGCCACCAACACCTCCCACGAGACCAATGTAACTCGTTGGAACTGACCCCGCAGCCGCGGGTCTCCCGATTTGAGAATACGATGGTAATATGCATATTTCTAGACTTAGGCTTAAAAACATGGCGTTAGAGGGTGAGATCTCGAAACAGCCCCCGACCGTCCTCGTGGGTGGCACCAACACCTCCCACGGGACCAATATAACTCGTAGAAACTGACCCCGCAGCCGCGGGACTCCCGGTTTGAGAATACGACAGTAATTTACATATTTATAGACTTAGGGTTAAAAACATGACGTTAGAAGGTAAGAACTCGAAACAGCCCCCGAACGACCCCGTGGGTGGCACCAACACCTCCCACGGGACCAATGTAACTCGTAGGAACTGACCCCACAGCCGCGGGACTCTCGATTTTACAATACGACGGTAATTTGCATATTTCTAGACTTAGGCTTAAAAACATGGCGTTAGAGGGTGGGAACTCGAAAATTCCCCCGAACAGCCCTGTGGGTGGCACCAACATCTCCCACGGGACCAATGTAACTCGTAGGAACTGACCCCACAGTTGCGGGACTCCCGGTTTTAGAATACGACGATAATTTGCATATTTCTAGACTTAGGCTTAAAAACATGGCGTTAGTGGGTGGGAACTCGAAATAGCCCCCGAACGTCCCCGTAGGTGGCACCAACACCTCCTATGGGACCAATGTAACTCGTAGGAACTGACCCCGCAGTTGCGGGACTCCCGGTCTGAAAATACAACGATAATTTGCATATTACTAGACTTAGGCTTAAAAACATGGCATGGGAGGGTGAGAACACGAAACAACCCTCAAACGTCCCCGTGGATGGCACCAACACCTCCCACGGGACCAATGTAACTCGTAGGAACTGACCCCGCAGCCGCGGGACTCCCGATTTGAGAATACGACAGTAATTTGCATATTTCTAGACTTAGGCTTAAAAACATGGCGTTAGAGGGTGAAAACCCGAAACAGCCCCCGAACGTCCCCGTGGGTGGCACCAACACCTCCAACGGGACCAATGTAACTCGTAGGAACTGACCACGCAGCCGCGGGACTCCCGGTTTGATAATACGGCGGTAATTTGTATATTTCTAGAGTTAGGCTTAAAAACATGGCGTTAGTAGGTGAAAACCCGAAGCAGCACCCGAACAGCTTCGGGGGTGGCACCAACACCTGCCATGGAACCAATATGACTCATAAGAACTGACCGCACAGCCACGGGACTCCGAGTTTGAGAGTACGATGGTAATTTGCATTTTTCTAGACTTAAGCAAAACATGGCTTTAGAGGGTGAAATCTCGAAACTGCCCCCGAACGTCCCCGTGGGTGGCACCAACACCTCCCACGGGACCAATGCAACTCGTAGGAACTGACCCCGCAGCCGCGGGACTACTAGTTTGAGAATACGACGGTAATTTGCATATTTATAGACTTAGGCTTAAAAACATGGCGTTAGTGGGTGAGAACTCGAAACAGCCCCCAAACGACCCCGTGGGTGGCACCAACACCTCCCACGGGACCAATGTATTTCGTAGGAACTGACCCCGCAGCCGCGGGACTCCCGGTTTTAGAGTACGACGATAATTTGCATATTTCTAGACTTAGGCATAAAAACATGGCGTTAATGGGTGAAAACTCGAAACAACCCTCGAACGGCCCCGTAGGTGGCACCAACACCTCCTACGGGACCAATGTAACTCGTAGGAACTGACCCCGCAGCCGCGGGACTTCCGGTTTGAGAAACCGACTATAATTTGCATATTTGTAGACTTAGGCTTAAAAACATGGCGTTAGAGGGTGAGAACTCGAAACAGCCCCTGAACGGCCCCATGGGTGGCACCAACACCTCCCACGGGACCAATGTAACTCGTAGGAACTGACCCCGCACTTGCGGGACTCTCGGTTTGAGAATACGACGGTAATTTGCATATTTCTACTTGGTTACTGATAATTTTAACTCATATATGCAATTTTTCTGCTTGATTAAATTTTTTGTAAAACTACTTGGTTACTGATATTTTTTTTATGTATCCCATCATTTGTAGGATTTTTGCACGCGGAACAAATGAAGGAGGCAATGGTCTACAGCATGAAGATTGTTTATAGGTTGTGGACATTCAGGATTTTGATTTTTGTGTTACATCCATGCGGGCTTTTATTGTTTTGTTTTATGGTCGTGCGGGCTTTTATTGTTTAGTTTTATGGTCGTGCGGGCTTTTATAATTTGATTGTTCAATTTTATAGCCGTGCCGGCTTTATAATAGGTAGGTTTTACATTTAAAGGTTTTGGAATGTCTAGAAAATAGAGGAAACTCTGCCCAATTTTTTTTTAGTCTGTGAATTATTAAGACGTGTAATTTTTATAAGTTTGTATATATATTTGTTTATTAACAACGTTCTCGATTCGCAATTTGTGATTTTTTTTATTATTTTTCCAATAATAAATATTTGTAACACCTCGTACGCGTCAAACGTTACACGTAGCAACTGATGGTGCACTCACAGGACCCCCAATTTTAGGATTGGACCAAAAAAATACTTTTTTTTTTAATTGTAGTTAAATATGGTCATGGACTTTGTCCATGACCATTTTTATTTTTTCGTCACTCATAAAAATGGTCGCGGCCAAAGTCCGTGACCATTTTTTTCGTCACGGTTATGGGTCACGGATCAGGGCCGCGACCAATTTTTTTTTTATTTTTTTGTCACGGTTGTGGGTCACGGATCAGGGCCGCGACCAAATTTTTTTTAAATTTTTTTTGTCACGGTCGTGTGTCGCGGACTTTGGCCGTGACCAATTTGTCACGGTTGTGAGTCACGAATCAGGGTCGCGACCAATTTTTTTAAAATTTTTTTGTCACGGTCGTGGGTCTCGGACTTTGGCCGCGACCAATTTGTCATGGTTGTGGGTCACGGATGAGGGCCGCGACCCGTCACGACATGGGTCACGGCCTAAGTCCGCGACCATCTGCCGTGACCCCTCTCGGCCGTGACCATTTTTTGGTCACGGACTTGGGCCGCGACCCACGAAAATGGTCACACCCGAAATGGTCACAGCCCAAGTCCGCGACCCACAGCTTTGGTCAGGGAATTTGGCCGTGACCAATCGCGAGTTTTGGTGTAGTGATCGTAAGGTTTTCAAGCTTGGGTTTTGTTCCTCACATGTGTATGTGGTGCACACATGTGATTCTTGGCCGTTTATGTTAGTGTGTAAGCTTTTTTGGTCAGGGGGTTTTATAAAATTAATAAAATTTTGGTTTTTGGTCCTTAGTTGGTCATATATATGCACTTATAGCCTTAAAATGTACCTTTGATAAAGTTTTGGGGTACTTTTATAATTTTAAAAAGTTTCAATCTAATAAATTTTAAATTTTTGTGAACTGAAGTCTAAAGAATTAATTTGATATAAAGTTGAGGTTTAGGGGTTAATTACAAATCAAGTTATGTTATTTTGAAGATTTGAGGGGCTATTTTATAATTATTAAGCTTTAAAGGGTCTAGGTTAATATAGTAAAGTTGTAGGGCATCAAGTATAATTTCATTCTCCTTTAGAAAACTTTTGAATTGGAATACTTTATAATGGTTGAAACAGTGACTGTAGATGATTAAGGTTGGTTTTAAAAAATCCCTATTATTATAGATGTCTCGTCCAAAACCTTTATGGACTCAACAATCCCCATTTCTGATGATGTTGCGGCCGCTGCTCGTTTGGCCTAGCTCAATATTTCCACTGACTCTCTTATACGAATGTTGTCGCTGCTTTTTAATTTTATCACCATTGATTGAAGTTTAATTATGATTCTCCACTTCTTTCACCAGTATGCTAGCACCATAATGTTGATCCCCTCTCACATCATTATTGGGAGAGTATGAAGGAGACGAGACTCCTCATACACTCTTGTATAACTAAGATATAATTACTATTTAATTTCACCATTTTAAAATATGTTACACAAACATAATTAAATGATTTTTTCAATTGTCTTCACCATAAAAGTGATGTTATAATACTGACCACTCCTTTCGGCGTTATTGGGAGAGTATGAAGGAGACGAGACTCCTCATACACTCTTGTATTGTCGAAAGAGAGTTATGGTTTAATTTCACCATTAAAAATGATGTTACACAGCTATAATTAAATAATTTTAAATTATCTTCACCACAAACATTATGTTATAATGTTGATCCCTCCTCTTGGCGTTATTGGGAGAGTATGAAGGAGAAGAGACTCTATATACACTCTTGTATCGCTAAGAGAGAGTTGTGATTTAATTTAACCACTAAAAATGATGTTACACAACCATAATGAAATGATTTACAATTGTCTTCACCACAAAAGTGATGCTATAATGTTGATCCCTCCTCTAGGCATTAATGGTAAAGTATGAAGGAGACTAGACTCCTTATACACTCTTGTATTTCTGAAAGAGTGTTATGATTTAATTACACCCTTAAAATGATGTTACATAATCATAATTAAATGATTTTCAATTGTCTTCACCACAAAAGTGATGTTATAACTTTGATCCCTCCTCTCGGCCTTATTGGGAGAGTAGGGAGGAGATGAGACTCCTCATACACCCTTGTATCGCCAAGAGAGAGTTATGAACTAATTCACTATAAAATGATGTTTTTAAGTTAAATGTCGTAAAAACCATGCTGAAGTTATTTACGATATAACAGAATAAGTGTAGGATAACATTTGGAATTTATTTCCATTGTTTCATAACTCTTTAACACATCAAACTAAGATTACATTGATGAAAGCAAAACATTGGCCTTCTATACAAATGGTTATTGATAGGATCTCTTTAGATGGTCGGCATTCCATGGGTCGGAGAAAGGTTCGCCCTCAAGATTTTTCAGTCTGAAAGTTCCTAGCATAACCTCTCCCGTTAATCTGTATGGTCCATACCAATTAGGATCCAACTTGTTAGGTTTCTGCCAAACCTTCTTTAAGATTAAGTACCTAACGGCTATAAACCTAGATTTCATCCATTTATTATAGAACGTTGTGACTCTCTTCTAGTAGGCCGACCATCTGACCGCAGTATCCTTTCTTCTTTCTTTAATTAGATCCAAGTCCAATCTTCTCTCTTCCATGTTAGCATTTCGATCATAAGTTTGGACTTTGTGGATTGGGTGTCCAAGATCTGCCTGGATAATTTCCTCAAACCCATATGTCAACATAAAAGGTGTTTCACCCGTCGATGTCCACTCCGTCGTCCTGTAAGCTCATAGGATCCCATGTAGTTTCATCGGTCCATTTGACCGTTGCATTTTCCAAAGTCTTCTTTATCCCATCGAGTCTTGTCCTATTTGTGACCTCGGTTTGATTATTGTCTTGGGGTCGACTAGGAGCAAAGAATTATTTTATGCCGACCTTTATGCAGTACAGCTCCAATGACTAATTCTTAAACTGTTTTTCATTATCTGTAAGGACATTTTTGTCCATTATCTATGTATTATGTCGCACGCCGTTACACCGTTGAAGAAATTCAAGATTCAACGGATCCGAATATCAAAAGAAGAAGAGGAATCATAGTCTGACAGCCGGACCGATTCGCTAAAATAAAAGAACCGATCCGGCTAACCGGACCGGTCCGCCTAAAGACCCAGACCGATCCGCTTGTTTGTCAGAAGGCCTGTATACCCCGGATCGCAAGCGAACCGATAAATCCTGGAAGCGAATCGATCCGATCATCAACGGACTGATCCGCCTCAGAATAAAAGAGACGATCCGGTATATCGGACCGATCCGCCTCAGACCCGGACCGGTCCGCCTGGGATAAACTTCAATAGATCGTGTTCAGATTTTTAAGGCCCGAGACTTCTTATTTAAACCCACTACGGGAAGTGGTTTTCTAAGACTTATTCACACGATTTCCAAAGTACAGAAAGCCCTAAGTCTTCACCTATTGAGCATCTAGACTCTAGGTTTTTTGATTCACACAGTTTCCAATCCTTTGTGAATCACTTTGCAACCCAGGAACGCATTCTTGCTGTTCACACCCTTGTGGAGAATCCGTTCTCTTCTCCATTGCAGCCCTCCTGGAAAGGGATATTTCCAGCCGCCGACTACAGAATCCGATACCTGAGGGTAATTCTTAGTCACTTGTATTTTCATTGTAATTCGAAATTGTATAGCCTACAATATTATAATGAAAATAAATGGTTTTGCCCCTTTGGGGGATTTTTCCTCAATTGCATGTGTTTGAATGTTCTTGCTTAGATTATCATCTTATTCAATCACATATTGTTGCATGTTTAGGGTTTGTTTGCGTTAAAAGGGTTTAATATATAATTTGCTCATTTAAACGCAAGCACATACGTTCTCAAATTGGTATCAGAGCAGGTTACGCTAAACTATCGCGTATTCCTATTTTCCGCAAAATTTTTCTAAGATTATATAATAAAATGCCTATTTTTGACGGGACAAATTATGCTTATTGGAAAGCCCGAATGAGGTCGGCTTTAAAAGCCATTGATGAAAGGGTTTGGATTTTAGTTGAAAGAGGGTGGACTCCTCCCTCCGTGACTGTTGATAATGTGATCAACTTGAAACCTGACACTTCCTGGACTGATGAAGAATTTAAATGGGCATCTTTTAATTCTAAGGGTCTAAGTGCTATTTCTGGGTCTGTCACACCTGATGAGTTCAAACGCATAATGACGTGGACCACGTCAAAAGAGGCATGGGATGTTTTACAACTCACCCATGAAGGAACTAATGCTGTGAAAGAATCTAAGTTGCAAAATTTGACAACTCAATTTGAAACCATCACCATGCATGAATCTGAATGCTTTGATGAATTTTATGCAGACTTTCTGACATTGTGAATACTAGCTTTAATCTTGGTGAACATATTCCTAATGCTAGAGTTGTTAAAAAGATTCTTCGTTCTTTACCTAAGCGTTTTATCCCTAAAGTCACTGTGCTAAATTCTATGGGTAATTGAAATACGCTAAAATTGGAAGAACTTGTAGGAGATTTGCAAACTTATGAAATTGATATGTTCCCTAAAACTGCTAAATCTAAAGACAAGGTAATTGCACTTAAATCCCAAGAGAGAAGGAGTGAGGGGTCGGCTAGAAAAAGGGTAGAGTCGTCTAGAAAGAGAGAGACTGACACGTCAGATTCTGAATGTGATTTTGACCTAGATGATTTGGCTCTTTTTGCAAAAAATTTCAAGAGGATTCTCAAATTTAAGAAAAATGGCAATTTTAAAGATAAAAAGAAATTTGAGAAAAATAAGTTTGAAAAGAAAAATGAAAAGACTCCAAAAATCCTCCTAAGAAAGAAAGTGAGAGATGTTTTGAGTGCGATGGTAGGGGTCATAGAGCCTTTGAGTGTGCCAATCGTCTGAATAGAGAGAAAGGGAAAGCTGTCCTTAATGCTACCCTTAGTGACGACAGTGAGGTCGAGACGGTGGATTCAGGAGATGAGTCACCGCATGAGTGTAACTTCACCGCATTCATGGCCAGTCAAGTGAGCACTCCTAGTTCTCTTCACGACGATGAAGATGATGCTTCACAAGGACACCTCGACAGTGAGATCGATGTAAGTGAGGGGGAGGATGACTCAAGTGAGAGCGAGAGTGATATTCAACGCGCCTACGCTGAGTTATATTCTGAGTCATTTAAAACTAAAAACATAACAAAGCATTAGTTCTTAAGATCATTGGCTTAGAGGTAAATTTAAGAAAGGCGAGAGAAAGAGAGTCCTCCACCGTCACCACCCTGAGAGAGAGAGAATCTGCATGTGTTGAGAAAGAGATTATGTTTAGAGAGACAGAGAATGTTTTAGAGAAAGAGAGAGGGGACTTGACTAAACAAGTGGCTAGTCTTATGAGTCAGCTCAATTCCTCCGTGGAGACTCGGAAGACACTTGAAGCCCTTGTTGCCCAGCTGACTCATGACCTTGAGAAAGCACGGGAAGTCAAGGTACAAATCGAGGACAGATCTGGGAAGATGGGAAAGATGCTCCTCGGCCCCGCTTTAGGTTTTGGTGATCGGCAAGGAATTGGTTATGATGGTGCCTCCACGTCCCAAATTGCACCTGGACCAGTTCCTGAGTTTACTACAACTCCTTATGGTCATCGTCAAAAACCTCGAAGGAGAGTTCGACCAAGAAAAGCAAACCAAGGTCCGCCTTTGACTGTGCTCTTTTGTACTTATTGCAAAAGAAAAGGCCACCTTAGGGAGTCTTTCTATAGCATGGGTCGAACACGATGTACTACTGCTCCACCACGTCATACTGATGAGTTTTCTAGTCTGAGAGAGAGAGTTGAGTTCTTAGCTGCCACGACCCAGAGTTTAATGGAAGCATTCCGACGGATGTCTTTGCCGTTAGTGAATGCTTCTCACATTCCAGCTAAAACCAACAACAACAAAGGAAAACAAAATGTCATCTCTGCATGGGTTCCTACGAAGGATAAAAAGTCCTTTGTTGTTCATGTTGCTCTCAAAGCACATAATACCTCACAGTGGTATTTTGATAGTGGGTGCTCCAGACACATGACAGGTGATGCCTCATTTTTTACGACTCTTGAGGACTATCAGGATGGCAGAGTCACCTTTGGAGATGGGAGAAAGTCTAGCATAGTAAGACGAGGTACTGTCAAGTTACCTGGATTTCCTAAGCAAGAAGAGGTTTTGTACGTCAAAGGTTTGAAAGAAAACCTTCTCAGCATTAGCCAGCTGTGCGACGCTGACTTTGCAGTAAAGTTTGACCGGGATACTTGTAAAGTCTAGAATCAAGCCGGTAAACTATTTGTGCAAGGGGTGAGGACCGAGGATAATTGTTATGTGACTGAGCCCACATCCTCACTTGTCTGCAACAGCGCCACGATCACTCCTATGGATCTGTGGCACCAACGTCTAGGTCACGTGAACGTTAGAGATCTTAATCGTTTAACTAAAAAGGACCTAGTACGTGGCTTACCATCTCTTGGAAAGTCAACTTCGACCGTTTGTGGATCCTGTTAGTTGGGAAAACGAATTTGTAGTCCTCATAGGAAGTTACATTCCATTACCACCTCTCGTGTTCTTGAGTTGATTCACATGGATCTTATGGGTCCCACTCGTACTGAGAGTCTAGGTGGTAAGAGGTACATCCTCGTAATGGTAGATGATTTCTACAGGTACTCCATTGTAGGTTTTCTGAGAGAGAAATCCGATGCTGTAGAATTTTTAATGACCAAGTGCCGTGTCCTGCAAAATCAACACGGTGTCACTATTAACAGGATGCGTAGTGACAATGGCACTGAATTCACAGAAGCAAAGGTAGACCTTTACTGTGATAGCCTCGGGATCAAACATGAGTTTTCTGCTGTGAGAACTCCTCAGCAAAATGGTATTGTTGAGAGAAATAATATAACGATCCAAGAGATGGACAGATCTATGCTTCTAGGTCGTAAAATTTCTAGGAGATTTTGGGCAGAGGCAGTGTCTACTGCATGCCACACGGTGAATAGGGTCTATTTGCGTCCACACACTCTTCAGACTCCTTATGAGTTATGGACTGGAAAGAAGCCCAACCTGGCATATTTCCGTGTTTTTGGGAGTAAATGCTACATCCTACGGGATAGAGAGAAATTAGGAAAGTTCGACTCTCGGAGCGACGAGGGAATATTTCTAGGATATTCATCGAATAGCAGAGCATACCGGGTTTTTAACATGAAGAGCTCTAAGGTTATGGAATCAATAAACGTCACCGTGCAAGATGACGAACCTTCAACGGTTATTGATCCTAACCTTCAGTGTGAGGATGAGGATTGTTCTGACAGTGATTTACATGTTCCTCTCTCACACTCTATGGACCCTACTCCTGTGTTAGGGGACACTCCTGCTTGGGTTCGCAAGAGTCATGACCCTTCTTCCATTGTTGGTGATCCCACTCTAGGGGTCAAGACTCGTGCTCAGCTAGAGAACGTTGTTAGCCATCTTTGCTACACGTCCAAAGTCGAGCCCAAGAATCATAAAGAAGCACTCAAGGATGAACACTGGATATCTACTATGCAGGATGAGTTACTTCAGTTTAAAAAGAATAATGTCTGGGAACTTGTTCCCCGGCCTAGTGAGACTAATGTGATAGGTACCCGGTGGATTTTCAAGAACAAAATGGATGAAAATGGTACCATAATCATAAATAAGGCTAGTTTGGTCGCTCAAGGCTACACACAGATATAGGGTGTAGACTTTGGGGAGACATTTTCTCCTGTTGCAAGGCTTGAGTCCGTCCGTCTTCTGCTCGCCATCGCATGTCATCTGCGCTTCAAGGTATATCAGATGGATGTTAAGAGTGCCTTTCGGAATGGCATTCTACATGAGGAGGTTTATGTGGAATAACCAAAAGGGTTTGAAGACCCTCAACACCCAGAGCACGTCTACTATCTGAGGAAAGCCTTGTGTGGTTTGAAGCAAGCACCCCGTGCTTGGTATGAGAGGATTACTTCCTATCTCTTAGCTCGTGGCTTCAAGAGAGGGAGAGTAGATATGACGTTGTTCGCAGGAGAGATGACGGTGCTATTTTGGTTGCCCAGGTCTATGTGGACGACATAGTCTTTGGATCCACATGCTCCCAGCATGCTCACCACTTTGAGGAGGAGATGAAAAGTGAGTTTGAGATGAGCATGGTTGGTGAGCTTACATTCTTCCTTGGTCTCCAGGTTCGTCAGCTAGAGGATGGTATGTTCATCTCCCAATCCAAGTATGCTAGAGACCTAGTGAAGAAATTTGGTTTAGACTCCGCTAAGCATGCACGTACACCTATGAGTACCACTACCAAGCTTAGTAAGGACACTTCAGGCAAGGACGTAGAGCAAACCTTATATCGGAGTATGATAGGTAGTCTTCTCTACTTGACTGCCAGTCGTCCTGACATCGCCTTTAGCGTTGGAGTCTGTGCGCGATATCAAGCATCCCCAAAAGAGTCACATTTACTTTCTCTAAAACGTATTATTAAATACGTAAGTGGGACTCTCTCATACGGTATTTGGTATTCCTTTGATACCGATGACCGTTTGTTCGCCTATTCGGATGCCGATTGGGCTGGGGATGTAGATGGTTGTAGGAGCACTTCTGGTGGGTGTTTCTATTTTGGTTCTGCACTTGTCTCCTGACTGAGCAAGAAGCAAAATTCCATCTCTTTGTCCACTGCGGAGGCTGAGTATATAGCCGCCGGGAGTTGTTGCACACAACTCTTGTGGATGAAGCAAATGCTGGAGGATTATGGGATTTCACAGGACACCATGACCATTTCCTGTGACAACACGAGCGCGATACACATATCCCGCAATCCAGTTCAGCATTCGCGCACCAAGCACATCAGGATACGTGAGCACTTTATACGACAGCTAGTTGAGGAGAAAGTCGTATCCCTGAGTTTCGTTCCCACCGACCGTCAGTTAGCCGACATTTTCACGAAACCTTTAGATGCCCTTAGATTTGAGAGTCTTAGGAAGTCTTTGGGAATTTGCACAGTTGACTGAGGGGTTGGTCTACGTCTAGAATAGGATGCTTCTCATGTTCATATCATATGCTTCCTATTGCTAGTCTGTTTTATATGTACCATTGCTTAGTTGTACAGCTTTTCTTTATTCTTTTTACTGTTTATATTTCTTTTGAAAAAATACAAAAAGATTTTCCTTTAAGAAAAATTTTAAGAAAAGCACAAAAAGAATTTATTTTGATAAAATTTTTGAAAAATCCAAAAAGATTTCTGTTTTTGCTTCTTTTATGGATGAACATTTAAGATAGCCAAGTCACAACTTCATTCCATATATCCATGTGACTGTTTGATAGAGATTTGAGAGGCTACATCATTCCATCCATGTGCTTTACATTGGTTGGAGTCTTTGAGATGTAATTAGTGATATCTTCCTACATGTTTGACTCCTATATCCTTTATTGCACACATGCACGGCTTTAATTGATTATTGCACTTGTCTATCTCATATTGGCTTGAGTGTTTCCATCTCAATCCTGTCTATACAATGTACAATATGCGATAAAACTTGACAAGATTGGAATGCATGTAAAAACCGTTTTGGTGAGACTGTGTGTTTTTGTATAACGGGGAGGGGCTGCAAAAGGTAATCATACATCCTTTGCGCAAAAGCCACCGTTAAAAAGGACCTAAAAAATTGAGGAATTTTAATATTCGAGGTCCAAAGAGGTTAAAAAAGCCCGAAAAAATTTAAAGGCAATAAAAAGCAATTCATGCCAAATATGGGCCACTTAGGTTTCACCATCAATTCTCCAAAGTTTGAGAATTTAGAATGCCTCTATTCAAAATTATATCTGAGGGAGTTTGGTTGAAGAATCTTTAAACGGGTTTGCACTTCCTTGAAAGTCCTAAAAAAGCATAAAATCATTTTGGACGTTATTGGTGTGAAAATAACTTTGAGCTTTGATTTTTTGATTTGATTGAGTCAATATCTTATATTGTCATTATTTACACCAAAGGAAGCATTTCAGTTCATTCGCTAGGAATATCCAATATTCATCGTGCACATATGTCATGTTTGTATGCATTGATGTTCCTATCGAATTTGATCACACTACTTCATTTACGCTATCATCGTCTTGGTTGCTTTGTGTTCATTCATGGTGTGATTTTATCCTAGTGACACCCCGCACTTGCTTATTTGATTTCTTTCTCTCATTTGTCTATTTGGGGACATCATAAAAAGGGGGAGAATGAATTATCTTATTATGGGGGAGTTTTGAAAGTTTGAGTTTGCTCATAAATTGGTATACATGTTAATTTCATTTCAAACTCGATATGTCACTTGGTATTTTGCTTTGTCTCATGTGTGTAGGTACTACATGGATTATCATTTGATTGCACACCCTGATGAGAAAAGCGTTGAGATTCTTGCAGAATTGAAGAGCAAACGCTGTAGTCTTATTCAATTGTATCTTTCCAGTTTTGGGTTCATGGAAGGGTAGATTTGTATAGGCATCATTTTTAGTTGTTTGATAATTCGGATGCTTGTTTTTATGTATGTACCGGCATAGACATAGGATGATATTTGTAAGGACATTTTTTTCCATTATCTATGTATTATGTCGCACGCCGTTACACCGTTGAAGAAATTCATGATTCAAGATTCAACGGATCTGAATATCAAAAGAAGAAGAGGAATCATAGTCTGACAGCCGGACCGATCCGCTGAAATAAAAGAACCGATCCGACTAACCGGACCGATCCGCTTGTTTGTCAAAAAGCCAGTATACCCCGGACCGCAAGCGAATCGATGAAGCCTAGAGGCGAACCGATCCGATCATCAATGGACCGATCCGCCTCAGAATAAAAGAACCGATCCGGTATATCGGATCGATCCACCTCAGACCCAAACCGGTCCGCCTGGGATAAACTTCAACAGATCGTGTTCAAATCGTGTTCAGATTTTTAAGGCCCGAGACTTCTTATTTAAACCCACTACAGGAAGTGTTTTTCTAAGACTTATTCAAACGGTTTCCAAAGTACAGAAAGCCCTAAGCCTTCACCTATTGAGCATCTAGACTCTAGGTTTTTTGATTCACACAATTGCCAATCCTTTGTGAATCACTTTGCAACCCAGGAACGCATTCTTGCTGTTCACATCCTTGTGGAGAAGCCGTTCTCTTCTCCATTGCAGCCCTCCTGGAAAGAGATATTTCCAGCCGCCGACTACAGAATCTGATACCTGAGGGTAATTTTTAGTCACTTGTATTTTCATTGTAATCCGAAATTGTATAGCCTACAATATTATAATGAAAATAAATGGTTTTGCCCCTTTGGGGGATTTTTCCTCAATTGCATGTGTTTGAATGTTCTTGCTTAGATTATCATCTTATTCAATCACATATTGTTGCATGTTTAGGGTTTGTTTGGGTTAAAAGGGTTTAATATATAATTTGCTCATTTGAACGCAAGCACATACGTTCTCATTATCTAATATCATATTGTGGGGTAGGCCCTACACACTTTAAGATATAATCAATTGCTACTATCAAATATCGATAATTTCCTATTACCTTTAGAAGCGGGACAACCAGATCTATCCCCCAAACTATAAATATCTAAGGTACTATAATGGATGAGAGATGCTAATGATGAATGCTCACGAACCTCTGACATTTACCAAACTTCTTCACATATTCAGTTGCGTCCTTGGCAAGTGTTGGCCAAAAATATCCCCAAGTGATGATCCTTTTAGCGAGAGTTAAACCACCAATGCGACCTGCGTAAGAACCCTTATTAACGTCTCGAAGGACGTAGTCCATCTCATAGGGGTGAAAACATCTGAGCAATGGGAGTATATATCCTCTTTTGTAAAATACATCACTTATGATGGTGAACTTTGTTGCACGATATCCGAGCTTTTTCCTTTAGGATTTGGACTCTAGTAGTTTAACGTCTCGTATGTACTTTATAAATGTATCCATCTTGGATTTTCCCAAATTTAAATTGAGGCAAAACTTCATATTTCTCTCATCTTCCTCAATGCTCAACTTCTCCAAGATTTCAATAGGAACGATGCGCCTGATCTCGGTTCTAGTGGTCGATGCCAGTCTAGCGAGAGCATCGACTCAATTATTCTCCAGTCTGGAAATTCTCTTTACTTTAACTTTATTAAAGTTCATCAACATCTTCCTGAACTAAGAAAAGTACTTGTCCATATTTTCATCTTTAGCCTCATAAATTCCTAAAAATTGATTGATAACTAACTCAGAGTCGTTATGGGCCATCATCTGGCCGACATTCAAGGCTTTGGTGAAAGAGAGGCCTGCCAGCAGGGCCTCATACTCTGATTCATTATTTAATGCCTTAAAGTTGAATCTAAAGTCATATTTAATATCCCTTCAATCCGAGTCCGATAGTACCAACCCTGCGTCGCTGCCGTTTTCACAAAAATGAGCCATCTACAAATCGATTCTAAATTATCGGCCTCAGCATTGTCGGTTACAACTTCCATTGGCTGTAACATCCCATGATTTTTTAGACTGAAAAATTAAAGTTTTGGGAAAATAAAATTTAATTAAATTGGGAATTTAAGTCCAAAAATAAAGGACGTTTTAAAGTATTCCGGATGATGATTTTGAGGGTACCATTGATCCCAGAAGGGTCGAGATAGTCAAAATGACTGTCATTGGGTTTTATTTCAGCTCCGAAATATTTTAAGTCAGATTGACTCGAATTGGTGTAAACGAGTCATTTAAATTGTGTATTAACATTTAAATTGGGACTTATGTTTTAAGGGATTTAAAGGCTTACGGATGAAGCCTTCTCATTTGAGAAAAAGAGAGAAAGAGAAAGAAGAAGAAAGGAAAAGAGAGAGGGAGAAAAGCTTGGAGATTTCCGGCCCAATCACGACATCGAGGACGATTCAACCTCTACAAATCCGAGGCAAGTGTTTAATCTTGCTAAATAGTTATTTGTGTATTTCATTTCATAATTTGTGGGTTAAAGAAATGGATTTTTGGGTATTAATATCAAAACCTAGATTTTTGGGTTTAATCTTGAAATCAATGTTTGAATATGGATTTAATAGAATAGAAATAGTTGGGATCAACTTTGGGTTGATTTATGGGCTTAAAATCATGATTTGATGAAGGTTGGGGGTTAGAATGAAAATTTTAGGGTTTAAAATTCGTGGGTTCATTAAAGAAGAAGAACCCTTCAAAATCTGCAGGTCCGAATCAATTCGCCCCCTAAGCGAATCGATTCGGTTTAGGGAAATTGGCAGGTCTGCATTGACCGAATTGATTAGGACCCAAGACGAATCGATTCGACCTGTGGCAGAAGCCCAGGTCTTTGGACCCGAATCGATTCGCCTTGGAGGCCGAATCGATTTGCTAGGCCAAATCGATTCGGAATAGGGCCGAATCGATTCGGAAACATGGCATTTTGAGGTAGTTTCTCCATAGTGATTCCAAAAACTTTTTGGTTGGGTTTATTGATTAGGGGGCCTTCTCTTATGATGTAAGAGATATGTTCTTGGAGACATATAAGGAGTTTCTCACATATTAGGATTTTGGGGACTCCTTAGGGTAATTTGGGAGAAATGGATCCATGTATGTTTTGGAGTTTCATATGGAGATTGTGAGGAAACCTCATTGAGGTTGGGAATACCAATTATAGATAAAAAGGTATAAATATGATGTGAGGTTGAGAACTCTTAGAGAGTGAGGGGTCTCATATCCTTAGAAATGTTTAAACTAAGGAACAATTGATAACTCAATAGGAGTAAGGGTTCATAAGATTAATTGAACCATAGGTGAAATTGGGAACGATTTGGATCATACTATCGACTAGAATAAGCGGTAGCATAAATTCTAGTTAGGATAGTTTACACGTAATTGTGGGGAAATAACCATTGAGATTCAAATACTTGAAACGAAGTTAGAATAATTTGAGGTTTTAGACTATTAAGTCATGTATGTGCCTATGGTTAAATAGTACTAAAGGTAATTATGTACTTTCGGATATGGATGAAATGTGTAGTGATGGGTTCCTAATGTTGGATATATATGTATAAATTTATACATATGATTTTGGGAGACTATTCATCATAGAAAAAAATGATTGAATATGTATCAAGTGAGGGATTGTATTCACATATCGAGGTAAATTATTTGAATTTGTGGTGACGGCTTGTATATTTAGGATTATGTATACTTATAGCCGAGTTTATATATCTTATAGATATGAACGAGAATTAGTTTGTATATATATAGATATAACGATGTGTGAATATATGTACATTTATTTATATATAGATATGAATATATGGATATATTTATGTTGTGGACATACATGGTATGGATATTTAAACCGTATATGATGGTTTAATATTTGATCATATGATGGGATCATATGGATGTATGTATATTGTGCATGTGAACAATATATATACTTATGTGGTTAAGCATACCCCGCTCATGCTATCATTGGGAAGTTGCGCGCGTAGAGGGTGAGCATCCTGGCATATAGAGAAGGGTGTGTATATTCCCCAGGTCATAGTCGTCCCGTGTGTTATTATATGATATATATGTTGGGATGAGCCGTGGTGGGTATGTTTCGTCTCATTGCCAGTTGGAGCTATGACCGCTTCCCGGGACGTCATGTGAGTGAGTTACCACGAGATGGGTGTCGTTGATCCCCACCATGGTGGTCCCCAGTTGCTACGTGAGCCGGGAACTAGGAAGATGATAGCATTGATGCTGTTTTATCGGCGATATATATAGCCGGGTGGATTATGTGCATGTCCATTGTACATCAGTTATGATATGTACACTTGGTCATGGTTATGGATGATGTTATATATATATGGTGAGAATAAAATGCCTATATATATACTTATATATCCTATGGATGAAAGCATATAGAATCTTTGTGGAGTACATCTTGGATGATTTTGATGTACTATTTTGATGGGGGTTGATGTATCGCATTTAAGGAATATTTCGGTTATATCATCTCAAGGATATTATTAGAGTTTTTAGTTGTTTTCATACTGTAGTCTAAAATTTAGTAGTAGTGGTAGAATTATATGGTATGTATGGCATTATGGATCTCTAGGATCGACATTGTCAAGGAGTAGTGTAACGGGGTAATTCCTTGTTTGGATTTCGCTTTGCGAGACACCCCACGCATGAAACGTAGTGCAGTGTTGAGATTGGAGAAAAGTTCTGCCAATTATGATATGTATGGCATTATGGATCTCTAGGATCGACATTGTCAAGGAGTAGTGTAACGGGGTGGTTCCTTGTTTGGATTTCGCTTTGCGAGACACCCCACGTATGAAACGTAGTACATTGTTGAGGTTAGGGAGAAGTTTTGTCGATATTTATGTGTGGCATAATGGATTTCCGGGTTCGACGTTGATAAGGAGTAGTGTAACGGGGTGGTTCCTTATTTGGATTTCGCTTTGCGAGACACCCCACGCACGAAACGCAGCGCAGCGTTGAAATTGGAGGGAAGTTTTGTCAATAATAATTTTGCATGCTTATTAATTAGAAATGAAATTATATGTTTCAACCCAAATGCATATGGGTAACTTATTAAGAACTACAATTGATTAAATTATAAACCGAAATCCACTAAGCCCATTAAGGCATAATTGTTTGTAAACTTAATCAAGTAGGATTAGAAAAAGAAGGGGGTGGATTCTTGGGTTATAAATAGAAAGGTAGGTCTCGTGGGTATAGGCTAGGCCTATGATAAGTTAGGTTGTCCTAATAAATGGGGGTAGTTTAACTAAAAGTTGAGGTCGCAAATAGGTGCGCGCCTTTAGATGAGAGGTGAGTTGGGATTCCACGAGAGTGCGATTCCACTTTTAATTATGAAATAAGTGCACCGATATTTATTATGCACGGTTAACACACTTGCTAAATATTACCCGTTTACTTTTCTCTCCTGCCTGTATATATATATATATATATATATATATATTACTACAGGTGTCCTACCGCATGGATGCCGGATGACCTTCTATCCAGAGTCTTGAGAGCCGCGACAGGTGCGGACTGTTGCGGGATGTAGAATGTTGTCGCATCCTCCTTTGAAAAAAATTCTAGGTAGAATTCATGTTGTATATCGGGTTTGTACCCAAGGGATATTTATATACATGTTTATATTTATTCCATTCCAGTTATTGTATTGGCTGTGACCCGACAGCTATTCGGGTCTATTTTTTGTAGTATATTCTGTTGTAGTTATTTATTTCGTTTTATTCTAGCATTTCATTTCTCATAGTTCTTTTATGCATCTTTCTTTCCTTTATTAGTAGTGTTAGTTTGTTGTCTGTTGCATATTTTATTTAATTTTAGCATCTCGCTTGTATGATACCGGGTAGTTAGTTCTATATTATATTGTATTGATAGTTGATGTTTAGACTCGACCATCTGAAATTCCTAATTTAATGTAGTATAGGGCTGGCTACCCATTATCATTTTAAGTGGGGTGTTACAGATGGTATCAGAGCATCAGGTTCTAGAGTCCTTAGGATCTGTGCGAGTTTTCTGCATTCTTCCGTTAACGTTCTTGACATAAAGCCCTACAATTAGGACTGTTGTGTTCACTGCGTTGTTTTCTTCTGTGAAGTATATTCACTGGACTGGCGTTCTGATAACAGTTGCTCTTGTTTCGTTTCAGACGTCGACTAGATTTTGTCGTCTAGGAAAGGATAGGATTAGATGTACAATACCCATAGCATATTTTGGGTACGCTTTAATCGGAGGTATTTGTTTTCCCCGATTCTGGAGGAGATATTGAGGAGATTTCTAGTACTGGTGTGAGGTGATTTATCGACAGTTGAGTAAGAAAGGAAAATTACTCGAATAGTGAATCTTGGGCTTAGTAAGGAAAGTCTGAGGAGAGGTTAGTGTAGTCCTTGGGAGTTTTAGGTTGAGAAACCCGTTAACCTTCATTAGGAAACCTGGTGTTGGTGACTCTTACCGATGTGAGGAAGGTGTAGTTGTCCCAATATCAGGAGTATTGCCTTCTGGGAAGAGGGAGAAAATTTGGAGACTCAATTTCGTTGTGTAGGACAGAGGGAGTTTTCGGTAGTCACCATCGCGTTTTGTCCTTCAATATGGTTAGGAAGGATTTATGAGGAAGATAATTCTTTGAGGAGAATTAATCCTTGGGGAGGAGTGAGCAAGTGTGGTCTTTATGCGATATCTTTTGGAATAGTAAAACGTCTTATAATGAGCTAGTAGAGAGTGGCTCTATTGATTTTGGGAATGTAAATTGTTAAGGTTATTAGTTCATTGAGGGAAGAACTTAGTTTATGGAAAGGTGTTGATGTGATGTAGAGGAATTTCATAACTGAGAGGTTCAGAGTTTAGTAGATTTATGTTGAGCGGATAATTTCGCTCCTAGTTGTGCTAGTTTTAAGAACTAGGTAATGGTTAGCAGTATTGTATTTGTTGAGGCCTTGTGTTCTACACATAAGGTATTTGTTTGGCATGTCGAAAGACGCGAGATTTATTTATATTATATATTGTTACCTGGGCCTTCGGGCAGTATCTAAAATATGAAAATATTTTTATAAAACCTTAGCCCTGGCTTAACTAATCTCAATCCCCACCTAGCTACGCAGTAGCGTATTGGGAGGGTTCCTTGTTTGGATTTTGCTTGCAAGACCTCCCCCGCACGAAGGTAGCTAGCGTCAAGGATTGAGGAGAGTTAAGCTATGGGAAATTTTAAAACTTTTATATAATTACTATGTTATTATAGATTATATTGGTGATAGTATATTGCGATTTGAGGTTAATGGAGCCTGATTATAATTCTACGAGCGAAAACTCGGGTACAGGGTGTATGGGCGCCCTAGGTAGCTAGTTGATTTTTCAAAATCTAAATAGTTCGACGTGAGAACTAGTATGGATCGGTATAGTGATCCTAAGAGTTGATGTTAGGACTAGATGATATTGAGTTCCTATGTGTATTTTAAATTTCGCGGGCGAAATTTTTGTAGGGGGGAAGATTATAACACCCCATGATTTTTGAGACTGAGAAATTAAATCTTGGGGAAAATAAAATTTAATTAAATTGGAGAATTCTAAAATTAGGAATTTAGGTCCAAAAATAAAGGACGTTTTAAAGTATTCCGGATGATGATTTTGAGGGTACCATTGATCCCGTAAGGGTCGAGATAGTCAAAATGACTGTCATTGGGTTTTATTTCGCCTCCGAAATATTTTAAGTCAGATTGACTCGAATTGGTGTAAACGAGTCATTTAAATTGTGTATTAACATTTAAATTGGGACTTATGTTTTAAGGGATTTAAAGGCGTACGTATGAAGCCTTCTCATTTGAGAAAAAGAGAGAAAGAGAAAGAAAAGATAAAGAAGAAGAAAGGAAAAGAGAGAGGGAGAAAAGCTTGGAGATTTCCGGTCCAATCGCGACATCGAGGACGATCCAACCTCTACAAATCTGAGGCAAGTGTTTAATCTTGCTAAATAGTTATTTGTGTATTTCATTTCATAATTTGTGGGTTAAAGAAATGGATTTTTGGGTATTAATATCAAAACCTAGATTTTTGGGTTTAATCTTGAAATCAATGTTTGAATATGGATTTAATGGAATAGAAATGGTTGGAGTCAACTTTGGGTTGATTTATGGGCTTAAAATCATGATTTGATGAAGGTTTGGGGGTTAGAATGAAAATTTTAGGGTTTAAAATTCGTGGGTTCATTAAAGAAAAAGAACCCTTCAAAATCTGCAGGTCCGAATCGATTCGCCCCCTAAGCGAATCAATTCAATTTAGGGAAATTGGCAGGTCTGCATTGACCGAATCGATTTGGACCCAAGCCGAATCGATTCGGCCTGTGGCAGAAGCTCAGGTCTTTGGACCCGAATCGATTCGCCTTGGAGGCCGAATCGATTCGCTAGGCCAAATCGATTCGGAATAGGGCCGAATCGATTCGGAAACATGGCATTTTGAGGTAGTTTCTCCATAGTGATTCCAAACCCTTTTTGGTTGGGTTTATTGATTTGGGGGCCTTCTCTTATGATGTAAGAGATATGTTCTTGGATACATATAAGGAGTTTCTCACATATTAGGATTTTGGGGACTCCTTAGGGTAATTTGGGAGAAATGTATCCATGTATGTATTGGAGTTGCATATGGAGATTGTGGGGAAACCTCATTGAGGTTGGGAATACCAATTATAGATAAAAAGGTATAAATATGATGTGAGGTTGAGATCTCTTAGAGAGTGAGGGGTCTCATATCCTTAGAAATGTTTAGACTAAGGAACAATTGATAACTCAATAGGAGTAAGGGTTCATAAGATTAATTGAACCATAGGTGAAATTGGAAACGATTTGGATCGTACTATCGACTAGAATAAGCGGTAGCATAAATTCTAGTTAGGATAGTTTACACGTAATTGTGGGGAAATAACCATTGAGATTCCAATACTTGAAACGAGGTTGGAATAATTTGAGGTTTAAGACTATTAAGTCATGTATGTGCCTATGGTTAAATAGTACTAAAGGTAATTATGTACTTTCGAATATGGATGAAATATGTAGTGATGGGTTCCTACACAAAATCTTGGGTGATAGCCCTAATGTTGGATATATATGTATAAATATATACATATGATTTTGGGAGACTATTCATCATAGAAAAAAATGATTGAATATGTTTCAAGTGAGGGATTGTATTCACATATCGAGGTAAATTATTTGAATTTGTGGAGACGGCTTGTATATTGAGGATTATGTATGCTTGAAGTCAAGTTTATATATCTTATACATATGAACGAGAATTAGTTTGTATATATATAGATATAACGATGTGTGAATATATGTATATATATATATATGAATATATGGATATATTTATGTTGTGGACATACATGATATGGATATTTAAACTGTATATGATGGTTTAATATTTGATCATATGATGGGATCATATGGATGTATGTATATTGTGCATGTGAACAATATATATACTTATGTGGTTAAGCATACCCCGCTCATGCTATCATTGGGAAGTTGAGCGCGTAGAGGGTGAGCATCCTGACATATAGAGCAGGGTGTGTATATTCCCCAGGTCATAGTCGTCCCATGTGTTATTATATGATATATATTTTGGGATGAGCCGTGGTGGGTATGTTTCGTCTCATTGCCAGTTGGAGCTACGACCGCTTCCCGGGACGTCGTGTGTGTGAGTTACCACGAGATGGGTGTCGTTGAGCCCCACCATGGTGGTCCCTAGTTGCTACGTGAGGCGGGTACTGGGAAGATGATAGCATTGATGCAGTTTTATCGGCGATATATATAGCCGGGTGGATTATGTGCATGTCCATTGTACACCAGTTATGATATGTACACTTGGTCATGGTTATGGACGATGTTATATATATATATATGGTGAGAATAAAATGCATGTATATATACTTATATATCCTATAGGTGAAAGGATATCTAATCCTTGTGGAGTACATCTTGGATAATTTTGATGGGGGTTGATGTATCGCATTTAAGGAATATTTCGGTTACATCATCCCAAGGATATTATTAGAGTTTTTAGTTGTTTTCATACTGTAGTCTAAAATTTAGTAGTAGTGGTAGCATTATATGGTATGTATGGCATTATGGATCTCTAGGATTGACATTGTCAAGGAGTAGTGTAACGGGGTGGTTCCTTATTTGGATTTCGCTTTGCGAGACACCCTACCCATGAAACGTAGTGCATTGTTGAGATTGGAGAAAAGTTCTGCCAATTATGGTATGTATGGCATTATGGATCTCTAGGATCGACATTGTCAAGGAGTAGTGTAACGGGGTGGTTCCTTGTTTGGATTTCGCTTTGCGAGACACCCCACGCACGAAACGTAGTACATTGTTGAGGTTAGAGAGAAGTTCTATCGATATTTATGTGTGGCATAATGGATCTCCAGGATCGACGTTGACAAGGAGTAGTGTAACGGGGTGCTTCCTTGTTTGGATTTCGCTTTGCGAGACACCCCACGCACGAAACGCAGCGCAGCGTTGAAATTGGAGGGAAGTTTTGTCAATAATAATTTTGCATGCTTATTAATTAGAAATTAAATCATATGTTTCAAACCAAATGCATATGGGTAACTTATTAAGAACTAGAATTGATTAAATTATAAACCGGAATCCACTAAGCCCATTAAGGCATAATTGTTTGTAAACTTAATCAAGTTGGATTAGAAAAAGAAGGGGGTGGATTCTTGGGTTATAAATAGAAAGGTAGGTCTCGTGGGTATAGGCTAGGCCTATGATAAGTTAGGTTGTCCTAATAAATGGGGGTAATTTAACTGAAAGTTGAGGTCGCAAATAGGTGCACGCCTTTAGATGAGAGGTGAGTTGGGGTTCCACGAGAGTGCGATTCCACTTTTAATTATGAAATAAGTGCACCGATATTTATTATGCAAGGTTTTACACACTTGCTAAATATTTTTCACAACTCGGGCTCTGACCCGTTTACTTTTCTCTCCTGCCTGTATATATATATATATATATATATATATATTACTACAGGTGTCCTACCGCATGGATGCCGGATGACCTTCTATCCAGAGCCTTGGGAGCCGCGACAGGTGCGGACTGTTGCGGGATGTAGAATGTAGTCGCTTCCTCCTTTGAAAAAAATTCTAGGTAGGATTTATGTTGTATATCGGGTTTGTACCCAAGGGATATTTATATACATGTTTATATTTATTCCATTCCAGTTATTGTATTGGTTGTGCCCGACAGCTTATTCGGGTCTACTTTTTGTAGTATATTCTATTGTAGTTATTTATTTCGTTTTATTCTAGCATTTCATTTCTTATAGTTCTTTTATGCATCTTTCTTTCCTTTATTAGTAGTGTTAGTTTGTTTTCTATTGCATATTTTATTTAATTTTAACATCTCGCTTGTATGATACCGAGTAGTTAGTTCTATATTATATTGTATCGACAGTTGATGTTGAGACTGGACCATCTGAAATTCCTAATTTAATGTAGTATAGGGTTGGCCACCCGTTATTATTTTAAGCGGGTTGTTACATTGGCATAACCCCTAGTCTTCCTGCTTCTTCAATAATCTGTTAATCATTCTCGGCTTAGGTAAATTCGGTGACAAAATCTGCTAACGCTTACATTTGATTGCATTTTTAGGCTGATAGATGATGTCAAACTCACTTAACTCTGCTAAAAAGGCCATTAACCTACCTGATTTTTTGTGCTTATGAATGACCTGCCTTAGTGGAGTGTCGATGAGCACTACTATCGTATATGCCTGGAAGTACGACTTCATCTTTATTGAGTCATTGACTAATGTATAAGACAACTTCTCCATCTTCGGGTAGTTGATCTCGGCCCCTAGCAAGGCTTAGATATTAAAATATACTAGATTTTGATCCCCATCAGCATCTTGAACAGGTCGCGATGATAGCCGTATCTGAAATGGCTAAGTACAAAAACAACTTCTCTCCCTGGATTAGCCGATATAGTAGCATCAGAGACCCCAAATACACTTTTAATTCCTAAAAATATTTTTCACATTCTTCATCCTAGACGAAGGCTTCCCTCAGTATATTGACAAAGGGAAAACACTTGTCAATTGCCTGAGAGGCGAAATGGTTAAGAGTCATTACCCGTCCAGTCAACCTCTAGACCTCTTTGATCATTTTAAGTTTCTACATATCAATCAAGGATTTAATCTTTGCGAGGTTTCTCCTTTGCCCTATGCGACCATTTCTGATGTCTCAACCTTTCGCCCTGATAGTTTCACATGAGGATTTAGCCACAGAGGCCGCGGAGATAAGAATGTGCTATGCTCTCATTAGCCCCATCACCACCTTGGATGCAACTCCCCCACCACATGTTCAGAGTTTGTTGAATTCTTTTATCGATGTGTGCACACCCCCAGATGATCTTCTCAGGATATATAACATGCCATTGATTTTATCCCCTGGGCGTAGCTCCCCAACCTTCCCCACTATTGCATGTCACCTACGGAGCACGAAGAGTTGCAGACACAAGTCACGGAGCTCATGACAAGGGCTATAGTCGAGAGGGTATGTCTCCTTGTGCGGTACCCGCCCTGTTAGCACCAAAAAAGGATGAAAGTTTGAGTATGTGTATCGATAGTCGAGCTATTAACAAGATCACCGTGAAGTAAAGATTCCATATTCCTAGGTTGGAGGATATGCTAGATCAACTCCATGGTGCGAGGGTTTTCTCTAAACTAGATTTGAAGACTTCCTTCAAGACGGTGACGCATGAAACCAGGGGATGAGTGGAAGACTTCCTTTAAGACGAAAGATGGGCTGTATGAGTGTACGGTGATGCCTTTTGACCTGTCAAATGCTCCATCTACCTTTATGCGAGTGATGACACGAATATTACGCCCTTTCATGGGAAAATTTATGGTTGTTTAATTTGATGACATCCTGATCTACAACCGATTGGAGGAGGAGCACTTAAACCACGTGGCTCATGTATTAGAGGTCCTACGAGTCGAGCGCTTCTTCTTTACGTTGAAGAAGTGCGCTTTTATGGTACCATCAGTGACATTTCTAGGATATGTGGTTTCAGGTGATGGCATCAGGTTGGATGATGCCAAAGTTCAGGCGGTAGTGGATTGTCCCCCACCCTCTTCGGTCTCTCATGTGGTCAACTTTCATGGCTTGGCAGGCTTTTATAAGTGCTTTATTGTTGGGTTCAACACTGTCATAGATCCCATTACAGGTTTGATGAGTACTTCCTCGAGTATCGAGTTCCGGTGGACACCAAAGGCAGATGCTTCCTTCAAACACATCAAGAAACTGATGACGACGGCCCCTATCCTTGCCTTACCTAATTTTGATCAGTTATTTGAGTTGTCTTGTGATGCTTATAAGACAGGAGTGGGTGCTGTTTTGAGCCAAAATGGGAAAGCGATTGCCTTCTTCAGGCAGAAGTTGACGGGTGCCGCCCTCTATTATTCGACTTATGACCTCGAGTTCTATATGGTGATTAAAACCGTAAAGTTTTGATCACCCTATAGCCTCCATAAGGAGTTTGTCATCAATAGAGATCATGAGGCCCTCTGTTTATTACATAGTTAGTGGTGTGTTAGTGATCGACATGCCAAGTGGACCGCGTACCTCTAACGCTACACTTTTCACTTGCGGTATAAATCGGGGAAGGAGAACCAAGTGCCACACGCTCTTAGCAGGAGGGTAGATGCATTGGTGACTCTGCGGAGTCAAGTATTTGGATTTGATGAGGTTCGTGAGATTTACCCGACGGATGTAGATTTTGGGCTGATCTTCGCATCTTTCCAACAGGGCAATGGAGCATCGGGCGAGTATCTATTACGGGATTCCATCATCGTCCCTATGGGAAAAGATAATTTTGGATATCCGTGGGGGAGGTTTAGCTAGCCATCTCGGACAGGCGCGTACTCACGCGCTGCCGAGTGACCGATTTTACTGGCCGACGATGAGGAGAGATACCAACGCTTTCATCAAGCATTGCTACACTTTCCAAACGGCCAAGGACCAGCACACTAATGCAGGCTTATACACTCCGTTGCCGATTTCAGAACGCCCATGGAAGGATGTATCGATGGATTTTACAGTGGGATTGTCCCGTACTTTTCGTGGTCACGATTCTGTTCTTGTTGTGGTAGATATGTTTTCTAAAATATCCCACTTCATCCCTTTCTCTGATACGACAGATGAGTCTCATGTTGCTTCATTATATTTTCGAGAGATCGTTCATCTCCATGGTGTCCCACGTAGCATCACTTCAGACAGAGAGTTGCGATTTACATGATATTTATGGCGTACACCTTGGCGGCTTTGACGAACGGAGTTACAGTTCTCGACATCTTTTCACCCCTAGGCGGATGGCCAGATCGAGGTGGTCAACCATAGTGTGGGTGACCAACTGTGGTGTTTGTCTTCCGTGCATCCCCGTAGGTGGGACGTAGTGATTGTAAAGGCTGAGTTCGCCTTCAACAATGCCATCAACCGGTCTACTGGCCTTTCTCCGTTTCAAATTGTCTTGGGACAGTCTCCTTCTATGCCCATTGATCTCGCCAAGCTACCGCCGACAGTGCCTATCTACCCTTCAGCCGAGGAGTTTGTGGCTCGCCTGACATCCATCCAGGCTGATGTTCGTACTCGATTACAGTCCACGTATACCTCTTATAAAGAGGTTTTCGATGAGCACCGCCACTTTATCTCTTTTCGCCTGGGTGATCTAGTCATGGTCTATCTCTAGAAAGCGCGGCGCCATAGCAAAGGTTACAAACTTCTTATGCAACGATTTGGACCTTTTCCCATTATCCGTGTTTTTGGGACGAATGCTTATGAAGTTGATCTTCTTGAGGAGTTTCATATGCACCACGCGTTTAACGTGGCAGATCTTTCTCCATTTCACGACACCCATGCCCCTTCGATTCCCATGCCAATGAGCATCAGCCACCTAGTCCGCTCCCACGTCGATCGCGTTGAGGAGATTCTAGGCTCCGAGCTCGTGTCTTCCTCATCGGGAGATTATACTCATTATTTAGTACGTTTGGTTGGCCATCCCGAGGTGAAAGATTCCTAAATCACAAAGGCTACCCTCCAGCACATCGACTCCGATTTCTATCGGCAATATATGGAGTATATGGCCTCTTCTCAAGGGAGGGAGAGTGAAGCTGGAGCATAGGGATATGGACGTCCCTTTTAATATTCTTTTATTTTGCCCTTTTTTAGCCTTTCGTATATTTAGTATAAATAGGCCAATGGCCTTCTTTTGTAACACTTTTGCCATTTTGAGATTGAAAGCTTAGAGAGCGAAATAAGAAAACCTCTTCCATTTTCAATGTTGCCATTTTCCATGTTGTTGGTGGTGTTGTGTAGATAACTTTTTCTTTTTACGCTTCCACACCCTTGATTACATCACATTAATGATCTTACCATCGGAAAATGGTCAACATGCAAAACATTGAGAGAAATGGGAGTTAATAAAAATGCACAACTTAAAACCCTGCCATCAACTAAATTAACCGTGGCATGATCTGATACACTGTTGGAGCATGAGTCAATCAAGAATCTCGTTATTTTGACTTTGACTTGTTTAGATGGAACCTTACTGATCAAAATACAACAGGAAAATTATCAAACGCGAAAACGAAAAGTTAAAAGGTAAACATAAGTAAAAAACATTCGATGCTAAATAGAAAGTGCAAAACGTAATTGTCAATGAAATGCCTGTGATTTCAGATCCCAGTCAAACAGTATTGGATTACGGATTGTTTGAATTCTAATAACGAATTCCGAGTCCAAAAAGTTAAAATTCTAATAATCATCTAGGATGGAAACTATCAATTACCAAGCCAGAATACCTTAGTTCCTATTTTATCATGTCCATATGTTAGGTGTAGACATGAAATTACAACGAATAAAATCACTGAAGGTGGTGCCAAAACTTGTAAAGGTGGTGCCAAATCTTCTTTCACCAATCACCTCCCATGTTCTTCCAGATAATTAACCATTCATAGAGAAGCTATTACAACATGTTTATATACAAAAACTAGTAGTATACCAACCAATACAAACTGTATGAAAGCAATAACTATGGATATCATCAACATTTCAAGTAGAAAATACAACGTAAGACAAGATTGGGCAGGAAACAAGAGTTCTTTTTTGCGGGGGAGTGCAACGGTAAGAAGTGAGCTCATTAATTTTTTATTATAAAAAACAGTTGTATTATTAATATACAAAGGCAATAGGATACATACCAAGAAGTGGACCAGAGTCCATTAAAGCAAACAGCTAAAAAGAAATATACAACACGAAGAATAAGGCTGTCAGCACAGCCTGGGACAAGCATGAATTTGGAAACATGTGATACCAATAGAATCCATGAGTAGTATATGCTTCAGATAGCAAATGATTGAACGAGCATCTCATCCACAACCAACCAATTTATTAATGCCATCCATAGAAACAGAGCCATTCCTTTCTATATAAGGATATAATCTTCAATGAAATCATGCTAAGGTAATAATATAAAGTATTAACCGGTTCATTCTTTTGCAGGAAGGATCAACACAACCAGAAAGAAAATATACAAATATGTGATTTTCCATAAAAATTTCATACCACTAAAAAACTGATAGAATGCAAAGTAATTTACAAACGAATCAAAACAATCAAAGAAAATACTTTACACAATTCAAAAGAATAGCTAATTCTAATCTTACAAACGCTATTAGAAAGATCAAAATCCTCTCACTGAACTTTGCCAAACCTCAACAAACTGCTGATCTTTCCTGGTCACAAACATTTTATTCCCACCAAACCCAAAATTTGTAATCCTATTTCCACCAGCATCCTTAGCTCTCCCCATCAAATTCTTCCTAAAAACTCTCTCTTCCAACCCAATATCACTCCTTGTAGGTCCCACCATCACCTCAGACCAAAGCTCAATATCCCCTCCTTTACTGCAAAAAACTTGATTTCCATGGCTTTCAATTTTACACCCAGCACCTTCTTTCTTCCCATTTATTACTTTTCTTTTATCCCCTAAACAGACCCATGAATTTTCACCACCAAAATTCCTCAAATCAGTGAAGAAAACCTCCCCTGAATTTACACCAACCTTAAACATAGCTGACAAACTATTAGGAACTGTTACATCAGCAAAACAATCCACTGATTCTTTAACTTCCCAAACCACATTTCCAGACCTTATATCCCAAAACTTGATATTACCCATTACACCAGATGGCCCACTATGTGACCCGGATGCCATTAACAAGTTATGGGTCGGGTCCCAATTCAATTTTGTCGCCGGAATAGCCGAACCCAAATCAGCACCAAAAATTTCCCCATGCCCAATTTCCATAATTGACTTGAAATTCTCCAAATCGTAAACAACTATCGAATTTGAATTCCTCCTACCCGATTCGAAACTCGTGAAGAGATAATCAGGTGATGACCCAATTGCTTGAACAGTTGAGCTAGACCTTGTCACATTTTCCCAATTTAGAGTCTTTGTAACAAAGCCCTTTTCAGTGTCTATAATTTGCAACCCAGAAAAATCAGTGGCACCAGCAGCAACAAGGTTTGATGACAAAGAATATAAAGAATCAACAGCAGTGAATTGGGTTAAAATTGTTGACTTTCTTTGCAAGGACCAATCAAAAGATGTAATTTTGCTACCATGTGCAACATGTAGACACCCAAATGGTGTTGTTGAAATTGTAGATGGTGAGTCCCTACCATTCAATGGCAAAATCAATGACTTTTCCAAATTAAAAGCTTCAAATTGAGATGGGTTTGACTGGGAATTAACCAAAAGGTTTTCAACTCCATAGAACTGGGCTTCTGCGATTAAATCTTGAAGATCAAAAGATTTGGCCTTTGAAGGGAGATTACCTGTTCTAAGAAGAGACAAGATTATAGAGAATAACTCTGGGTCTCTATCAATAAAGGGAACATTTTTATCCAAATTAGAAACACCAGAAAAAATGGATTTTGGACCTGCTAGGGTAAGGGTCTGTTTGGTGGTTTGAAAAAGCTGACCACCCACATCAACAGTCACAACATTAGAAATTGAATCTGATTTGTTTTGATGAAACCCATTTGAGAGAGGCCTTGTTTCTGAAAAGGGTGGCATAGTTGAAGCTTGAAAAGCTATAATTTTTATTGTTCGGGTGAGGAGTTTGAAAAGGGTGGTGATGAATGGGAAAACTATGAAACCCAAATGATTGAGAAGAGGAAATAGAGAAATACAGTAGAGGATGAGAGGGGTGGGTGGGTTAATATAAAGGACAGAAGGTGAGAAAGGGGTTGAGTATGAAGGGCTGGATTGGGATGGAATTCTAGAAGGTCAAGACTTAATGGTCAACAATGGCAGTTGGTCATACAACGGCAACCAAGAAGGTGCTGTACATAATATATTGCACGTTGACGGTATGCATTAATTATTGGGTGCCACTCTAGGGTTCTTGTTATCGTTTAATGTGGTTGAAAATATTAATTGATCTAATATTATAATAAATATTGGATCAAACATTAAAAAAAATTTAAATATTTTTTAATACATATTTAGTTTAAGTCTTTTATTTTGTATTAAAAAATTTCTTATTCTTTTACCTTTAAAGATCCATGTCAGCGGCGTAGTAAAGCTTTTGATGCAAAATAAAAAGGCTTGAACTATACATTTATTAAAAGAATTTCAAGGGACTATTTGATATATGCTTCATAAATATTATATATTATAATTTAATAATGATAAAAGTAATGTTATAAGTATCAAACTATCGTTAAAAAACGCTACGGAAGAAACTGTAGCAAGTTCGTACAGATCTTAAGGATTATAGAACATAATTTTCTCATATCATATGTGACATTAAGCTTATTGAAATCACGGGTGGTTAACCATCTACTAAAATAAAACTGAAATCTCATTGGCATATTCTTAGCATCACCGTCGAACTAATTAAATTACTAACCATCTATAATTAAATTAAGTCGTGTGTTAATTTTAATCTTTATTAACATGACACAATAATATTATAATCAAACCATAATTTATTCTGACAATAATAAAAATCCACAATCACACATTAAGTCTGAAACAGAATTCCACTACATGTAAACATAACCGAATAAACCATCGGTATAACATTCATATTATAAATCCCTATAATTAAATAAAATAAAATAAATCTGAGTGACATGTGCAACATGCTCGAATAATAAAAGAATCATGTTTAGAATATGAGAATAAAAGTTATTACATCAAATTCAATAACGTCCCACAATTGTCGTAGCACCAATGCCTGAAAAGAATAATCACGCTTGGCGTCCCTGTGGATGAACAATTAAAAAGTTTGGAAATAATTTTGACATGGGTCAGAACCCAAATCCATTTCAAAATATTTTGCAAGTAATAAAAATGCATAAATAAATATATATATCCATTTACCCATATTTAAATTGGTAACACACTCTAACACTACTCACCTCTCATCTAAAGTGCGTACCTTACGTATGCATTTTAATTACCTACTTATGCTACCCACCTAACTAGTTTCCAAGTATCCTTAATTTCTACACGCTATCCCATCCTGCATAATTTATTTATTTAGCTTCCACATTCGCTAATCATTATAATTCTCAATTACAATTAATTGAACCATCTCCAATAACTTTCACTAGTTATTAATTTTCACATTTTAATTCAATATGTCCGTATATATTTTTCTGCATACACACACACACACACATATAATCGTCATTCCTAACAATAATAAATTTACCGGATGCATGACTCTAATGCTATCATAATCTAGGGAATACTCACATCATCCTGGCTACCGCATTGGGATCTCACACCGAACTATGAAAGAAAACAAACAACGACGTTAGAGGCGGTCATAAGCTCCTCGATTAGTGAGCAATAACTATATCCATAATTACCTCACCTTGAATTCAAGCTTAACAGGCACGTGTGTTGCGATTATGACCTGTGAATAATATTAGCCCTGCATTCACTAGTTATGGAAGATCACTCACTTGCACAACCTCCGTTGATAGCCTTTAGAGGGGTATGTCATTAAAGTTATATAATTATATCTTTCACACCGATATAATATCTATATATACAATTTTCACACATGTATATATTTAACAATAATTTATTTAATTATGTTTATCACAAATTACACAAAATGTGTTATCACCCAATGTTCCCTTTAATACTCAATTAATTAATTATTCACTTAATTAATTCATTAATTTATTTTTCAATAGCAATTCTGGACATGTGTCTGCATCACTCAACCTATATCTTAATTTTCGAAATTTTTATCACAATTATTCATATTCAACTATTTTCTTGAAATATTTTAATTTCACATCCCAAATAAAAGTCCCTTTTTAACTCAAGGTCCATATACCTGCTCAATTGAATTTTCAGAAATATAAAATATCAACTTTGGATTTTCTCATCCGCTTACTTATTTAATTTGTCCCTAATTAAATAAAATAACCCATATCTGAAAATTCCAGAATTCCAAACCGGGTTGATCTCAAAGCAAACCGGTTATGCTTCCCATAAATGCGAACTGATTTGGTCTAAAAGGGAACCGATTCTCTTTTGCAATTAGCGAACCTCATCCCAATTTTCTTCCCCAGTTCAGTCTCAATGATCATCAATGCAATAACAGACATTAACTAGTACGTAAATAGTATAAGGGACATTTCTAAGATGATTCTGACATATATTAATCACATTAATTCCAAAAGATTAATCATTAATTCATGGGATTCAACACTAGAGTCGAGAATTTCACCATTATAATAATTATATCATATATTCATCTCCATATTCCATTACCCATATCATCCTCAAATTTCAAGATTTCCAATCCACCGTAATTCTTTAAAATTTATAATTTGTATCATTTTCTAAACATAAATCATTTCCCAAAATATAAATTATTTTTCAAAATCCCATAGTTTATATATATGTGAAATAATCTCAAAAAACAACATTTTCTAACTATGATATGACTAAAACTGTATATATAAATTAAATAGCAAGTTGATTACTTAACTTATAGTTCGTAGAGTGTGATTTTGATGAAGATTTTGCTTAATCCTTCAAGAATTTCCTTCCACTTCTTCAATCCTAGAGTGTTCTTGAAAAATTCTTCCAATTCTCTTCACTTTCTCTCTATCTCTTTGTATAACTCTACTAACCTTTGGTTTTGGGAAATGACTCTTCCCAAAATTCAAACCTGTTATTTTATAAGTGTAAATCCCATTTTTGACTATTCACATGCCATTAAGGAGTCCAAAAGTCACATAATTAGTCTCGATTAATCTAAAAATCCCTCGAAACCCGAAAACAACCTCCGGATACTCAATTTTGATTATTTTGACTCATTCCGGATTAACTGTGCACTCGAAATTGTCATTCAAGTCACTTAACAATAATTTTCCATCTCAACCTATTTTACTTTAATCACACATGCTCCGGTTGAGATATTAATAAATTATGTCACGTTTACTCACTTACGACTTAATTCAATATTTATTTGTTGTAGCACACTAGTAAATACATTATCGCATAAATATTAATTCATTTCACTTTAAATTAATATTTAATTATTTTCTCATTATTTCTCGATTTAATTAAATTATGTGTCACTCGAATAATTTAAATGCCCAATTAAATATATATAAAACAACGGGGTATTACATACTTCCCCCTTGAAAAGGAATTTTATCTCAGAAATTTGGGTAAGACGGGTACTAAAAATTTTGGATCCTCACACACATGGCATCCGAACGTACTCATAATTAACTCGTGATAACATTTTGGTGTCTCCACTATACACCTACTAGTGGCATCATCCTGTCTAAAGGCCTACTCGCCATGATAAAAGATTAACGACAGGCCTGTTCAAATTATTTCATATTGTTATAATCTATCATTCGTAAGGTCTCACATATACAATGATATGAAAGACTATCAAGAATCCTCTAACAATGCTCTAATGAGACGAACCTATATTCCATTGGCTCTATCATCTTAACATTGGAAAAGGTCCCACTGTAATACCCCTTACTTTTGAGTAATTATTTTTATATAAGTTGCCATGTGGGTTAGTCATTTAAAATAAATGAAAATCAAATTAAATATTAATTTGTATGATTTAAGAGTATTGCATATTTACCGTTACATGAATCTAAATAGTGTAATATTATTGTTGATGTAAAAAATTAGATTATATATAATTATTTAATCACAGATAAAATAAAATGAAACAAAGAAATTTTAAAGTGGTTCAGCCTTATAAGAATGGCCTACGTCCACTGTTTTTATTATTGCTGACTGTTTGGGAATTCTTGATCACCAGTTTAGTCAAGAAATTTCCGGTCCCCTTACAATGAGGATGATACAATGTATTTATAGCCCTCAGGCTGTACATGTGAAAGGGTAATACATAGCTGTCCATTAGGCGTGTACATCTGTATGATAATAATAAGCATTTAATGCGCAGTTAATCTGTTGGTTATCCTACTATTAATGCTCTGTTCAAGGTGCAGCTCAGACCGCCTAAGCTGCTCGGACCGCCTAAGTTGCTCGGTGTATTAAATTCCTCGAAGAACTCTTGTTGGTCGGAGCGTCTGAGTTGATCGGGGAAGCAGAGTTCCTCGTTGCAGTATGGTTCCTCGGAGAGCATCTATTGCTCGGAGTATCTGAGTGGGTCAAGGTGTTGTTCAGAAGTATTTGTTATTGCCACGTGTCTTCACTCAATTGAGCCATGTCAGCAGACTAAATTTGGTATCAACAGAAGCCCCCAATATTTCACAGTTTAAAATTTGAGGAGTGTGGAACATTCTTTCTTGAAATATGGCGGTTTTAAATGGTCATCCTGAAATTTAGGAGTATTTTCCTTTGTATTTATTTCTCCTTCCAAATTCGTAGAATCGTACTTTTTGAATTTTTATGACCGCTTCGATTCCCGTGCCTTTTTTGTCTTTTTAGCTGCTGGTAACGTAACCGTTTCTTTTTGTAATCATTATCTTTACCTATTCCCAAGACAGGGTATTTAAGCGTTGCAGAAAATCCCCTCGTCTTCTACTTTTTCAAATTTGTCTCTTTGAGTTTTCCATTGTCTCTCTCTCTCCTGTGCGTTCATCCCTTTCATCATTCTTTGTCAACAGACTCATCCTTTTTTCTGTAAGATCTTCTTCTTTCTCTTTGATTTCCTTTACTCATCATGGTTTACCCTGTAGAGTCGCTTGATAAGTTTCGTTCTGATTTCTCTATTCCTTCATGGGTTATTTTGGAGGAACTTTCTGAGCCTTCAGATTATTTTCGTTTGGCTGAGGGACATTGGTTCCCCAGTCTCTTTGTCGCTAAATGTGGCTTCTCTTTTCCCCCAAACCCTTTATGTCTGGAATTCTGTCAATATTTTGACGTGGTTCCTGCAAGAATAGCCCCCAATACGTGGAGAATAGTTAACGGAGTTCATAGATTAAATCAAATTCATGGAACTCGTATAGGAATTCTAGAAATTATGTTCTATTATAGATGGACTGTTGGTGACAATACTTGTTATTTAAAAACTAGGTTTTTAAATAGGGCTTTAGTGGTCAATCTCCCAGATGCCTATAGGGACTACTTCGAGCACGGGGTTGTTATGAAAAATTGGCAACACCCTCCACTGACTGGAAATGATGTGTAACAGGGTCCTAGATGTCCTCCCTATGGCAATGGGATATGTTGTTTTTATTTTATTTTATTTTTAAAATCATGCTTCCTTTGTGTTTGATAAAATGTGTCACTGATATTTTAATTTTCATTTATTTGCAGTTGACAGTAAAAGAAGGTCTCCAAAAGAAACAGAAGTTAATTTAAAACATCTAAAACTTATTTGGGGTTTGCATCAGACTGTTGCTGACGAGCATATCAGGTCAGCTTCATATTTATTGCAATATAAGAGTTACACCTCATCTTTTACTGCTCGTCCGGTGATAAGTGAGGTAGAATCAGTACATGCTTCTGCAAGTTCTTCACCTCAGTCTCATATCCCTCTGAGTGAAAGAATGAAGAAAAGAAGAGCTCCTGCCATCTTCGAGAAATCTGCCTCTGTTGCTGGAGAGGCAAAGAGAAGTAAACATGATGTTCCAGAAGAGGGGACAAAGAAGATTGATGCACCCCCTACGGCTACTACTGTGAAGGTTGCCGAGAAGCCCCCAGTGGCTCCGAGTAAGGCCGCTGTTCCAAGCGAGGTGATTGTTATCTCTTCGACTAAGACTACATCGTTAGTCGAGACCATTCCTGTTCCCCCGAAGAAGCTGAAGAAGAGCTCCTCGGTCAATTTGGCTGAATCCATATCTCAGCCCCCGATTACTGGAAGTGGTGTTCCCATTTTTGTTGACCCGAGCTCTGCTATGAGCTCGGTGAAGTCTTGGATCATTCCTGAGATCCAAGGTATGGAAGAAAATATTTCTCGGGATATGGTTACCTCATTAGCTGCTCGTCATATAGCTTCTGTAAGTATCATTGTCCTCAACTTTCATTTTTCCCTTGTTACATCTGTGTACTGACTTGATATCATTTTCTTTTCCCAGTTGGTGACCTGTTTTAATACCATTTTAAAGAAAGATGAAGCTATTAAAGCTTCAAGCTCCTCGTCTAGTGTGGAGGAATCTTTGGTGGGCCTGACGCAGTTTTTGAAAGATTCTCGTCAGAAGTATGATGATGATAAGGCTGCTTGGGAGGAGAAACTTGATTCCACCGAGCAGGAGAGAAACCAAGTTGTTGAAGTCTCCAAAGGTTTGGAGAAGAAAATAAAAAACTTGGAAGAGAAGAATAAAGAGCTCGATGAGAAGCTCAAAAATGCTAGGGAGCTTGAAAGTAAGCTCAAAAATGCTGAAGAAGAGTTGGGCCGACTTCGTGAAGTAGGTCGTCAAAAGGAAGAAATAGAGAATAAGCTGAAGGCTGTCGAGGTTCTTCTTTCTGAGAAGCTTTCCTTGGAGAAAGCGAAAAGGAAGTTGTCTATAAAAAAGTCTTTCATCACTGGATGGGATAAGGGGTGGAATAAAGGTATGGCTGCCATGATGTCGCATGTGGAATATGGTAGCCACAAATACTTTAGGGATGGCTGGGTCGCTGCTCTACAAGAGATGAAGGTCGATTAAAATTCTGACCTGTTTCAGCGACACATCCCGGGCCCCCCTCCAACTCCTGAAGAAGAAAAAGAGGACGAAGCCGCCTCTGAGGAATCCTCCATGGTGATGGGAGATCAAATTCCTCATTCCCCAGCTATCCAGTCCACCAGCGAGCAACTTCAACCATCCATTATTTCAAACGAGCAACTTCTAGCACTCCCCGAGCTACCATCTGTACCATCCGAGCAGCCTACCTCCTCGTCCCAGCCTCCTGAGAAAGTTTTGGGAGATAAGGAAAAGGTGTAGAGTTGTTCGAATTTTTCTCTCTGTTTATTTTTCTTTATCAAATGTAACTCTGAATTTTGTACTTCTCCTTTATGATGTAATAAAATTTGAAGTTTCGACTATTCATACTGTTGTTTCTCTTCTTCATGCTCTGTTTGAACTCTTATTTATTCTTGCTTTCTCTTCCTTTACTAGTTTATGGCCAGGATGGAGTTATTTTCTGCTCATGATACAAAATTATTGAGGCAATGCAATGAGTACTTCAAAGCTGGTCATACAGATATGAGTGCAGCACAAATCGTTGACATCCTCTGTCAAGGTGCTTCAGAGCAAGCAATTTTAGCCTACCAGTATTTGAAGTGCTTGCTTGACCGTGCAGTGGCTAACAATGTAGCATATTATGAAATGATTGAAGATCTCCAAGGGACTCTTGAAGAGATTCAACAACAATATAAGGAATCTACAGCCCTTTTGCACGAAGGATATGAGAATAAGTATCAGCAACTCAGTGCTGATAAGGGATACGATAAACTGTTTGCTGCTTACGATGTGAGGGAGAGAACTTTGAAGGGTGAGGTCGAAGAGCACAGACAGATAGCTGAGTTGTTAGAGCAGGAAAATAATAACCTGCAAAGAGAGGTGTCTCAGCTAAAGTCTGCAGCTTCCACCTCAAACTCTTTGGTCCCTGTGAACGACGAGGGATTCTCTTTCTTGGAGGTCAAAAATGCCAACCTGAGGGATGAATTAGAAACCTTGAGGAGAGCTGGTCTTTCTACATCTACTCGGGGACGAGTAAGAGCTCCTCGGATTAATGTCGAGGAACAGAGAACTCAATCTTCTCTAGAGAACCAGGCCTTCCAACTGATGGCAAAGAACCAGGCATTGGCTGAGATGTCTAAGAAGATCAGGAATCTGGACGAGCAGCTTTCTGCACAGAAGTCTGCCTTGGAGAATAAAGAACTCTTTATAAAAAGTCTTCACGAGCAGTTGGAAAGGTTGACTTATCAGTTCCACAAGAAGCCCAGAGAATTTTGGATGGCTGGCTACAATGAGGCTCTTTACCATTTGGATGATCGGATCCAAAATGCGAATAATTAAGGTTACAAACAAGGGTGGTTGAATGCCTGGGTGTACTACAACTGGAACAAGGTCACTACTTGTGTGATTATCATAATCCTGGGTTGCTCGACTTGCCAGTGCCACCCTTCAAACTCGACATGAGTTGGATCCCTGCCCGGGCAATCCCTCAGTGTTTGATTTCCAAATACCTTGGCGATTATAGTCTCCATTCCAATGCTGAAATATCTCGCCTCGAGCACCTACTCGATCGACCATCTGTGATGAACATCAGGATGCTTAAAGATCTTAATTTCATAAACTCCCCTTATGATTTAAACGATCCTCCTGCTGGCGAGGAACCTGTTTCAAAAGCAGAGGGGAAGAAACCAATAGAATAGGAATCTTGATGTAATAATTAATTTGTATTTCATTCTCAATGTATTCTGTTTTTGGATTTAATGAAAGATTTTTATTTTTGTTCGCAATCTTGATTGCCATTGCCTTGTGGTTGTAAAACACTTTATATATGTATATCTGTTAAAAAGATAACAACATTATGTTATTTTTCGATCAACTTAGAGTTGATTAAAACTTATTGTCGACTAGTTGGAATTTGTGGTAATCATTTGACAACTAATCAAACTTAATGATGTTTTGTTTCTCGACCAACTTGGTAGTAATTTAAAAAGTTACGAGTATAAAAATTTTTGCTCGATCACTTTCTCGTACTCATAAAATGTTTCCGACCAACCAAGGTCGGTAAATTTTCCTTCTCGACCAACTACAGTTAGTGGGTTTTTATTCCCGATCAACCATAGTTAGTGAATTTTTTCTTACCGACCAACTTTGGCACTTTTTGGAATAGTTTTTCTTCCTAACCAACCTTAGTTGGCATTTTTAGGAATAGTTTTACTTCCTAACCAACCTTAGTTGACATTTTTAGGAATAGTTTTTCTTCCTAACCAACCTTAGTTGGAATTTTTAGGAATAGTTTTACTTCCTAACCTACCTTAGTTGGCATTTTTAGGAATAGTTTTACTTCCTAACCAACCTTGGTTGGCATTTTTAGGAATAGTTTTACTTCCTAACCAACCTTAGTTGGCATTTTTAGGAATAGTTTTTCTTCCTAACCAACCTTAGTTGGCATTTTGAGGAATAGTTTTACTTCCTAACCAACCTTAGTTGGCATTTTTAGGAATAGTTTTGAGTAGTCTGAGTTTTGCTGAGTAGTGTGTAGCACTAGTATTCTGCAAAAAATTTCCAACAAAAGGAGAGAACTGGTCAGAACATTGTCGCTTTATTCATACTAATGAAAATGTATTACATGAGAGTTTACATCACTGATAATACTTGCGCAAGTGTTCTGCATTCCATGCATTCTTAAACTCCTGCCCTTCTAAAGTTGCTATTCTGTAGGTTCCTGGTCGAACAACTTCTGTAACTCGATAAGGTCCATGACAGTTTGCTTCCAATTTGTTGTGCTTTTGAATCATTTTATTTAGCACATAGTCTCCTTCTTTCAGGTCGCACTTCTTCACTCTCTTGTTGTAGAACAAAGCTGTTCGTTGTTGGTAAGCAGCATTCCTGATGGCTGCTTCTTCTCTAACTTCCTCGAGCATGTCTAATTCCAATCTTCTCATTAAGTCACTGACAGGGGAATTGAAATTCAGTACTCTGTGTGTCGGGAGACCCAACTCAGCAGGTATAACGGCTTCACTTCCAAATGCCAGCATATACGGAGATTCCACTGTTGCTGCTCGGGGAGTAGTTTGGTAAGCCCATAGTACTAATTGTAGCTCGTTGATCCAATTTTCTTTCGCGTCATTCAGTCTTTTCTTCAAGCCATTCAGTAGCGTTCTGTTTATCACTTCATTTTGTCCATTACTTTGGGGATGGCCTGGTGCCGAGTGGATCTTCAAGATATTTGACTGATGACAATAGGCAGCGAACTCCTCGTTGTCAAATTATGTTCCATGGTCGGTAATGAATGCATGGGGAAGACCATATCTACAGATGATATTTTTCTAAATAAATTGATACACCTTCTCGTACGTCATGTCGACAAGAGGCTCAACTTATGCCCACTTAGTAAAATAATCCACTGCGACAACGAGATATTTAAATCTTCCCCTGGTCGTTGGAAGTGGTCCGACCAAGTCAATTCCCCACATAGCAAATGGCCAAGGGGAAGTAATGGGTATCAACAACGCTTGGGGAGTTCTTCGGATAGTGGAGAAGCGTTGACACTTGTCATATTTCTTAGCATAGGCTATACAATCAGCCCTCATCGTTGGCCAGTAGTATCCTTGCGTCATAACCCTTTGCAAAAGCGTTCGACCTGCTACATGGGCTCCACAGGACCCTTCATGGATCTCTTCAATCAAGTCTTTCACCTCGGTGGGATGCACACATCTTTGCAAACCTGCTATAATTCCTCGTCTGTACAGAATACCATTATTGAGTACATAACGAGCAGCTTTAAACTTCAGTTTTTTGGCTGCAAGTTTGTCAGTTGGTAATTCCCCCTCCTCAATATATGCCCTGATGGAATCCATCCAAGATGGTCCTAAATTAAGGGTAATAAAATTCATCGTCAAATCTTCATCTATACTCCGGCCAGCTAAAACTTCAATTGGTATTGTTCTTCGTAGCTCAGTATGAGTAGCTGATGCTAATCGAGATAAGGCATCGGCCCTCGCATTCTCCATTCTTGGTATTTTGACCAGCTGAATAGCAGCAAATTCTGATACCAACTCCCTTTCCTTTGCATGATACCTGATCATTAATTCTCCTTTGGTTGCATATACTCCCATTATTTAATTTATGATCAATTACGAGTCACTGAAGACAATAACCTGCTCTACCCCCATGGTTTTTGCCAAACTAAGACCTGCAATCATGGCTTCATATTCAGCCTCATTATTCGAAGCTTTGAATTGGAAGCGTAGGGCATATTCCATGTCGACCTCGTCTGGACTATTAAGAACAATCCCTTCCCCCACAGCCTATTGTGCAAGATGAGCCATCCACATATAAACTCCATATGGGTAACTCGTCTTCAAATTTTTGATCTGATAGAGTTCCTCGGCGGAAAATTTATTACTTCCTTTCACCCTCTCCTAATATTTCTTGTTGTTCGTCGATCATCACTTCTTGCCCTTTTACGAACCTAAGTTGGTCTGGGCTTGAGTTTGATGATTCTGTAACATCTACTTGCCCTTTTACCAACCTAAGTTGGTTTGGGCTTGGGTTTGATGATTCTGTAACATCCACAGGTTGATCGGTGAGCAGCTTTTGCTCCTCGGTGGTATCAGGATAGGTGAACTCTGCTATAAAATCTACTACTGCTTGCCCTTTAAGCGATGATCTGGGTTCATAAATTATGTCATATTCACTGAGCTCTATTGCCCAATACATCAATCTTCCTGATTTTTTTGGTTTATGAAGAGCTTGCCTCAATGGCATATCGGTATATACGACTATAGTATGAGTTTGGAAGAATGGCTTCATTCTTTTACTTGCCTCGATCAATGCTAGTGCCAATTTTTCCAGCTTTGGATATCTGATCTCTGCTCCTCGAAAGGCTTTGCTAGTGTAATAAATCGATTTTTGCACTCCATTCTCCACTCTTATTAATGCCGAGCTAACTGCATTCTCTGACACTGCCAGATACAAGTATAATTTTTCTCCCATCGCTGGCCTGGATAATTGTGGAGGTGCACCCAGATATTTCTTCAAGTCTTGAAAAGACTTCTCACATTCATCATTCCACTCAAAAGTCTTTCTGAGCGTTTTGAAGAATGGGAGACATCTATCAGTTGCTCGCGATACAAATCTGTTGAGTGCTGCTACTCGTCCTGTAAGACTTTGCACTTCTTTCTTCATCGTTGGAGATCGCAGCTCTAACAGAACTTTGATCTTTTCAGGGTTTGCTTTAATGCCTCGTTGAGTGATAATGTACCTGAGAAACATGCCTTCTCGTACTCCAAATATGCACTTCGTCGGGTTCAGCTTCATTTGATATTTATCTAGTTGATCAAAGGTCTGGCCTAAGTCACCTAGATGATCAACAGCTTTTTTGCTCTTTGTCAGCATATCATCAACATAGACTTTCATCTTGCAACTGATTTGTTCTGCAAACACCTTGTTCATCAGCCGCTGATATGTTGCACCTGCATTTTTCAAACCAAAAGGCATAATATTATAACAGTAAGTTCCCTAGGGGTAATGAAAGAAGTACTCTCCATGTCTTCAGGTTTCATCTTAATCTGGTTGTATCCAGAATAATCATCCATGAAGCTCAACAGCTCGTGTCCCGAGGTAGCATCTACTAATTGATCAATTCGGGGCAAGGGAAAATGGTCCTTTGGGCATGCTTTGTTGAGGTCGGTGAAATCTACACACATCCTCCATTTGTTGTTCTTTTTCTTTACCATCACCACATTTGCTAACCAGTCTAGATATTTAACATCTTCAATAAAGCAAGCTTTCTGGAGCTTCTCGACCTCTTCCTGTATAGCTTGATTCTTCTCGGGACTGAATACTCTTCTTCTCTGCTTTACTGGCTTGATCTATTTATTCACGTTGAGTTCGTGACATAAGAAATTTGGGTTTATTCCGGGCATATCCTCATGACTCCATGCAAAATTTTGTTTTTTGCTTCTTAGGAAAGTTATCCATTTCTGTTTTAGTGAAGCCTCCAACGACGAACCTATTTGAGTTGTTCGTTCAGGGTGATCGTCGTCCAGAATGATGTTTTTAGTAGCTTCCACCACCTGGCCTTTCACGAGTTGGGACTCATCTCTAGGATCCAATGTTTCAATTTCTGTACCTTCCTCCACTTGATAGGTAGTAGTCTTTTTCCTCCAGTCCTCTTGCTCGACAGATGAATAGTAACATTCCCGAGCTACTTTTTGATCACCCTTTACAACTCCTACTCTAAAATTTGTTGAAAATTTTAGGCATTGATGTACCGTAGATGGCACTGCCTCGAACTTCTTCAATCCTACCCTTCCCATGATGATATTGTAGGCTGATTGAATATTTTTATCCATCACGAAGAAGCGTATTCTTTCTGTTCGACAAGCAGGCCATGTACCAATGAATATATCCATTTTGATCGTCCCAAGTGAAAAAACTTTCTCGCCAGCAAAACCGAGGAGGGGTTTATGATAAGGCTCCAGTTGAGATAGCTTTAGATTTAAACTGTCGAAGCACGAGTAGAACATGATGTTTGCCGAGCTACCATTGTCTACCAGTACTCTTGAAATCATTACTTCCTTCATCCTCATTTTGATCACCAATGGGTCATCATGAGGATATAGAATACCTGCGAGGTCATTCTTTGAGAAACCAACGACCAATTTCTCTTTGTTTACCTTTCTCGGGCGATCCTCCTCAGCTAGATTTATTCGTTGAATGTATGAGAAAGCTTGAGCCTCACAGAGGTAAGATTTTCTCTCTGCAGTAAGGTCTCCTCCTCCTGCATCTCCACCTGTAATAACATTACAATCAAATGACCCAAAGCATATTGAAAATACCTTACGTTCTGGTTGCCTTGGTCTCTTGGGAAGATCGGGGTCATCTTCTGGATCAACTTCATGGTATCTTTTCTTGTTCTCCTCTGCTCGACGAGGAGATCTAGACCTTTCTCTTGTTCGGTCGCTGTTTCTTCTTTCATTTCTACGATCAACATACTTTGCCAATTTTCCTCGTCTAATAAGTGTTTCAATCTCATTCTGAAGAGCTATGCAATTTTTGGTCATATGGCCATGATCTTTGTGAAAATCGCAATATTTTGCCTTATTCCTCCTGTCAGGGTCTTCCTTCATTTTCTCTAGCCAGTTTAATTCCTCATTGTTCTTGATTTCTTCTAGAATATGGTTGATGTCTATCTTCAAAGGAGTGTAATTATCAAATTTCTTTAATACCTCCCATGACGACCTTATTTTTAATTGTTTGTCACTACCATTGTTCTTATGCTCTTTCTTCTTAACTTTATCACCTTACACCTTGGTTTCTTTGGCGTCCATGTTCTTCTTCGCAGTCATAGCCTCCTCGGCATTCATGATCTTGGTCGCTTTTTCCATCAATTATGACATGGTTTTGGGTGGATATTTGGCCAAAGTGTAATACAACTTGTTGGGTAGCAGCCCACTCATCAAGGCGGTAATCGCTGTCTTTTATTCATAATCAATGACTTCGAGTTTCTCATTATTAAAATGAGTTATATAATCTTTGGTACTCTCACCAGCTTTATGTCTAACACTTAACAAATGCGCTACTCGTTTAACTGGCTTTGCCCCAAAATAGAAATTTCCAATGAATAACTCGGTCAGTTGAACGAAATTTGAGATCTTACCCCGAGGAAAATTATTGTACCATATTTGAGCAGATCCGGTAAGAGTTCCTGAGAATGCTCTGCATCTCATCTCATCTCATCTCATCTGGAACATCATAGATGTCAGATGCAGCTTGGTATTGTTCTACATGAAGAACAGGGTCGGTCTTTCCATCATATTTGGGAGTCACAACAGGTGCTTTGAACTTTGACGGTGTGGGAAAATCCACAATGGCCTGGACAAAGGGTGTCCCTTGAACAAAAGTTCGTTGTAGGTGGGTATTGGCTTTAGCTATTTCCCCTAGTCTGTCTTCCAGCCTTTGAATATATCCTTTCCACGTATCATTTCCTTCCTCGGGCCTGTTGGTTCGAGTAACTGATCTCGTTGAGGTGGCTTCCTGTGATTTATCTTGACGAGTAGCTGGTTGCGACTGAGCAAATCCTTCCCTTAAGTCTAATGATCGTCGAAAGCTACCTGACACAGCCTTAGGAGGACTTCTGTTCCTCCTAGGACCTAATCGATTAAAAGGAGATACCCTGCTTAACCTTTCTAGCGCACTAGTCCTTTCTGGAGAGAGAGTGATATGTTGTTTAATATCTGTGGCTCGTACTGATGAAGTTCGTCCAGGTTGATAAGAAAAATCTTCAAACTCCTCAGTACGATATGAATCGGTACGCCTAGTACGCGAAGAAAGTAAACGGGTATTTCTTTGAACACTTCGATGTCCTGAATGGGTCGGTACTCCACCATGAAGGGTTTGAATGAGTTGTCGCATAGTTTCTTGCATGGTTGTCTGGCCCTGGGCCAGATTTGTCATTACTCCAACCAGATCTGGAACGTTTGGCGGAGCAGATGGATTTAGAGGGCTTCCAGCGTTTCGATTGCTGGGTTCTGGATTATCAACCATTTGTAATGAATTGTTTTTGATGAAAAATGATATTACCAGTCGTTTCTCACAGACGACGCCAATCTGTTGATGTAAAAAATTATATTATATATAATTATTTAATCACAGATAAAATAAAATGAGACAAATAAATTTTAAAGTGGTTCAGCCTTATAAGAATGGCCTACGTCCACTGTTTCTATTATTGCTGACTGTTTGGGAATTCTTGATCACCAGTTTAGTCAAGAAATTCCTGGTCCCCTTACAATGAGGATGATACAATGTATTTATAGACCTCAGGCTGTACATGTGAAAGGGTAATACATAGCTATCCATTAGGAGTGTACATCTGTATGATAATAATAAGCATTTAATGCGCAGTTAATCTATTGGTTATCCTGCTATTAATGCTCTGTTCGAGGTGCAGCTCGGACCGCCTAAGTAGCTCGGTACTCATAAGTTGCTCTGTGTATTAAAGTTCCTTGAAGAACTCTTGTTGGTCGGAGCGTCTGAGTTGATCAGGGAAGCAGAGTTCCTCATTGCAGTATGGTTCCTCGGAGAGCATCTATTACTCGGAGTATCTGAGTGGGTCAAGGTGTTGTTCGGAAGTATTTTTTATTACCACGCAGATTTCCACGTGTCTTCACTCAATTGAGCCATGTCAGCAGACTAAATTTGGTATCAACAATTATGTTATGTTGCGTCGTTGCGCATTAAAGCGACGATTATGGTTTATATCCCAAACATATTATTTAAGAAAGGTAATATGACGTTGGGTTAGGAAAGTATAAATGATATCTCGAATGTTATTTTAGAGGGCACGGTTAGTCCGGGAACGATTGAGATAGTCAAAATAAGTGTCGGGTGTGTTTTTGGGTTCCCGAGTACTTTTGGCTAGTTACGACTTAAATATGATGTTACGAGTCATTTTAAGTATGTAGTAGCACTTAAAGTTAGGCTTACACTTATTTGAGATATTTTGGGTATTTAGTCTAGAAAGAGCAATTAAAGCTCATTTGTGTTTGAAACCTAGAAAGAAACAGAGAGGAGAAGAGCTTGATAGAAATAAGAGAAAAAGAGAGGAATTGGTGATTTGATCTTGGAATCATTTCTGTGAGGAAAAATTCGAGACTTCCATCTTGAGGCAAGTTTTCTAACTTGCATAAATGTATGATTATGTGTGAATAAATTGTATAAATTGTTAGTGTTCTTGAGTTTAAACCATTTGGTGATTTTGGTGATTTTGATGCCTAAACCCTTATGTATATAATGTAAACATGATTTGAGGGGTTCATAATGGTGGGTTATTATCTGGGAATGATTTATCGATGATGTTGGGTTTAAATGGGAGATAAAGGGTTTGGGGATTTAGGGTTCATATAAACACGTATCCAAAACTGGGTTGTCCGACCCAGGCGAATCGATTCGCCCCTAGTGATTCGATTCGGTAAAATAATATGCTATAGGTCTGAGTTAGCGAATCGATTCAGGCAGGTCGAATCGATTCGTCAAGTTAGTAGAAAGTTTGGTTCTCTTGACCGATTCGATTCGATTGGGGCGAATCGATTCGCTTCCAAGGGCGAATCGATTCATCTGGGGTGACTCGATTCGGAAATAGTGTTGTTTTACAAAAATATTCCAACATTGTTTTAACTCCTTTTCTCTTGGGTCTAAATATTTGGAACCCTATTATAGGATGTATTATAGATAAATGTGACCTTATATGAGGAGATTAATACCCTAGGATGATAAGGGGCATTCGGGCCTATTTTGGGGATTAGAAACGATAATATAATACCTCAATTGTTTAAGAAAATGATAGGACTTGTGTATAGTAGGACTTTGTTGTTTTGTCTTTCGAGGGCTAGTATGGAAGTGTTTATACATTATAGCCTTAAGTTATTGTACATTTATGCATTCGGGTATAAGAATTATCGTTTTAATTCATTATACATACATATTGTGATTTTGGTATAAATGCACATACCTCTCTAAATGCTATCATAAGGGAACTTACGTGAAAGAGATGAATCCCTTAGGCTAATGAATGTGGGGAGAGTATAGTCCTCAGGTCGTAGCACCAATTGTTACATTGTGTGATTATTTATTCGAAGTGAAGTAATTCTGGGTATGGTTACGCCTTATTGTCGAAGGTATATGGCCGCTTCCCATGCGTTGTGATTTAGGGTACCCAGGTGGTCATGAAACTAGGCCCTGGAAGATGATAACATTTAGGGAACACATCCAGTGGGGTAATTCCTGGAAGGATGGTCTTAGAAATGTTATTGTATGAATATAACTATTCTCATTCAAATTGTGTTTTAACGCAAATGATTAAATGGAATTATGAATCAACTCTGACTATATGTGATCATTAAAGATTAATTGACTTGTGAGGATAAATGATAAATTGGTAAACCAGACATATTGGATAGATTTAGGTTATTCCTATTAAGTAGTCGGGTAGCTTAACTTAAAAATGAATTGTACGCGTTAGGATGTGCACTTTAGAAGAGAGATGAGTATAATTCTTCAAGTGAAAAGTGAATCTAACCTGTTTATGAAATTTGGCATTCATAACTGTTATGCATTTTATGCACTTATAAATCATATCAAACCGGGCCCTAACCCATTTATATTTTGTCTATTGGTGTGCTTATTGTTTATGTCGAGGTGTCCCGCGATAACGGCGCCCGTTCTGACCTTCCCTTCCAGTGTTAAGGAGCTACGGTACATTGCGGATGTTAATAAGCACTGATATACCCGTTTATATCCTCGGCTTGGATGAGGATTACCTCCAAAACGGACGACCATGCGAGGGGCCGACCCTTCACCAATCTCTTGACGACCCTTCCACCAGGCTCCAGACGACAGTACGAGGGGCCGACCCTCCACCCAGGCTCCAGACGATGGTACGAGGGCCGACCCTCTACCAGGACCCAGACGACAGTACGAGGGGCCGGCAGTACGAGGTCAGAATTGGACCAGGCTCACTACCGAAAGAAACTTTGCCCTCGGCCTCGGCTCACAGGCCGAGGGTGATATCATGACAGCGCGTGGTTTGGGAGACGCGTGGAACAGTGCGCGTGATGCTCATATGACACGTGGCAGACCGTTATAACAAAATCACACCCTCACGTGAGGGAATATTATGTCATCATTTGGCATCTACAGGTATCAACAGGGGATTGGCTAGATCATTATTCACATGCACCATGCATACTTGGGGGGTACACTACACCCCCCCAAGACCTATATATACTTGTCACCTACAACCCTACAGGGGATCGATCCATGAACTGTAGCCCTAGCTAAAACTCTGCTTGTACACACAGTAGAGAGAGAAGAGGGTTATGTGCATTGTATCCAAGGCCATTAGTGCCCATACTTAGTGGATCACACACTCACAGTGGATGTAGGCCAAATTGGCTGAACCACTATACATCATTGTCTTAATTCCTCTTATACTCATCCCCTTCTACATACTTATACACTTATACATCTCTATGGCTGCCATGACTGCTACTGTTTGAGCTCACTATCACTTATCCGGTGGTGCTAAATCCAAGCATCATCAGTTTGGCACCGTCTGTGGGAACGAGAAGACATCTCTTCCTTTGTATAGCTTGACCTCACTGGGCACTCTGGTGGTGAACCAACACTCCCCCTGAGAGGAGGTGTTTCACCATTGAAAGAGACCCACTAAGGTTCCCAAGCTCACCAGTATTTTCAGTTCCAACTTTTCATAGCTTAAGCACATGGAACCTGAGATGCCACCGCCACCACTTACCCCGCCGGATGAGGGGGGAAGACCCAATTCCAGTCAGTCGCCGCCTCAGTCTGAGATGGCTGATGTGGCAGTAGCCCTAAAGTCTCTGACAGCAAGCCAACGGATGATGCAGGAGCAGTTCACAGCTCTAAGCCAGAACATACTAAGAGCACCAGGGGTTTCACCTGAGATGATTACTCCGGCAGCAACTCCAGGGCCTGCCACCACCCTAGGCACCACGCAAAGACCTGCCACCCCCTCAGCGGCGTAGGGATGTTGCTGACCCCCAGCGTCTACGCCTGGGGAGGCAAGAAAACCCTTGCCCCGAGGATAGGTATGGAGATCTGGAGGGAGAGGAGGCTTCTATAGAGTGCTGGGAACCTTACGAGGTCTCCAACAACACTGTGCGACCCCTCCAGGGCAGTAGGGGAAAGTGCGGGGGACCAAACCCTGATGATCGCCCAAGAGGCTCTGCTTTTGACCGCTTGAGCAGAGGGTCGGCCTTTGAGAGGCTAGGCCCAGTAAATGACCTGCGGGAACAGTTGTCCAGGCCAAGAAGCGCCGCGAGATCCAGGGGGGAGGCAGCAGATGGCCGACCCCGAAGACGAGATGGCGGCCAAAGGGAAGTGAACAGTCGACACAGGCCTGCTGCAGCAGAACCCTCCTTCCACCTCGGAGAGGCGGCAGGGGATAACATCGGCCAGGCCGACCCTGTGAGGCCTTGGAATGACTCAATCCAGCGGTTAGAGGATAAGATTGGTGATATATTGAAGAGCCGAGACCCTCTTCAGAGGGGATACACCGTAGGCTCACCCTTCATGGCAAAGATAGTCAACTTCCCCACGCCGTCAAAGTTCAAGACACCTATGGTCACCCCAAGGTATGACGGGAGCACCAACCCCGTCCACCATGTGGAGATGTATTAGTCGGCGGCAGACATATACTCTATCTCAGATGAGATGAGGTGTCGTGCCTTCTCTGGTACCTTGACAGGGCATGTCTGGTACACGTCTCTTCCAAAAAATTCCATTGGAAACTTTAAGCAGTTGGCATACCTGTTCATCCATAATTTCTGCTTTGGGGTGAGGCCACAGAAGAAGACCACCCACCTGCTCTATGTTAAGCAGGGGAAGAGTGAGAGTCTGAGGGACTATATAGCCAGATTCAATAAGGAGAAGCTGGAGGTGGAAGACTATGAGGAGAGCATAGCTATGACAGCCCTGATTGGAGGACTCCAAAAGGGGAAGCTGTTACGAAAGCTTGCTGAAGACCCTCCGAGGATGATGGCTGAACTGTTGTCAACAGCAGGAAAGGTGATGAATGCCGAAGAGGCGATGGCTGCAAAATATGAAGACGAAAGAGGAGGTGCTAGTGGGAGTAAATACCCTAAGAAGAACAAATAGGGGAAGAAGAGGTCCTCGGATGAGAAGTTCGCGGGGTACACCCCTCTAACGGTCAGCTGTGAATAGATTCTCAATGAGATTAAGAGTGACCGATCCCTGAAGTGGCCTGAGAAGCTGAGGGCATCCCCCTACAAGAGGAATAAGAACCTGTGGTGTGAGTTTCACCAAGACCACGACCACGTAACGGACAAATTCTTTGCTCTGAAAGACGAGATTGAGAAGATGCTGAAAGAAGGGAAGTTGAGAAAGTACGTCGATAAAGGTGCCTTTAAGAGGGGCCGAGGGGACGACCCCAGAAAGAAGCGAGGCGATGCATGCAGAGAAGGTCCTCAAAAAAGAGGGGACGACCCTTCTGATGATGAGGACGACCTTGACCTCCCGCCGAGAGATGACCACGGCCCTGTCAAGAGGCTTAATATGATCTCGCTCGGAGTGGGAATGATCTCCGGGGGTCTTGCAGGAGGAGGGTCTGAGGTCGCCGACAGGAAGGCCCATGTTGCAGAGGCCAAGGCAGTGACGAAGACGGTACATGCGACTTCCCTGGAGGTCAAGTCAGAAAAAAGGAAGAAGGTTGATATGGACACACTAATTGTGGGATTTTCAAGAATGGACTTCAAAGACCTATTGGCCCCACACGATGACCCTCTCTTCATCACTACCAGGGTGCACGGATGCGAAGTGCCGAGGATCTTGGTAGATGGGGGTAGTTCTGCAGATGTGATGTTTTGGCCATGCTTCAAAGCCTTGGGTCTCAGCCGTGCTAGACTCGTCCCCTACCATCATCCATTGATTGGGTTTAGTGGGGAAAAGGTTCACCCCCTTGGGGTATATGAGGCTGATGTGAGGATGGGGGACGAGTGCCCGAGATGGCTCACCAAGAAGGTCAGTTTCTTTGTGATGGATGAGCAGGTGTTTTCGGCCTACAACATCATACTGGGGCGTGTGGCCCTCAAGGGGTTTGAAGCCGTGCCCTCTACGATCCATCAGATGATCAAATTTCCAACCCCTTACGGGGTGGGGGAAGTTCAGGGAGACCAGACGGCAGCGAGAGAATGTTACTACAACTCCACTGAAGAAAGGGAGGCACACAAGAAGGCTACAGCCACTTACAACATTGATACCCTAGACCCCAGGGACGAGACGAAGCTCAAAAAAGGAGAGGCCGCCGAGGAGGTAGAACCCATCATCCTCGATGAGGATGACCCGGGAAAAACCGTCCAAGTTGGCAAGTCTCTGAAGCCCAGTATCAAGGAAGACCTCATCAAACTGTTAAGGAGAAGACGAAGCGTCTTCGCATGGAGTCATGTAGATATACCGGGGATCGACCCTGGAATCATGTGCCACAAGCTCAATGTGGTAGAGGGAGTGAAGCCGGTAAAGCAGAAAAGGAGGATTTACTCTAGAGAGAAGTACGAGGTCATCAGGGATGAGGCTGAAAAATTAGAAGACGCTGAATTTATCAGAGAGGTCATCTACCCTGAATGGTTGTCCAATGCAGTAATTGTCCCAAAGGCCAACGGGAAGTGGCGAATGTGTGTGGACTTCATAGATCTCAACAAGCACTGCCCCAAAGACAGCTTCCCTCTCCCCCGCATTGACCAGATGGTAGACGCTACTGCAGGCTATGAGCTCATGAGTTTTATGGATGCCTACTCAGGGTACAACCAGATCTTCATGAACCTTGAAGACTCGGAGAGGACTGCCTTCATCACTGATAAGGGGACATACTGCTATAGGGTCATGCCCTTTGGTCTAAAAAATGCGGGGGCAACGTACCAGCGCCTCGTAAACAAAATGTTCGAAGACCAAATTGGGAAGTCCATAGAGGTCTACGTGGATGACATGCTGACTAAGAGTTTGAAGGCAGAGGATCATGTGGCAGACCTGGAGAGGACCTTTAATACGATGGACAAATACCAGATGAAGCTTAACCCGATCAAATGTGTCTTCGGGTTCGGAGCGGGGAAGTTCTTAGGATTCATTATCAACCAAAGAGGCATCGAGGCCAATCCTGAAAAGATAAAGGCCCTTATTGAGATGAAGACCCCCAAATCCATTAAAGACGTTCAGAGGCTTACAGGGAGAGTGGCTTCCCTGAACAGATTTATGTCAAGGGCCACAGACAGGTGTTTACCATTCTTCAAGATCCTCAGGAAGGCCTTTGAATGGAGTGAAGAGTGTGATGAGGCTTTCAAAGAGCTAAAATCATACTTATGGTCTCCCTTGCTGCTGTCACGACCCGTGCAGGGTGAACGACTTTACGTGTACCTCGCCATCTCAGAGTCGGCCATCAGCGCAGCCATTGTGAGAGACGAAGACGGAATACAGAAGCCTGTGTACTTTAACAGCAAGGCACTCCAGGGGGCAGAGCAAAGATACCCGATGATGGAGAAGTTGGCCTACGCCTTGATCCATGCCTCGAGGAAGATGAAGCCGTACTTCCAGTCCCATACAATGGTCATCCTCACCGACTCTCCTCTTAGGCAGGTCCTACACAAGCCAGAAAAATCAGGTAGGTTGATGGCCTGGGCTATAGAGCTGGGGGAGTTTGACATTGTGTATCAACCTAGGACTGCCATTAAGGGGCAACGTACCCGCAGATAGGGCCGAGACAAGCACTGCTAGAAAGAAAGCGACTGAAAACGAAGAGGGAAAATACATCTTTAGACAGGGGTCCCTCTCTGAGGGAAATTTTTCAGAGGGAAAGACTCTGTGGAGCCTCTTCGTTGACGGGTTCTCCTGTGACAGTGGAAGTGGGGCTGGATTGATACTGCCAGCACCCGATGGCACAGACGTCGAATACGCCCTGAGGTTCAACTTCAAAGCCTCCAACAACGAGGCTGAATATGAGGCCTTAGTAGCAGGCCTCTCCTTGGCCAAGTCTCTTAGTGTCGGCCAGATTCTGGTCCATAGTGATTCAAGGCTGGTGGTGAATCAGATACTAGGGGCCTACGAGGCTAAGGACGAGAGAATGGCTAGATACCTCAAGAAGGTGAGGTCACTACTGAAAGGCTTCAAAGAAGTAAAATTAAAGAGGATACCTAGGCTAGACAACGTCCGTGCTGATGCCCTTGCGAGATTGGCCTCGGCGACTAGGACAGACATCAGGAGGACGGTCCCAGTGGAAATTTTGCTTCAGCCAACTATTGAGGACCCCAAGGGAACACTTGGCAATTGCCTAAATGTCTCTCAAGAAGCTTCGTGGATGGACCCCCTGATCAGATACATTAAAGAGGGTGAGATGCCAGAAGCAAGGCAGGAAAGGAAGAAGCTGAGGTACAGGGCTGCAAAATTCACTGTCATCGGAGACACCTTGTACAAAAAGGGGTTTTTGTACAAGGTGTGTGCATCCCTCAGAAGTCCCTTCCATTTTGCAAGATGTGCAAGAAGGATCGTGCTCAAGCCATATCGGGGGCAAATCCTTAGCGAAGAGGGTGATCACCCAAGGCTACTGGTGGCCGACCTTGGGGAAAGACGCCGCAGCATTTGTAAAAAAATGATAAATGCCAAAGATTTGCTACCATCCCTCATCAACCCCATCAGCCTCTTACCTCTATTACATCTCTGTGGCCGTTCGCAGTGTGGGGGATTGACCTGGTAGGGCCCTTACCAAGAGCAGTCAATAACTATCGGTTCCTCATTGTAGCGATTGACTACTTCTCAAAATGGGTAGAGGCCGAAGCGATGGTCACAATTACAGAGCAGAAAACCTTCCAGTTCATTTGGAAAAATGTGATATGCAGATATGGTCTGCCCAACACCCTCATTTCAGATAACGGGAAGCAGTTCAAGAATGCCTCTCTGCAGAAGTACTGTGAGAGGGTAAATATCAAACAATTTTTCTCCTCCCCAGGCCGACCTCAGGCCAATGGGCAAACTGAAGTAACAAACAGGACAATCCTAGATGGAATCAAGAAGAGGCTTGAGGAAGAAAAAGGAAGATGGGTCGAGGAGTTATATGCCGTACTGTGGGCATACAGGACGACAGTGAGGACTTCTACCGGGGAGACCCCATTCATGCTGGCTTATGGATCAGAAGCCGTCATCCCCACCGAAGTCGAGTTCCCTACTCATAGGGTCCAAATGTACGACCCCCGTGGAAACGCGGAAGAAGTAGACTTGACTTGGACCTGATTGAGGAAAGGAGGGAGGACGCTGAGATAAGTCAGGCCGCCTACCAATAGAGGACCGCAAGGTTCTATAACCAGAGGGTGAAACAGAGGCCTGTCGCAGTGGGGGACTTGGTCCTCAAGAAGACTTGCCAAAAGCCCAAAAAACTCCATCCTAATTGGCATGGCCCCTATAAGGTCATCGATGAAGTTGTCCCTGGGACCTATAGACTAGAAAACCAGAAGGGGAACCTTTTTCCAACCCCTGGAATGCAGACCACTTAAAGAAATACTACCAGTAGTGTTGTAAGGTCTTGATAGACCATAGTTGTAATAAGAGTTGCAACAATAGGACACGTAAAAATTAATGAGAAATGTGTTTCCCCTCACCCTATTTATCAGTTCCAGTATGCATGGAAACATCTACAAAACCATTAATTTGGCGAGTTGATCCCTCGGCTATAATGAGGGCCAGCGGAGGGGACGACCCCACCACTGTCCTCAAGAAAGACGAGGGAAAACTTTATTAAAACTGTTAATTTGGTAAGTTAAACCCTCGGCTATAATAAGAACCAGTGGAGGGGACGACCCCACCACTGTTCTCAAGAAAGACGAGGGTACACTTCATTAAAAAATCATTAATTTGGTAAGTTGAACCCTCGGCTATAATGAGGACCAGTGGAGGGGACGACCCCACCACTGTCCTCAAGAAAGACGAGGGAAAACTTCATTAAAACCATTAATTTGGTAAGTTGATCCCTCGGCTATAATGAGGGCCAGTGGAGGGGACGACCCCACCACTGTCCTCAAGAAAGACGAGGGTAGACTTTGTTAAAAACCATTAATTTGGTAAGTTGAACCCTCGGCTATAATGAGGACCAGTGGAGGGGACGACCCCACCACTGTTCTCAAGAAAGACGAGGGAAGACTTCATTAAAAAACCATTAATTTGGTAAGTTGAACCCTCGACTATAATGAGGACTAGTGGAGGGGACGACCCCACCACTGTTCTCAAGAAAGACGAAGGTAGACTTCATTAAAAAACCATTAATTTGGTAAGTTGAACCCTCGGCTATAATGAGGACCAGTGGAGGTGACGACCCCACCACTGTTCTCAAGAAAGACGAGGGTAGACTTCATTAAAAAACCATTAATTTGGTAAACCCTCGGCTATAATGAGGACCAGTGGAGGGGACGACCCCACCATGATCCTCAAGAAAGGCGAGGGGCCATTTGATTGAAAAACCATGTTTGGTTATTATGACCCTCGGCTATGATGAGGCCACATGGGGGGACGACCCCACATTGGTCCTCAAAAAAGACGAGGGAGGGGTTAGTGGCATTAACGAAGACAACAAACCATAAAAGAATTAAATATGGAAGACAGTATTATGGAAGGCGGTAGAAGAAGAGACGATGGTATTGATAAAAGAGAAAATATTAAAGTGTTTTACAATACAGAGCACAAAAATGATAAATACATTGAAAGGGTATGGGCTACAGGAAGCCACCCTATGGGACGACATCGGAGGGCAGGGCCTCAACATCTATAGGAATGGTCTCCTCAATAACCAGAACTGGACGATCTTCAGAAGTACCGACCCCCTCAACCTGAACTTGGGACTCTACTTGGGACAGAGCCTCGGCGATCAGCGGGTCATCCAACCCAACTACCTCCAATGAAGGACGAACCGAGGAGATGACATCACCGAATTTGAGGACGACCCATCGGCAGGCCGTCCTGATCCCCCTCTCCAGATACTCAAGGCCGAAACCCTGAAACTCATCAGAAGCCTTGTAGGCCTCAACAGCATCGGCCTCGACTTTCGTAATGGCTGCTTCAAGGTCAGCTTTGTACTTGGCCTCCATGTTGGTCAAGGCCTCGTCCTTTTCCTTGAGAAGTAAGTCCTTGGCCTTAATGTCCTCGTCCCCGGCCTTAATGTCCTCGTCGTGCTGCCTCGTCAGCTCGTCCATGATCCTTGCATGCTCAGTCCTGGAACTTTCCAACTCGGCCCTTGCAGTGTCAAGCTCAGACTGAAGATCTGCCTCATGCTGAATAGCCCTTTCAGCCTCATGGAACTTCACCTGATTCTCGGCCATCCACTTGGTGGCTGATGTGAGGGCACAAACAGACTGCACGAAAAATGAACAGATATCAAGAGGGGCCGAGGGAACAGTTAGTGAAAGAATGAAATTAAAGAGGTGGGTCAAGACCAATACCTGTACAAGGGAGTGCAGACCATAGTCGTACACTTTAACAGGAGGCATCTTTGCTAAGAACTCATAGTCAGAGGACGAAGGAGCAGAGAACATTGAGGCCTTGGCTGCCCTTAAGTTGGTGATCAGTGACGAGGGGTCGGCCCTCATGTGTGTCAGGTTTTGAGACCAAAAGGCCCCCATGCTGGACGAAGAGGCCGTCCCCTCAGAGGCTTCGACCCTGACCCTCGTCTGAGAATTAGGCCGAGGCTCAACAGGGGCCTCAGGCTCCTTCCTTTTATTGCTGTCAGTGGTCGGCTCCACCACCGTCGGCCCAGCGGCCTTTGTCTTCCTCGGAGCCTGCTGAGGCTCCTTCGTCTTCTTCTTGGACAGTCCAGATAACAAGCTGGGAGCCGTCATTTCCCAAAGATAGTCTGGTGTACCTGCAGGACGATCTGATAAGAGGACGATACGTTAGAAAAGTGCAGATCTAAAGAGGAAACACTTGGAAAAAAGCAAAGAATAGGAAATGTTCAGTATAACTCACATAGTTCAGTCAGAGGGCCGACCCTCAGACCAGCTTCTTTAAGGAACCGAGGGGTCATCAAGTCTTCAAATTTGGCAAGCTCACCCTCTTGCCCTCGTCCTCTCAGATAATCTACGATGTCCTTCTCCGCCAGACTAAGTCCAGGGTCTGACCTGACCTTCATGGAGGGGTTAGACCACTTCCTGGGGACCCTCGGACTATCAACAACGGGCTCCCACTCCCCGGAGATAAAGAAAAACCTCTTCTTCTAATCATGGTTGGAAGTTTGTGCCACATGGAGGAGTTTCTTCTCAGACCTCCTTGCCCCCAGGTGATAATATCCAGGCTGCTTGGAAGAGGAGGTGATGTTGTAGCAGCCCAAAAATAGGTCAGCCAAGGGCTCGTAGGTGAAGGCATTCTTCCACAAGGAAATATAGCCAAAGATCGTCCTCCAAGAGTTGGGGGGAAGTTGAGAGGGGGTAACGCCGAGGACAAATAGGATATCTGCAATGGCAGGGTGCAGAGGGAGCCTGACTCCAACCTTGAACATTTGTTCGCAGACTGCAACCTCTCCCTCTTGACAATCAAAAACCCTCTCAGTCTCAGAGGGAACCCTCATAGTTACCCCGGAGGGCACTCCATAAATATGCCTCCATATCAGGAGGTCTCGATTCCTAACAGAGGAGATAAAGGACGAGGCATGGGAGGTATCAACCTCATCATCTGTATCATCGTCCTCGTCCTCAGCTCTCTCCCCCTCGTCACCTGCAGGAGGACCCTGGGGAAAAGCCACACTGAAGGCGTGGGGAGACAGGGTTGTCACAGGGACAGCCTCAGAGGGGGACGAACCCTCGGCCTCTCGACCTGGGCTAAGGTCAGGTGTGTCCCTTCTACCAGAAGTTCCAGCACCAGTTGGTGAGGATACTCTCTCGTCCATCTCACTTGGGTTGGGTGTCTCGGTAGGACGAGGTGACGACCCACAAGACTCAGAAGGTTCAAATGGTCTTATGGTGGCAAGAGGAATGGGAAAGATGGGTCGTACCCAATTAGGGTCGGCCCCTTGTCTCCTCTCTTCCTCTTCCTCTGTTCGTCTGATCTCGGTAAAGAGCTTCTCTCTCAAAGACGGGAACTCAGATACTAAGCTATAAAGCCTCCTAAGAATTAAGGGGAAGACTCTACACTTAGCTATTACACCCAACTCACCTAACTTAGCTACAAACAATGGGGAAATTGACCAGGTTTGACTTTCAGATTAAAAAAAGGAACTCAATGGGTTTTGTCAAGAACAACCAAGAACCAGTTACCGGAAAAGACGCCGGAAAAGGTTATGGCACAACCTAAAGAGAATGCAGCCTCACAACCCTAAAAAACAAATAGAAATGAAGGCAGAAGAAAGCCCTGGGTGAAAGAGAGTACCTGATAAAGAGAGCAAAACACGTTGCTAAGACTTGGAAAAATCGAAGGCTGCAAATGGCGATGGAAGCTGATAAGTTTCTAGAGAGAGAATGCTTAGGCAAGAAGAAGAAGGGGAGAGAGAGTTTGAAAATCTCTTAAATACTTTGGTAATGAGTGGACCCGTTTACCAAGAAAGGTATAATTAGGGCACAAGGCCCCAAGTGCACTGCGCAGCCGCCGTGACCTTGGAAACTGAAACAGCAATGAGTATCTGCCCAGGTGTCACTCACCTAACTGATCATACATGCATCTCATTTAAAACACTATCCCTCAGCCATCTCAACAGCACCTATGGCTAAGGGCTGGGGGGTGATTGATATACCCGTTTATATCCTCAGCTTGGATGAGGATTACCTCCAAAACGGACGACCATGCAAGGGGCCGACCCTTCGCCCAGGCTCCAGACGACAGTACGAGGGACCGACCCTCCACCAGGCTCCAGACGACAGTACGAGGGGCCTACCCTCCACCCAGGCTCCAGACGACGGTACGAGGGGCCGACCCTCTACCAGGCCCCAGACGACAGTACGAGGGGCCGACAGTACGAGGCCAGAATTGGGCCAGGCTCACTATCGAAAGAAACTTTGCCCTCGGCCTCGGCTCACAGGCCGAGGGTGATATCATGACAGCACGTGGTTTGGGAGACGCGTGGAACAGTGCGCGTGAGTCTCATATGATACGTGACAAACCGTTATAACAAAATCACACCCTCACGTGAGGGAATATTATGTCATCATTTGGCATCTACAGGTGTCAACAGGGGATTGGCTAGATCATCATTCACATGCACCATGCATACTTGGGGGGTACACTACACCCCCCCAAGACCTATATATACTTGTCACCTACAACCCTACAGGGGATCGATCCATGAACTGTAGCCCTAGCTAAAACTCTGCTTATACACACAGTAGAGAGATAAGAGGGTTATGTGCATTGTATCCAAGGCCATTAGTGCCCATACTTAGTGGATCACACACTCACAGTGGATGTAGGCCAAATTGGCTGAACCACTATACATCATTGTCTTAATTCCTCTTATACTCATCCCCTTCTACATACTTATACACTTATACATCTCTATGGCTGCCATGGCTGCTACTGTTTGAGCTCACTATCACTTATCCGGTGGTGCTAAATCCAAGCATCATCAAGTACTGAAAAAGTGTATATTTTATACCCCAAATAGATTTATTTTAGTTGCTAATTCTCGGCAATATGGGTCTGTAATACCCCATAATTTTTAATGAGTTTTAAAATGAGTTATATTTTTTAGTTAATGGATTAATTAGATTTTATTATTAATTAATTCATTGGCGTTTTATTCGAATTAAGGATATTAAAATGTATGATTCTGAATATTACTTAAAGATATTTAGGTAATATATGAATGTGATGATTATTGATAATTGCTGTTCGGTAATTTGGATTTTTAGTCGGACGCGGTATGGGACGTGTCGGGACTAATTTGTTAAATTAAAAAGGAAATTTATTTTCTATCAACCTTATAGTCATTTAGACTGCATCGTTGCGTCCGGAAGGTTTGAAATAGTCAAAAAAGTCTATTTGGATGTTGAAATTGGGTCTCGGGTCATTTGGAAATGAATAGACAACCCAAAAGGGCATTTTAGTCATTTTTATAGGGGGATGAATAGTGATTTCGAATTTTGTCCTATTATAAGTATATGGAGATTAAGTGTACGTGGGTTATTCATTTCCTCTACACAAAATAGAGAAGTCATCTTCCTAGGGAGAGTGAAAGGTTGCTTGGGAGGGGAAAAGCTTACTTGGGAAGGAGAAGAACAAAGACCAAGGTTCACCACCACCAACCACCACCAGAGGTTGACCGGAGAAGGGAGAACCATATGAGTTATACTACACCAAAGGATCAGACCTTCATTGAGGCAAGTGTTTGATAATGGCAATCTAAGTTTGTATATTGTCCATGTTAGAATAGTTATTAAAAGAGATGATTTTTCATGTTTGGAAGAAATAATGGAGTTATTAAATGGATTTATGGAAACTGAAAATATATAGGAATCAAACTCATGTTGTAGGTAGTTAGTAATCCACAAAATAATCATGAATCTGTTGAAGAAATTATGAAAACCATTGATGTGTTCTTGAAGATATCATGTTGATAATTTTCTGGAAAAAGTGGATATAAACATGCTTTTAATTCGATCTCTTGATGATTCTAGGATGTTTAGATGATTAGAAATCATTTTTATATGTTGGTATATCATGTACTAAGAATCATAAGTCATTTGGGATGTTAGTATGAAGGTTTGAATGATAAAAAATGGCTAAACCCGTAGTTGCAGAAATGCAGAAAAACTCGGTTGTTACCTGAGTGATCGATCGATCGACCCCCTGCCTTCGATCGATCGACCTCCCCAGGATTGTTAAAGTTGTTCCTTTTTAATGTTGATTCTTATCCCAAACCTTTGGTATATCTTTGGTGATTATTAATTAGATATTATGGGACTTATATAAGATCAGTAAGCCCTAGATAAGATTTGAATTAATTTGATTGGGATTTAATTGATGAAAATAATGATCATTAATTTAAAGGAATTTCGGTTGCTAGATTCATTTGTTGGATTCTAATTGGTATGAATGAGGATTAAAGGTAGGACCAGTAGGGGTGATTGAACATAACACCTGGGTATCCTTAAGTTTATAAGAGGGTTTAATCCTAAGTGAAAGAAGATGTGTTTATAAGAGATTTGAAACTATCAGTTTTAACCCTAATTAAAAGGAGAGTTTAATTTGTCATAATTCGGAAGATATGATGATATGGACCTGTAGGATATTAGTGACCTCTTATTGAATATATGTTGAGGAAAAAACTATTTGAACCTTGAGTATTGAGTGAGGCCCGGGGATAATTAAATTAAGAAGTAAAGTTATGATATTTTAATACGTGGGATTTAAAGAGATATAACGCTACGTATGGGAATCATCTAAGGGTAATATGAGTACCTTGTTGATAGTATATTATAGGTATGATAATGCCTATTATATTGATTGATGATTATGTGTATGCCATACCTAGCTTACTTGCTATCGACGGGAGGTTTGCGCGTGAGGGCAGTCATATCCTAATGAATCCATGGGATCTTTGATTTGTCGCTCAAGAACATAGGTCTATGAAAGACTTATCGGGGAGTTAATAAGTCCCCTGACTGTGGGAACTTAGGTATATGCGTGACCCATGGATACGAGAACTATGCTCGCCTCCAATTTGTTTGTTGATGTTTGTGGTTCGAGGAATCCTTACCAAACCTTTTGTCTCCTATTCGGCGACCAGCGATGATGGGACATGATAGCAGAGTAATGCATTGCATCACAGCTGTGACTCGGGGTTCCGTATTATATATGAATATATATATATATATATATAATGAATTAAATAAATGAATGGTTATATTGTGGTTAAAATATCTACTACGTGATAAAAAGAATTGAAGTAAGTTAATGACTATTTATTGAAGAGATTAATTCATGTTAATGATGAAATGATTCATATAAATGAGAAATGAATAAGATTGATTATATAACGTATGGTATGGGACATACGGGGTGATGATATGGGAATGGAATCCTATAATGGAATTGGTAAAGAGGAACCATTAACTATGAGGTTAATTAGAAACGTTAAGTGTGCACTCTAGTTGAGAGGTGAGAATAGCAAGTGAGAGTTGGATATTAACATGTACATAATAAATTCTTTATTGCACTTGTTAAATACTTGTTGTTTTAAAAATCATTTTCACATCGGGCTCTGACCCGTTTCCTTGCATATTTTCTTTTCTATTGTATCTTCTATATCAGGTGTCTAGCAACAAGGACGCCAACCTTAGCGAATTATGACAAGCTATAGAGCTATGGAGTTTTGCTTAGACGCCTATTTTCATTTGATTCACATTATTCTTATAGTTTGGTCATGTCTCCCAAAGGATTTCAATTATCACTTTCTCTCGGAGTCATATACTATTGTGTTCGTATCATTTTAATACATTTGTTATTGTTAAGATTACTGTAATAGATTAATATTATTTGGGAGTGTTTATTCCATTCGCATTTAAATTCTCGTGTGTTATCTATTCAGTTATAAGTGTTGTAGAATAAAATGTGCTGCGTTATTCTTAAACTAAAAATGGATTTTGTTGAATTAAAATTTGGAAAGTTTTTAACACCATCTTAATTGGGTATTGGGTGAGTTGTAAATGTTTTCGACAGTGATGCTAAGAATGAGCCAACTGTATATTTTGATTTAATTTGGTATGGGACTGGCCACCCGGTATTTAATTAGGTGGGGTGTTACAGGGTCTTATATACTTTATTGTTTAACGTACAGGCTTAATTGCAGTTGCGGTGTCAAAACTGTTATTTCAAGGCAATTTTCAGTTCAAAATGAGCTAATTTCCCTTCCCCGTAACCTTACCTGAGCCTAAACCGAGCCTAAACCTACCCCGAACCGCATGTGTGTTTAGTTTGTGCTTTTTAGATTCTTCTAAGATTATTAGTTTGAGTCGTTTTATTTTAGGATTTATTTTAGATTTATTTAGATATTTTTAGGATTTATTTTCTATTTCTTTTTATTTAGTAAAATTTTATTAGTTTTTAGTTTTTATTAAGATTAGTTTTTTTTAGGAATTCATTTATTTTTATTTTTATTATATTTTACATTTTCTTTTTAAGAGTTTAGTTTTAGTTTTAATAGATTGTTATTTTTAGTTTCCTTTTTTTATTTGAGTCTTTATTTTATTTTTAGATTAGGATTTTATTTTTAGATTTTTAATTTTATTAATTTTATTTTTTAGTTAGTTAGTGTTATTTTTAGGTTTCCAAATTAAGCACACACACCCATAATCCTACATAAATCCACTCACACCCAATTACTACACACGTAACTTACACCTTAAACAAATCCCTAAGCCACACCCAAATACCCATACACCCTCACCACACACAACCATACCCACCTTCATCTTCCTAACCCACGCCACACTCTCTCTCTACCACCATAACCACACACCTCCAAACCCAACACATACCACCTTTCTCTCCTCTGCCCCATACAAAAATTCGAAACCCATACCCATTTAACCCAGAGCCCCGGTCAAACCACCGCCGGCCAACCCTCCAGCCTAACCCGTCGTCGTCGACCCTTAATCCAGAACCAAACCCGCTACCATTCAACCTAGGACCCTATCAAATCCATCCACTATTCAAAATCGACCCAGCCCCTGCCCGGATACCCACCTCCGACGTCGACAACCCGAAACTCGGGCCATCCAAGCTGAACCCGTACCTGCATGCTCCATGTCATATCCGACCCACATCTCCACCTGATCCGGAGCATCAACCCGACTTCCCACGAAACCCGTGTCCAAAATAGAAAACCAAAACCAACCCATTTACCTTCTCCTAAGCCAAAATCGATTTTTCCCTCACCTGCCAAAGCCAAACACAAGACAAAGCTAAAACAAAATTAACCCACATGCCATAAAACCCTTTTTAAACCATTTTACTTAATTACCCCCAACTACCTCTTTTAACCCCTTTCCAAAAATAACCCGAAACAAACCACTCCACTTGCACCTTTCCAAACCCTCTAAACCAAATCAGTTGTTTATTACCTCCCAAACCCCATGCACATTTTAACCCTCACCTCACCATTTCCATGCCTACATGCACTTTAAATTCCCAAAATTATCCTTGCTCCTTGGCCCACTCTAAATGAAGACTCAAGACCATTTGAAGACCTATCAAGAGAATTCTAGAGAGAGTTAGAGATAGTTTGGTGTAGAAAATAAGTTAGGATAAACAATATTTTGTAAATAGTTTTATTTTATTTTTATTTTTTTTGTTAGAGATAAGTGAGTGATAAATTTTGTATGAGATTTAATTGAGTGGTTATTTAGTTTCAAATCACTTGGATGCTCAATTAGAGGGATTGTATGCTTCAAATTGAAGGATTGGAGTTCAGTTTCACGCAAAGAGATTTGGTTTTGATTGTTCTCTTCTCTACTTTTATTTTAATTGCCTATTAATTGTTTGTTTATGTGTTTGATATTATGTTAGGCTATATCCCCTTTCAAGGGGTGGGGATAACCCTTATTTGATGTTATTTTAATTTTATTAGTTTGATTACTTGAAAATTCCCTTTGGATATTAATTTTGATCCCTCGCCCTTAAATTTACACCTCGATGGAGGGTAAATGATTTTCGAGAGAAAATTGAAATTCTAAGTTATAATACCTATTTTAGATTCGAACTAGAGATAGGGGTTTCTTAAGTGTGGTATTATTCCTTGAATTTCAACTCTAAAATTCATTTTCTAGATTTACATAAATTTTGATAAATCGATCCTAGCGGGTGATTAATTAAAAGGAGTGTAAATCTATTTTTTAGAGTTGGGGGGGGGGGGGGGGTAAACTTAATTTTCTAAAAGATTACTATTAAAATTACACTTGCAACGAGAGTTGATTTGTAATTTAGATATTAATTTGGAAAAATTCAAATAATTAAATTAATTAGTTAGAATAGCTAAAATTTGTGGTGTAGTCCCACTCCTTGATTGTTCTCACTATTATTTACCTCACTTTATCTCTTATTTTTGTGTTAGACTTGTTTTTCATTTTAGTCACTTTTTAGTTAGTTGTTTTCATCTCTCATTTAGTTTAGTATAGTTTCATTCACCTTTGATAATTGTTTTAATATTGAAAAAGCTAAAAAAATAGAAAAAGTAAAAAGCCCAAAAAGAAAATAAAAAGTGAATTACAATTGAGTTTGTCTCTAGTTTCACCCCTTGATGTGGATTGATACCCTTACTTCTACACTTTAGTTGTTATATATTTTTGTAGGTAGTTGAGGATTTTGATTAGAGGATCTTTTCAAGCAACGACAAATATACCGAAAAGTTCCTTTATCAAATGGCGCCGTTGCAATTCTTAGGAGCGTGAAGCACTTGGAGAGGATTTCATTTTGTGGTTAATTTATTTCCTATACTTTGTTGCTTTTTCAGTACCATTTTTCTTTATTTTTAGAAGGTTTGTATTAGGATTATTCTATTCTTGGCTTGTATTGCGGTGCATAGAGATACCTTTATTTTATTTTTATTTTTTAAATTGTAATAATCGAAGAAAGCGTGATAGGAAAATCGGACAAGGTAGAGAGAGAGCGTTTAAGGCGAGGAATTAGAAGCCTCTCTACCATGGGTCGGTAGGACTCCCGGGGCTGACTGAGATAGGCGTGATCTCCCCCTGGTCAACTCAAATTTTTTCGGCACCCCATGGTGTAAAAACCGCTGGAGGTACATTTCTAAAACCCTCGCGCCTCTTTTGTTAGCGAGTCAATTAATTTGTGTGCTTTGTGTGATCTTATTTGATTTTATTCTCGCATTTATTTTCGAACGGTGTGATGAATTAATTGACTAAGGCCTACACCTGGTCCCTTATGAGATGGGATTTCATCACCTGACTCACTCGCTTACCATTGTGTGCTACCCTAGCCATCAATAAATTTAAAATCAATCCACTAGGTAGCCCAACAGGAGAACATTTTTGAAAAGGTGATCACTAAGATAAATTCTGTGATTTTTATTGCCACGGACTTAATTAAAATTTGACTACCCATTCACTAAATTTAAAGATCAAAATTGGCTATGTGCTAGTTCGGATTTCTCCTTGACTTATGTGTGTCCAATTCAATTTTTTGGTAGTCGGGTTTTAGTGAGTTCGTGCAAATTCAAAGAGTCCATATTTTTCCCACCTTTTCTTCCCCAAAGAAAAAACATAAAAATATTTTGTTCCATTCTTATAAAAACAAAAATCCAAAAAATTATTTTCTCCTCTTCATTTTCAGAAAAACCCAAAAATATTTTCTTTCTTTCATTTTAGAAAATTCCAAAAATATTTTCTTTCCTTATGAAAAAATTAAAAAAATCAAAAAATATATTTTTCTCGTCATGGCCGAAGAACGTCCTTTACGGGATTACTATGGTCATTTCTCATTTTTTCAAAGCATGTTTGAGGTTGAGCCCGATTCGAACCTCCATACCTTACTCCGTGCCTTTAACTCCCAACCACACACCATTGATACTCATGCGTCATCCACACACACATCTCACATTTCATCGCCTCCGATGAAGAGTATCAATGAGGCACATGCTTTGTTGTGCACACATTGTTTTCACACCGATCACTTGTCCCATGAGTGTCCATATCTTCCTTATTCATTCGAACCCACCATGGACCAAATGTATCCATATGACACTGTTTCGAAACTCACTCCGACTTATTATCCCGGTGTATATAATCCCGAGTTGTGTGAGTACCCTAGCTATTCGTGGAGGCCTGATCACGCTTTCACACAATACGAATCCCAACTTGATGTTGTGGATCCTCACACTTTCCAACAGTCGTCATGGCAACCTTGTGCACCCATTCACGATAAGTACCCTCACTACGCAATCCATGAGTATCAACCATTTGTCCATCACGAAAGCGATCCTTTCGGGTATGATAAACTTGGTCCCACTCCACACACTTCATTTAGCGAGTTGTGTCCACCTCCACCACTGCCACCACCCATCAATCCACTACAATCCTCCACCTCCGCTCTCGAGGCACTCTTGCAACAATTTATCATCGAGCAAGAGCAAGCCACTCAAATTCAAACTCAAGCTCTCCAAAGGCTTGAATAACGCTTTAATGAATTTTAGTGTACGAGAGAGTCGGACATTCCCATGCATCCACCCATTGTTGCACCTGAGTGTGATGATAATGTCTCCTCTTGTGACACGAATTTTGAGTGTGACCAACCCTACCACCCTGAGAATCTCGAAGTTGAGACTATTCCATGGTCCGGGTCCTAAGTCGACAATTGTGTTGACTTACCTTTCATTAGTGAGACTGGTTTTCTCCCACTAAATCCAAAGGAACCCACACTTGAGGTTCCCACTCCCTAGATATCTAAAACTATGCCCGACCTTTTACCTTATGCCCCAATTGCATATGTCTCTGACATGACTATATCTTTTAGGTTCGCTCCGGCTAGGAATGCTCACCATTGTATCGAGATAGCATCAGATATGGTTCCCACCTCTCTTAATATAACTACTACCCCATCATATTTGGCTCCCCTTGAGCCGAATATTGATGTTGATTCATCTATCTTGGATCTTAATGCCTCGTTAGACCCTTTCACCACATCGGCTGGTGATACATTGGTGGATAAGTTCATAACTCACTCATTTATTTCCACACTTCATCCTACAAGTGCCCTTGAGGATCACTCCGCACCTCATAAGGAGTGTGTGTCTCCCACTCTTGAGTTGGATCATCTTCCTCCACCATTTATCCCACCTGATACACCATTTATCCCACCCGACCCCCCATTATCCCATCACCTAGTTTGGATCTAGATCTTGTAACTTGCATGTTCCCAACCATATCTTTAGATCATAACCTCAAACCATCCTCCACCATTCACGAGAGTATATGTGGTGATACCCTCCACTTCCGTGACACCGAGTTGTTTCCTCTATGCCATCCACTCTCTTATGGTGTTGATTTTTTTTCCCTCGACAGCTCCCTGATGTGTCAAGGCGCGATCATTATCATCGTACATTTATAGAACGGTCGTGTGATTTCTATGAGCCCCAACCTATTTCACTTTCTACACCATTTATCTTTCCTCATCAACTTGAACACCATTCTTATAGGCCCTTGTTGCCCTCACCTTCCGGCTCAATAAGGTCCGTGATCGATGCTTAATCACCCATGCCTTTTTCACCATTACCTTAATACCCACCCACTCATGGTCCACCGATGCTTTGCATCGAGTGATGCACTTTTCCATATAAGTGCATTGACCATTCTTAGCCCTGATCCAACAAGGATGATGATTCAGTATTGTTTGGGGGTGATTATCATCACCTAAGTATTCTGCCGCCCCGCACTTTCTTTGATCTTATCTTTAGGGTGAGATTACATCGGCCTAGCTGAAGACATTAAACTTAGCGCCATCGGTAGGTAGCCTGTTGTTCTTGTATGGGTCTCATCCTGTTTGGGGGTGGTGTTTCACGTCACCCAATGCTTTATCATGTTTAAATACTTCTACATATTTTTTTCTTCTTATCATTTATTCAGGTTCATTTTGGCTACATCTGTCCACTTCATTAGCGGTTGATTCTGGTAATCTTTTTCCTCCCTTCTGCTCTCAATTTTAAAAATTATTTTACTTAAGGTCGAGGACGATGTTCCTTTTTATTTGGGGGTGGGGAATTTTATCAAAATCGTGTCTCTTCTGAAAATTTTGATTTTAAAAATTTTGTGCAGTTTCTTTCATGTCATTCGTTGACGTGAATTTTCTAGCATCCATCGTTTTAAGTCTAGGAATCAAGCTAGAGGATTTCTCTTTTTATAAATAGCTTGTGTAATACATAACAAGGTATGTTGCACCATGAGTTTTTAGACTCAATAAAAATTTGTGCACGTATCAAGTCACTATGGTTTAGAGTTGAAGAGTATTATAATTTTCAAGAGAACCTTAAGGATCACTAGTAGAGACTTTATCTTGTGAGATTCGTGCCTTTCAACCTTTCGGAGAGCTTTACGCAATCTCCGAGTCACAAGTTGATTCAACTTCTTTTGGGTCCGCACTTAAATCTTTGCATGATCTCATTGTTTTCATAAAATTTTGGCTTGATTACTGTGAACGACATCACTTTCGAGTTTTAAGAAACACGTTTCGTGAAATTTGTCCCGATCGCTAGGTTTTAACCCATTACCTTCTCATATTCTTCCATATTCCCATCACCTATCCATCCATATATCATCTTTCATTTTTTAGAAAAAGTGTGTTTTCAAATGTAAAATGTCTTATTGTTGGTTAAAAACAGAGAAATGAAAAATAGAAAAAAAAAAGAAAGAAAAAGAAAAAGAAATAGAGCAAAAAGAAAAATCGAAAAAAAGGAAGAAAAGAAAAGAAAAGTTGTTGTAGTTAGTAGTTAGTTTTTATGTAATAAAGATATTTGTTCTTGATGTATTGAACACTCTCTCACATCGCATATCCATCACTCATCCATCACCATTATATCCTATCCCACCTCACCTCATCCCACATATCCCATTTTATTTCCCCCTCGCCCATAATCATCCATATATTCCCCTAGGTGTTCGGGAAAATGAAAGTCAAAGTGGTGAATAACTTGACGTTCTCACTATAGTGATTAGCATTCTTTCATGAGATCATTTTATTTCTTAATGTTAATTATTTCTTATATGTGTGTGAGACGTTTGAACTTGATTACATTTACTCACCTCCTCACATACATGAGCGATACACTAACCCAAATCTCGAGAGTTCGTTTGAGAGAGAAATATCCAGTGAGATTTTAAAGTTGAAGCGTTGATTCTGAAAAGGCAATCTAGGAATTACTCTTATGATACTCGACCCGTTTTGACGAATTCACACTACACACATTGATTTCTAGGAAGTACGTGCCTTGAGTATTTACGTAGATAAACTTTTTACAAATTCTAGCTTGTATTTCTGAAATCATTTCTCTCATGATGGATTGTGCGATTATTCTATGTCAAATAAGAGATAGACTTCTGTTTGCAAATAAAAATTTTGTGGGTATATTACTTGCAAATCCTCACAAGCCACAACTCGTCCTGTAGGGCAACCTATAGGTTTAAAGGCTTGTTGCACATGCTAAGTGCAATTGCAAGTGCCCGCAAAAGTGACACACTTTTGGTTTTTTATCTTTCTCTTTCTCTTTGTCTCATTGCTCGAGGACTAGCAACGCTCTGTTTGGGAGTGGTGTGATAAGCACTAAAAATTGTACATTTTACACCACGAATAGACGTATTTTAGTTGCTAATTCTCGGCAATATGGGTCTTATATACTTAATTGTTTAACGTGTAGACTTAATTGTAGTTGCGGTGTCAAAAGTATTATTTCAAGGCAATTTGCAGTTCAAATGGAGCTAATTTCCCTCCCCCCCCCCCCCCCCCCCGTAACCTTACCTGATCCTAAATCGAGCCTAAAACTACCCCTACCCCAACCCCATGTGTGTTTAGTTGTGCTTTTTATATTTTTCTTAGATTATTAGTTTGAGTCGTTTTATTTTAGGATTTATTTTAGATTTATTTAGATTTTTTAGGTTTTATTTTCTATTTCTTTTTATTTAGTATAATTTTATTTTGATTTTTATTAGTTTTTAGTTTTTATTAGGATTAGTTTTTTTTAGGAATTCATTTATTTTTATTTTTATTATATTTTACATTTTCTTTTTAGGATTTTAGTTTAAGTTTTAGTTTTAATAGATTTTTATTTTTAGTTTCCTTTTTTTATTTGAGTATTTATTTTATTTTTAGATTACGATTTTATTTTTAGATTTTTAATTTTATTAATTTTATTTTTTAGTTAGTTAGTGTTATTTTTAGGTGTCCAAATTAAATACACATGCCCATAATCCTACATAAACCCACTCACACCCAATTACGACACACCTAACCTACACCTTAAATATATCCCTAAGCAACACCAAAATACCCATACACCCTCACCGCACACCTAACCTACACCTTAAACAAATCCCTAAGCCACACCCAAATACCCATACACCATCACCATACACAAGCATACCCACCTTCATCTTCCTAACCCACACCACATTCTCTCTCTACCACCATAACCACACACCTCCAAACCCAACACATACCACCTCTCTCTCTTCTTCCCCATACCAAAATCCAAAACCCATACCCATTTAACCCAGAGCCCCGGTCGAACCACCGTCGGCTATCCCTCTAGCCTAACCCATCGCCGTCGACCCTAAAATAAGGCTCTATAGCAAAAATGTTAAGCTGAAAGCGAAATAAGCCGTACAGATCCTAAGGACACTAGAACCTGATACTCTGATACCACCTGTGACACCTCGCCTAATTAAATACCGGGCGATCACTCATTTATTAAATTAAATCAAGGTGAACAGTTGGTTCATTCTTAGCATCACTGTCGAAAAATAACTTTTCCAATTTAAACACCCTAATTAATTAAGCTAAGTGTCAAAACCATTTTTTTTAAACATTACTTTCCAAATTTTATTTAAAAATAAAGATTTAATTATTTACAACAATACAATATTAAAGAATCACACCACAAAATCCTGGAACATATAATCCAAATAATTTAAACATTCAACAACTAAATTCCCAACATTAAAACTTATAGTAAAACATCCAGACAGTAATAAATCCCAAAATGACAATACTAGAAATAACTAAATCACAAAGTCCAAATAAACAACTGAATAATGGAAAGGGCGCACATGCCCCACTAAATGAATATGCTAGGATTGGAGTCAAATAAATGAAGTCGTCTAAGCAAGAGGCCTGCAACTCCCACCTAAGCTGCAGCGTGTTCCTTCCAAGGGATCCTAAGCAAGACGCCCCAGTGGCTGGGCACCTGTAATATATACATACATATACAAGAGAGAAAGATAAATAGAAACGGGTCAGAGCCCGATAGTGTAAAAGATTTAAAATTCGTTTAGCAAGTATTTAAAATGTTTACAGGCCAATGCAACAACATATTAGTGCCACACTCTCTTGAGAAATTCTCACCTCTCATCTAATGTGCACACCTATCACACTAACCTTCCCAATGGTTTATCTTATCTTATATCGCACTAATCTTCTCAATGATTTAACCTATCTTAGGTTACTCGTAAGATTTAAAACTGAACAACATAATTGTTTAAGAGGATAATTACATTTAGTGAAAAAGCTCTCATTTTAACTTTATTTATTAATAAAGTTTTCCAGTGTCATATTATACTTTTTCAAAACAAGTATTCCCAAATTTAAATTCAAAATTCATTTCTTACTTACCATAGCACAGTAGGCAATTCCAAATTTCAGAATTTCATATATATATATATATTAAATACTCGTATAATATATATATTCTAACAGCACCCCACATAAAATTATGGTGAGTGCATACTCTGCTATCCAATCCCCGTATCTCTCATACTAAGGGAAATACAAGTTCAGAATCACTCTCGAACTGTATTAACACATACACAAACAATATTGAGGCGAAGCATAGATTCCAAGTCTCTAAGAGGATAGCACATGCCCCCACGTCTCTTAGGATTGTCTGAACTATCGATTCGATAGACTTTACCAAGGATATATATCTTCTAGGGTACGAGTAAATATCCCCCATAAACGTCCCATCGAGATAAGACTGTCCCAGCGCGGTAACCTCAGGGATAGCAAGTAGCGCGAGCACGATTTTCACACATAGATAGTATATGCATAAACACAGTCATATAACTATACTAATATTACCATATCAATTTAGGTACATCTCAAATCCCATAATTACGGCATTTGTCCTCATATCTCATTATTTAGTTCTCACGTATAATCGTTCATTTTTTTTACTTTGATTCGAGGGATGTTTCCAACTTACTACGTAATACTCATGGACTCTATCCTCTCAAGTGAAAAATTCAGTAGGTATACATTTATGTTCCGGCATAACTATCTTACGCGTCTCTCCCTTTAATACATAGTTTCATCGTCCATTATATGTAAGTATCCCAAAAATACAACTCTTGTCTTACATTAAAGGTCCCAAAAGTATTCACATGTCCGACTGGTCTTCTTTATCTCCCAAAATATTTTAATAAGGGCGTCCAAGAATTATTTCTCATAAAATTGAATTCAAGTAATTTAAAAAGGGAAAATATGAGTCTGCCAGAAGGGGTCGATCGATCGAGGTCTGGGGCTCGATCGATCGAACCTTCGATCGATCGAAGCTCTTGGCTCGATCGATCGATCAAACAAGTATGTCGAATTCTACAACTAATCAGTTACGGGTTCTATCACATAACCTCCTCCAAATCCAAACTTTTCATTCCTAATCGCCCAGAAATTTGTACTGCTAACATCATAATCTCATTTTATATATCTTATACGTAAAGTATGTAAATTTCCGTCACTAATTATGGATTTATAGGCAAAAACTTCATAAAAATCTCGAGAACCCTAGAATTTCTTTAACATGGCTCTAATCAATCTTTTCCATAATATTTTTCTTCTAAAACATCAAAATTTCGTGGTTTAATCCTCTACATGTGAAGGGGTTTCCAGAATAACATTCAAATCATTACTACATGCGATTTCCTATCTCAAATTTGGGTTTTCTTCCATAAACTCATCCTAATCATTCCTAGACTAACATGAGTGATGAATTAACAAAAATAAGAAATATAAACACTTGACTGGGATTTTTAGAATTCTAGTTTGATGACGAAATTGGTGTGGTTGCGTTCCCCGTCATGCGATCTACGCGTTGGTGGTGGTGGCGGTGCAAACGAATGGATTTTGGGCCTTGGATTGCTTTGAGAGCTCTCTCCTTCCCTCTCCTATGGCCGTCACTTATCTTTGGTTGTTTTAACCCTAGAAGACAACCTTAGGCATCTGATATACCCATTGAAATTTCGTGGGTTTAATTACCCAAAAATGTGAAATGTCCAAAATGCCCTCCCGGGGAACTAATTAAGCCTAAAAACGCCCCGAGACCCAAACTAAACCTCCGGGTACACTTTTCTGACTATCTCGACCCTTCCGGACACTTTGGCGTACTCGAAACGACCATACGAGCAACTTATAATATTTTCACTTTTATTCATAATATATTTAGTCCCGACGCGACACGGGCGCGTCCCGACTTAAATTTCCAAAATTGTCATTTTATTCACTCGTGATATTTAATATAACCAATATTATATATTACTTTGCTCATTAGTAATATTCAACAAATTTCCCATAATTACTAACTCTCATCACGTTAATAATTATAACATAATTAATTCCCGAATTTATATTAAATAATTAATTCACATTAAATTTAATAAATCACCAAATTAATATAGCATAAAAATACGGGGTATTACATACTTCCCCCCTAATAACGAAATTTCGTCCCGAAATTCGAAAAAATAAGGCGTACCTAGTAAGAATAAATCTGGGTATCTCTCGCGCATATCTGCCTCGCGCTCCCAAGTGGATTCCTCCACATTATGATGCTCCCACTGGACCCGTACAAGTGGAACTATCTTCGACCTCAATCTCCTCTCGCTATGGTCTAGGATAGCCACCGGTCTCTCCTCGTAAGAGCTATAAGGATGTAATACTATCTCATCTATCGCAGTGTGGGTATGGGCCATATCAGCCCGAAGATATCGTCTCAACGACGAGATGTGAAATACATTATGAATGTGATGTAAATGCTATGGAAGTCCCAATCTGTATGCTACCGGCCCAATCCTCTCTATGATGGGAAATGGTCCCACGTACCTCGGGGCTAATTTCCCTTTCTTCCCGAACCTCATCACTCCTTTCATAGGAGATACAAGTAGTAACACTTGGTTCCCCACATTAAACTCCCGAAAGAACTATTTTGCATCGGCGTAGCTTTTCTGACTGTCCTGGGCTACTCGAATGCGACTCCTGATCATCTCAATCCTCGCGGAGGTTTCCTGAATCACCTTTGGTCCTAGCAACTTGTTATCCCCCACCTCGAGCCAATAAGTTGGGGAACGACAAGGCCTGCCGTACAAAGCTTCGAATGGAGCCATGCCAATAGTGAACGGATAAGAGTTATTATAAGCAAACTCTACCAGTGGAAGATGTGGATCCCAACCTCCTCCAAAATCAAGAACACACATGGGTAGCTTATCCTCCAACATATGATTAGTACGCTCTGTATGTCCATATGTCTGTGGGTGATAAGCTGAACTCAACCTCAACTCAGTACCCATAGCCTCCTGAAAGCTTTCCCAAAAACGCGACACAAAAATCTTGTCTCTATCTGACACAATATTCAGGGGCGCCCCATGTAATCTGACAATCTCAGCAATGAACAATTGAGCACACTGACCCGTGGTATAGTGTCTCCGCACAGGCAGAAAATGAGCCACCTTGGTCAAATGGTCTACAATCACCCAGATAGAGTCGTGGCCCCGCTATGATGTAGGCAACCCTGTAATAAAATCCATGGAAATACTCTCCCACTTCCATGCGGGTACTTCCAATGGCTAAAGAAACCCTGACGGTTTCTGATGGTCCACCTTTACCAGCTGGCAGGTAGAACACTTGGACACGAACTCAGCAATGTCCTTCTTCATCCCACTCCACCAGTATTGCTGCCTCATATCCTGGTACATCTTATCTCCTCCAGGATGTAACGCAAATCGAGACCCGTGAGACTGGGTCATCACTGCATGACGTAATTCTACTCCTTCTGGAACCACCAATATCCCATTAAACCTCAAACCCCAATTAGAACTAATAGAATAGGACTCAACACCCTCGGCTAAAAGTCGTACAATCTGCTTCTGGAAAAATGGGTCTGCGATCTGTACCTGTATCACCCTCGTAAAAATCTCGGGTGTCACTGTCATAACAGATATGAAGGAACGAGCTACTGCGTCCTGGTGGCCTAACTCCTTCCACTTTGCTTTCCAGACGTCCGCTACCTCGTCTATCGGTTTACGGCTCAACGCATCAGCAACTACGTTGGCCTTCCCTGGATGGTACTGTATGTCAAACTGGTAGTCCTTCACAAACTCTAACCATCTGCGCTGACGCATATTCAGCTCTCGCTGAGTGAACAGGTACTGCAGTGACTTATGGTCTGTGAACAAATGGAATTTCTCCCCCAATAAATAGTGCCACCATATCCGCAATGCAAAAATGACCGCTTCTAACTCCAGATCATGGGTGGGGTACGGGAGGCAAAAGCTATAGCCTTCTCTTCCTGCTGAAGTACTCCTCCAAGTCCCCGTAAAGAAGCATCGGTGTAAACCAAGTACTCCACACCCAGCCTCGGTAAAGTAAGGACTGGTGCTGAAGTAAGCTTGTCTTTCAGCTCGTCGAAAGCCAATTGACAGGCATCCTCTCAAACATATGGTACCCCTTTGCGAGTCAGGTTCGTCAATGGACCCGCTATTTTGGAGAATCCCCGAATGAATCTCCTGTAGTATCCGGTTAACCCCAAAAAACTACGCACTTCCGTCGGTGTCGTGGGTTGTCCCCACTCCCTCACCGCTGACACTTTACTCGGGTCAACTGCTATCCCCTGCTCAGAAACAACATGCCCCAAGAACTGTACTTCTCGCAACCAGAACCCACACTTCTCGTACTTAGCATACAACTGATGCTCTCGTAGAGTCTGAAGAACCTGTCTCAAGTGCTCGACATGCTCCTCCTCGGAGTGTGAATATATCAAAATGTCATCTATGAAGACGATGACAAACTAATCCAATAACTCTCTGAACACACGATTCATTAAGTCCATGAACACGACTGGAGCATTTGTGATGCCAAATGGCATCACCCTGAACTCATAGGAACCATATCTCGCCAAGAGGGCAGTCTTTGAAACATCCTTCTCCCTAATACGTAGCTGATGGTACCCTGACCTCAGATCTATCTTCGAAAAGAAAGTTGCTCCCCTCAGCTGGTCGAACAGATCATCGATTTGAGGCAACGGATACTTATTCCGTATCGTGACCTTATTCAACTCCCTATAGTCCACACATAACCTCAGTGAACCATCTCTCTTTTTCACAAACAGAACTGGAGCGCCCCAAGGTGAAGTACTCCTGCGAATGACGCCCTGACCTAACAGCTGCTCTATCTGATCTCGTAACTCTCGCATCTCTGCCGGAGCCATACGGTATGGAGCGTGTGCTATAGGTCTAGTATCTGGTAATAAGTCTATGACAAAGTCTATCTCTCGACTGGGGGGTAGGCCTGGTATCTCCTGGAATACATCGGAATACTCACGGACAACTGGGATCGAGCCTAAGGGAATCACAACCTCCTTAGAGGTATCCTCCTCTATGTAATACAAATGAGTGGTCGAGCCTCCCTCTGGGCAAGGCATCGCCACTACAAACATCTCTTGCCCCGGAATGGCAAAAATAATACTCCCACCGAAACAATCAATCATGGCCCTGTAAGCTGCGAGCCAATCCATACCGATAATAACATCGTGCTCATGCATATCTAAGACTAACACGTTTGTAGGTAATACCAAGCTACCAATATCTACCCCCACTCCCCGGCATATAAAGAAAATAAGCGAACCATTCCCCAGTGGTGAGTCTACACACGTCACAGTGCTCTTTGCTGTGGCTAATAACCCTAAGGCCTTCGCAAAATGCATAGCTATAAAACAATGCGTTGCCCCAGTATCAAACAAAACTCGACCCATAGTACCATGGATAGGAAACATACCCTCAATCGCGGGTGGTGCCTGTGGAGCTGCTGCCTGGTGGACGTTATAGACACGTCCATACTGTTACAGCCCCTGCTGCACGGAAGGTACGAGAACGGCTGGTAGGGCTGGTACCTGGGCTGGTGCTGGGAGGGCAGCTGGAAAAAGTGGCCTCTGTGGCTCATTACGGGCACCCTGCTGCTGTGGGGCCCTCTCTCCCTCTGGATAATCCTGGCCCCTATGGCCATGCTTTCCGCACCCAAAACACCAGCCTTTGAAATTTCCTCCCCTCTAACCCTGCTAACCACGGCCCTGCTGGCCGATACCACCCCGCCACTGGCGCTGTTGGCCCTATTGCTGACCCTGCTGCTGTCGGTGTTGGCCTTGCTGGCCCTGCTGATTAGGCTGGCCCTGCCGGCCCTGCCTATAACCCCCAAATCCCTGTCTGGAATTACCAGAACGGAATCGTTTAGCAGGGTCCCCCTAATAGGAACTCTGCTCGTGCTGACGAGTCAGTCCTTGAGATGCCGGTGCTCCACTGTCACTACTACCCCTGGTCCTGCCCTGCTGGCTGGACTCTCCTGCTCTCTTGCTTCCCTGCAGATGGAAGCGATGATCCTGGAAATGTAGTAACGCAACATTGAGTACATCAGTGAAAGTACTCAGAGACAAATTCCCTATAAGGTGCTGACGGATCCTCCAAGCTAACCCGTCCACAAACAGCATTATTTTCTTACCCTCAGTGGGTGCCTCATCTGTCACTATGGTGAGAAGTCTCGTGAACTCCTCCTCATACTCAGCAACGATAGAATTCTCCTGTTTCAAGTTCAGTAATTTCCCCCTCATCTCAGTCTGCACAGCGGGTGGAAAGTACTTGCGGTCAAACCGCTCCCAGAACGACTGAATCGGGATCGTGTCCCTCTCCTCCAAGGTGGTGGTGGACTCCCACCACTGCAAAGAGGCCCCCACCAGCTTAAAGGAAGCCAAAAACTGTTTCTGCACGTCTGTGCACTCATACATACGAAGATGCCGCTGGATATCTTTCTTCCATTGGCTGACGATGATGATATCTGAACTACCAGAGAACTCAGGGGGATGTGCCTTCTGAAAGGCATCCCTAACCCACTCCCACGCAGATGGAAGCTGTGCATGTACTGGCGCCACTGCCTGAATCTGGGGTGGAGCCTGTTGTACCACCGCTAGCACGACATTCACCGCCTGGGAAATAATAGCGGATACTTCATTAGCATTCATTGTACCCTGTACCGGAGCTGCTGGCTGCTCGGCTGGGGCACGCCTATCCTTCGGTGCACGTCTCGGAGGCATATGAAACTTGAATAAATTCATTAGTCTACAGTTATTATCAAATATCAAATAGCTGAAGACGTAAACGTAAAAGTAAGAATACAACAATCCTAAAATAGGGCTCTATAGCAAAAATGTTAAGCTGAAAGCGAAATAAGCCGTACAGATCCGAAGGACACTAGAACCTGATGCTCTGATACCACCTGTGACACCCCGCCTAATTTAAATACCGGGCGATCACTCCGTATTAAATTAAATCATGGTGAACAGTTGGTTCATTCTTAGCATCACTGTCGAAAAATAACTTTTCCAATTTAAACACCCTAATTAATTAAGCTAAGTGTCAAAACCAATTTTTTTTAAACATTACTTTCCAAATTTTATTTTAAAAATAAAGATTTAATTATTTACAACAATACAATATTAAAGAATCACACCACAAAATCCTGGAACATATAATCCAAATAATTTAAACATTCAACAACTAAATTCCCAACAATAAAACTTAAAGTAAAACATCCAGACAGTAATAAATCCCAAAATGACAATACTAGAAATAACTGAATCAGAAAGTCCAAATAAACAACTGAATAATGGAAAGGGCGACACATGCCCCACTAAATGAATATGCTAGGAGTGGAGTCAAATAAATGAAGTCGTCTAAGCAAGAGGCCTGCAACTCCCACCTAAGTTGCAGCGCGTTCCTTCCAAGGGATCCTAAGCAAGACGCCCCTGTGGATGGGCACCTGTAATATATACATATATATACAAGATAGAAAGAGAAATAGAAACGGGTCAGAGCCCGATAGTGTAAAAGATTTAAAATTCGTTTAGCAAGTATTTAAAATGTTTACAGGCCAATGCAACAACATATTAGTGCGACACTCTCTAGAGAAATTCTCACCTCTCTTCTAATGTGCACACTTATCACACTAACCTTCCCAACGGTTTATCTTATCTTATATCGCACTAATCTTCCCAATGATTTAACCTATCTTAGGTTACTCGTAAGATTTAAAACTGAACAACATAATTGTTTAAGAGGATAATTACATTTAGTGACAAAGCTCTCATTTTAACTTTATTTATTAATAAAGTTTCCCAGTGTCATATTATACTTTTTCAAAACAAGTATTCCCAAATTTAAATTCAAAATTCATTTCTTACTTACCATAGCACAGTAGGCAATTCCAAATTTCAGAATTTCATATATATATATATATTAAATACTCGTATAATATATATATTCTAACAGCACCCCACATAAAATTATGGTGTGTGCATACTCTGCTATCCAATCCCCTTATCTCTCATACTAAGGGAAATACAAGTTCGGAATCACTCTCGAACTATATTAACACATACACAAACAATATTGAGGTGAAGCATAGATTCCAAGTCTCTAAGAGGATAGCACATGCCCCCACGTCTCTTAGGACCGTCAGAACTATCGATTCGATAGCATGTACCAAGGATAACTATCTTCTAGGGTACGAGTAAATATCCCCATAAAGGTCCCATCGAGATAAGACTGTCCCAGCGCGGTAATCTCAGGGATAGCAAGTAACGCGGGCACAATTTTCACACATAGATAGTATATGCATAAACACAGTCATATAACTATACTAATATTACCATATCAATTTAGGTACATCTCAAATCCCATAATTATGAAATTTGTCCTCATATCTCATTATTTAGTCCTCACGTATAATCGTTCATTTTTTTTTTACTTTGATTCGAGGGATGTTTCCAACTAACTACGTAATACTCATGGACTCTATCCTCTCAAGTGAAAAATTCAGTAGGTATACATTTATGTTCCAGCATAACTATCTTACGCGTCTCTCCCTTTAATACATAGTTTCATCGTCCCTTATATGTAAGTATCCCAAAAATACAACTCTTGTCTTACATTAAAGGTCCCAAAAGTATTCACATGTCCGACTGGTCTTCTTTATCTCCCAAAATATTTTAATAAGGGCGTCCAAGAATTATTTCTCATAAAATTGAATTCAACTAATTTAAAAAGGGAAAATATGAGTCTGCCAGAAGGGGTCGATCGATCAAGGTCTGGGGCTCGATCGATCGAACCTTCGATCGATCGAAACTCTTGGCTCGATCGATCGATCAAGCAGGTATGGCGAATTCTGCAACTAATCAGTTACGGGTTCTATCACATAACCTCCTCCAAATCCAAACTTTTCATTCCTAATCACCCAGAAATTTGTACTACTAACATTATAATCTCATTTTATGTATCTTCTACGTAAAGCATGTAAATTTCCGTCACTAATTATGGATTTATATGCAAAAACTTCATAAAAATCTCGAAGACCCTAGAATTTCTTTAACATGGCTCTAATCAATATTTTCCAGAATTTTATTCTTCTAAAACATCAAAATTTCTTGGTTTAATCCTCTACATGTGAAGGGGTTTCCAGAATAACATTCAAATCATTACTATATGCGATTTCCTATCTCAAATTTGGGTTTTCTTCCATAAACTTATCCTAATCATCCCTAGACTAACATGAGTGATGCATTAACGAAAATAAGCAAGATAAACACTTGCCTGGGATTTTCATAATTCTGGTTTGATGACGAATATGGTGTGGTTGCGTTCCCCGTCGCATGATCTACGCGTTGGTGGTGGTGGCGGTGCAAACGGATGGATTTTGGGCCTTGGATTGCTTTGAGAGCTCTCTCCTTCCCTCTCCTATGGCCGTCACTTGTCTTTGGTTGTTTTAACCCTAGAAGACAACCTTAGACATCTGATATACCCCTTGAAATTTCGTGGGTTTAATTACCCAAAAATGCGAAATGTCCAAAATGCCCTCTCGGGGTACGAATTAAGCCTAAAAACGCCCCGAGACCCAAACTAAACCCCCGGGTACACTTTTCTGACTATCTCGACCCTTCCGGACACGTTGGTGAACTCAAAATGACCATACGAGCAACTTATAATATTTTCACTTTTATTCACAAATATTTAGTCCCGACGCGACACGGGCGCGTCCCGACTTAAATTTCTAAAATTATCATTTTATTCACTCGTGACATTTAATATAACCAATATTATATATTACTTTGCTCATTAGTAATATTCAACAAATTTCCCATAATTACTAACTCTCATCACGTTAATAATTATAACATAATTAATTCCCGGATTTATATTAAATAATTAATTCACATTAAATTTAATAGATCCCCAAATTAATATAGCATAAAAATACAGGGTATTACATTGATGTGGAATGATACCATTACTTACTTATACACTTTAGTTGTTATATATTTTGTAGGTAATTGAGGATTTTGATCAGAAGATGTTTTTATGCAACGACAAATATACCGAAAAGTTCCTTTATCAGATGTTGTAGGATTTTTTGTATTAGACGCATCAAACTCTTTTTGGATATTCTAGTTATGATTCTTCGGTGGTATTCGGGTATGTTGCCCAAGTTTATATCTCATAGCTACTGTTATATTTGGTGTGACCCTTTTGTATCAGTTTGTTAACTGACAGCTTATTCGGTTATGTTTTCTAAATGGTATCAAACTGTTAGTTGTATATTAACCCTTTTGCTACGAAAGTAGATGGATGAAATAGTTTATAATATTTTTATTGGATGATATTTTGACATCTGTTTTTAAAATTTTGGGTTGTCATATCACATTATCTTCTATGCGACAGTGATGCTAAGAATGGACCATTTAAGATTCCTGTTTTATTGGAGTAGCGGGTCGACCACCTCTTATTTTAAGAAGTGGGGTGTCACACCCACCTCCCCAGGTGCCAACTACCTTTCTTACCCAAATAACATAACTCATTTCCTGGGAGACACCCACAACAACGTTAGTCTTTAACTCTTCGATTTGTGACGATGTAATTCTTACGACGTTCCAGAACTAAACGAAAATAACTTTGATTATCTGAATCTCTGTCGGTTGACTCTATATCACGTCCGATCCACGAAACTTATTATTTCCCCACCCTTAACCAACCATAGGGATAACAATAAGGCCTCCCGCCTCAAGTCTAAAAAGGCATATTTCTAATAATAGCTGATAGGAGTCATTACATGTAACTCTACTAATGCTAATTACTCCTCATAATTATCTTAAAGTCTAGAATAAGCATGTCTCTCATCCTTTAACATCTTAGTCAATTTTCCCATTAATCCTCGGTCTACAGTTAATATGTCTTATTTAAAACGCACTTCATCCCCACCGCCTCCAGATACTACTAATCGTAGGTGGGACTTAAGGATCTCAACCTGATTCAGAATAACTATTGGGCGATATCTTGTGCCGGTTTATTTCCTCTCTCAAATGAAATGTTGGGTACGTTACTCGATAATGTAACTCACCAAAATTAGCAATAATTTTATGCCAAGGTCAACCAATCACATAAACCCAAATGGAATCTTAACCTATTTATGATGTTGGTAACCTAACAATGAACCTCATCAGTTTACCTATCCATTCCATCACTGGAATCACCAATTATTGAAAAATTCTAGTGGATCGCCTCGGACCAATCTTTTTCCATCTACGAGTGTTGCACGTGGAGATAATTTTATTATGTCTCACTCCCCATCGATCCACACGCTCAATATATCATGTCACATGGTACATCTTATTCTCCTTCAAGGGGTACTCCAAAAATCATGACCAATGCGTCCGCACATCATGGGTCCTTTTTGCATGGTATAAATCACATCCTATTTATGCACAAGCCACCCTCACCATTCGATTGAGTATGACTCCGCTCAACTCTCAAAACTGTTGGATCATCCCATATCTAGAGAGATCCCTCGTCTGTGTCTCCACAATCTTTCAACCCATCTCGGGGTGAGATCTCGCTTGTTCTATACATATATCCGGACTCTCCCCTTCCTTAATAGAACTTTAGTCCATATTGTCCTTCCAATTCTGTTTCTACTGTCCCATAAGCATGTGGTTCAACACATTTATTCCTTATCTAGAAAAGTAATGAAAAACAAACTTACCACGACACCCATACAACCTATATTTCGTCCACATATGCACAAACATCATATGTAAGATATTTATCCGAAGTTCGGTCTGGCATGCTCAATGTGGTGATATCGTAAGGGTATTCACGATAACCCCACTAATTGTTATTTAATTATCCTCAAAATTGTCCCACTTATCCAATGGTGGTTGTTTCTTACACAGAACTACCTGGCCCCACTAGAATTATATTTTATAATAACTCTCAACTCAAATTGTTTTCTACACACGTATAATGATCACTGTTCAAACCTGATACTAAAGCATCCAACAACGTCTCCAACTTATGACATTTAATAAGGTTCATATATGGAACATCTCACAATTGAAATTCAACTGTGGAATTTTTCCAATTCCTTATCACTTGGAAATATCGGTTATCGAGATCCTTTGCACTAAAATAAATTAACGAGACACCCAAAATTCTATCCCCCGGACATATAAGTCTAATACTACACTCCCCCATCTCTAAAGGAGTCATATAACACTATGCTCGCACTATCACTAAGTCTCCAGCGCTAAATCAATAACGAGTTAAATATCTCTGCTCAACCTTAAACCTAATATCCCTGAAATCACAATAGTATAGTCTTTACGCATCGGGATCGAATATAACGAGGAATCCATATTCTTCAAGGTCTCTATATCAATATAATATATATACGACTTGACCCTCCTTCATGTGAACTATTGTAAAAATAACGCATCCTACCTTAGAACAAGTAACACGATAGACTTACCATAACAATCCACCATCTCTCATCATCGTTAACCAGTCCATACCCATAATAGTCGCATAGCATTTATCTAAAATAAGAAAATCTTCAAAAACATATCCTCCAACTATTAAAAATGAAACTTTATCCCATATCATAGAGGATGGCATAGATAAACTTGTATATATGAACATTAATAACTAATTTAAAATCCAAAGGTCTGGGTAGTAAATAATGGGACCCAGTTTGGCATCGACGTGTTTAGACACTTATGAACCGGGTATGGAATTATAAACAATTATGACATCATTATGTTTCCCCAAAGAAGTAGTCAGTCCGAGATTTCCAATGAGACCATCCTTGTTTGGATCAAGAAAAAACTATAAAATGGACGAAGGAAAATAGGTCGAGGAATTTCCCATCATCCTTTGCGGATACATAACAACACCTAGATGATCTATTAGATAAACTCCTAATAATTTACCCTATGGTATGGAAGTCATAATTCCCTATATGCCAACTATACCGCTTTAAGGAGAGAAATTTATGAGGATGAAAACAATAATGACCAACTACCTTAAGAAATGTCCTTGGCAAAAGAAGTAAATAGTAAGCCCTAAGTTACCTTGAATCCTACCACCGGGAGCTCTCTAGAAATCATACTAGGAAAGTCAAGTATAAAAAGATCATCGTTGGAGAAGTAATTTTTAGGAAATTGATCCTTAAGGATAAGAATCCCTATAACAACAAGGTTGATCCACACTAGGAGGGACCCTTAAAAATATTCTCAACAAGTGGGATAAGTTCCTACTATTTAGAACAAATGGCAGAAACTTAGTAACCAGGTTATGGAATTCATGTATTTGAGGACTTTTATAATTATATAAGTTTATTTCTTTTTCTTTAAGTTTGTTTTACTTCACTAGATTGCCATTAACATCTTTCTGACTTAAATCATAAATAAAATGCAGTTCCTCATATGCATTTATTCACAAAGTTGCATAAAATGATCACGATAATTTCATAAGATAAGTATAATAGATGCACCCTTTTTGAAGGAATATTCATAAATTTAAAGCCTTTATAGATGGGGCAACCATTTGCTGTGTGCATGATATGTTAAGTAGGGATTGTTTAAATCAAATAAAAACACTTGACTTATCCAAACATAGTAAAATTACTCCGAGATCTCCAAGTCAGTTGAGATGGACTAAGTGGTCTAACATGCCCAAACTTGACTAAGATGACTGACTCGGCCTAAGATGTCCTAAATTATCTAAGATGGTCAAATTAGCCTAATATAGCTAAACTAACATAATTTTTCTAAGATGAACAAATTATCCTAAGACTGTTAATTAAATTGTCTAAGATAACCTATCCTTAGCAGTTGAATCGGTCTATGGTGACAAAAGTAGCCTAGGACATCTAAATCAGCCCAGTCTGTCCTAAATGGTCTAAGATGACCAAATTAGGTCAAAATGGCTAAATTAGTCTAAGATGATCAAATTATATTAAGATGACTAAATCAGCTTAAGATGAATAAATTAGCCTATGACGGTTTAATCAACTTAAGATGACCTAAGCAGTGTAAGATAACCAAATTAACACAAAATATCTAAATAGGCCTAAAATTGTTTAATGAGTCTAAGATATCAATGTGATCATACTTGGATCATTCTAGTATATCTTAGTTATTTAAAGTGATCAAGTATAATAATTAGTCATGCCAAAATGATTTTTTTTTATAAATTGTCCATTGATGACTTATTTGTATTCATTGATCCTCACTTAGTAAGATTACCTCTTCATGGTATTAAGTGTGTGAGTTAGTTACACGACAACCCTTGACCATTTTAAGTCACTAAGTTATAAAGACTAAGCATGTTATTATAGGGTTAAAACAAACATATCAACAACAATTATAATGAGAGAATATTTAATTAACTAAAGTTTTCATTTTAAATCGCTAAGTTATAAAGACTAACCATTTTAAGTCACTAAGTTGCCATTAACAATTGTTTTCAGTTGTTTACGAAAGTAGGACTCTAACTCCAATCAGATGTAAGAGGACTCTCTGAAAAAACTAAACGGGTCATATTAATCATTGCCAACAATTAAAAAATAACAAAGCCCATGACCTTAAAATTATTGTGAACCGAAAAAACAAAATAAACAAAACTCAGAATAGTAGATACAAAAAGAAATACTATCAAAACTGAAAAGCTTGTCTATGTAATTTTATAAGCCCGACACCATTCTTCATCATCGCACCTATAATGGATAAACAAAGATTCAAACAATCGGTAAGTCTATCAACTATATTGAAAAATACTCTTGAAAAATACATTATAAAGTTAAATACTAGATGTTAAGAAAACATATAATACTATTTTTTTTTTGTACCAATAGGAACTAATTAGAAGTGAAAATAATGTTAGTGTATTTGATTTGTAGGTGTTTTATTCATGAGATGAGTTAACTGAGTGGTGTAAATCTGTTGGAAAATCTTGTCGAATAGTTGTGTGGTTTAAAAAATTGGACATTCTAAAGTATGGTAGATGTGTACGAGTACTGTATGGATGTGAAAGGGGAGGAAAGTAGAAACATAGCCGAAAGACTAGTAATAATGATATATCAATGAAGAACAACAAGCATAACCAAATTATAAGAATGGGAACCAAAAACTGCGATTGTCCATTTTAATGTATGATATGAGCATATGTGGGGTTAAACCGAGGGAATTCCTTCGCGTGCTTAAAAAAGGTCCAAAAAATGCATCAACTGTTGAAACAACATACAATTTTAGATCAAAGGATGGAATTATTGAGAAGGAAGGGAGGATATAAATCCAACAATTGATGCATATATTGGATACTAAAAATTACATGAAATATCACAGGAGAGATTTGAACACAGATGAGGTGTTAAATATATTCTTTGCACATCCACATTCCATATCCCTAATGATTTTCGAAAGTGCTCTTGATGAATTGCACATACAAGACCAATTGGCATGCGATGCCCTTATTAGAGAGTGTTGGTGTTACGTATATGAACAAGAATTTATTGTTTGTCATGCATTTCTTAAATCGAAGAAAAAAATAGTTTTACACGGGCATTAGGTTATTTAAAAAAATATTTTACACCAGTCTACAATTCCTTCCGTAATTATCATAGATGGAGAGTTGGCCTTGATAAATGTGGTTGAAAAATATTTCCCAGAACAACATATTTTCTTTTTACCTGACTTATATCAAAGAAAATTGAAACACATAGCAAGAGACTATTCAAAACAGCGCAGGAGTGGGAACTTTTTTTTTACAGAACTTTAATGTGGTGATAAAGAAGACATGAAAGATTTATTCTATGACGCACCTAATAATTTTAAATCCTGTTATGCCTAATTTGGTGGCCTCTTCGATTATATTGATGGTACATGGATTGCAGTCTTCGAAGAGACCCCCTAGACAAATAATGTAATGCACTTCGACAATGTCATAACCAATAGAGTTGAATCACAACATGAATCATTAAAAAAAATATTTGGGTTCAGCACGTGGAAACCTTCTAAGTAACATAAAAATGATAATCTCCTTACATCTCAGCATGTATCTGTCAAAGCTTCTTTTAATATATTAAATAAACTCGATTATGCACGCACATCGTATTACTGATTTTAATCGATTAAGGCGGTTTGTTTCAAGCACTGCACTCGAGATCAATTTTTAAGAAAGTGTAAGGGGTCTTAATGTGGGTATCGACGTGTTTAGTTGTGCTTGCGTGTTAAAGCGCACACACATAGTCTTCCTTGTGCCCATGAGATTATTCAATATGAGCATGAAGGTAGGGGCATCCCATTATCATTCATCCATTCAGATTAGAGGAAGATCAATAAAGTTTCAAGGGATGTTCCAGGAAAATCATATGATTATAACATGGAACAAACATTGTTTAGGGAGAGATTTGCTAATGCAACTGAGGAGCAAAAATGTATGATGGGAGGTTAGTAATTTTTTAAGATTCTTTTTTGAAAAAATTAAAACATGTATATTTAATTAATCGTATTTTTTATAGGTCATTAATCCAACATCCACTAATGTGACACCTCCTTCAAAAATAAATTGTCAAGGGCGGGCTAAGAAAAAAGGCAAATAAAGGGTCATTAAAAGAATATTATAGTACAAAAAGGAATTCGTTAGCATTTGAATATGCAAAGACGGGAGAGGAGCGACAAAGACAACATTAAATCAAAAATCCTATTCCTTTGAAAAAGATAAATGTGAGGAGAAAAAAGATTAGTTATGGCCCTAACATGACTGATGTGGACTACTTTGAATCGCTTTTAAATGATTTGGATCTGAAGATTGTGGAATTATAAATTAATGAGTTGGATCCGAAGACTGTGGAATTAAAAATTAATGAGTTTTTCGAATGTTGTCGTAGATGGCCATTGCGGGTATAGGCGTTGTGCTGAATTGTTACAATTGAGTCCAAATAATGGTTAAATGATTGCGTGACAACAAATGCTAGCCGAGCTACGAGATCATAAGGCATTGCACCTGCGTATGTTGGGTGGTGGCCAAACATACAATGATGTGGAGGAAGCATTAGAGTTTTTCAGTACAATTGTTGTTCATCGTCAATATTGGATACAATTTTCACCCAGGGGTGGCTTGTTTACCACTGCATTCAATTGGGTTCTTTGTGTTTATTCTCTACAAAAATATCACTTATTTACTAATTTGGACATGTTCAATCAGTGAAGTATAATATAGTGCCAATCCTTTTGTATGATAATATTCATTTCATGAAAATTAACCTTAAAGAAGGAGCTCTAATGCCACACAAGGGTAGGAATATCATCGATACCCAGATGCGAAGCGGTGGGTGAATGTTGGGTGTGCTTTAATTAATAAGTGGGATAAACTTACTGATTATCCATCACCGGAGACCCCGAGAATGCAAATAAAGATCGTCAAAGGCATGTTCTCACATGACGTCACTTGTTTATTTTATGAAATTATAAAAAAAATTGTATTTCTTTGTTAACATATATTACTTATTGTTAATTTGAATGTAATCTAAAATTTGATAACTATTTTTAATAGCCAAGCAGAGATTCGATCATATTTTGTGCGAATAAATTAATTATGATCGCGTATTAGCAGAAGTATGGAAAATTCCATAACCATTACCTTAATGTGTGTTTAGAACTAATTTAATTTGTTCTCTTACAATTATATTTTTTTTATAGGGAAACAATTACAACAAGTGGTGATTGGACTTTATCAAGTAGTGAGTTTATGAGCCGACGTTTGAGCATGGATTTTTTATGCTTTTTTAGTTACTTTTTCAATTACTTTTTTTTGAAAGGTTAATATATTAGAATAGGGCCAAAATCCCCAAAAGAAGACCAAACACTCCAACCAGGACAAACCGGTTAAGGCACCAGACAACATACACAGGCCCCCAATAAATGCTAAACACAGCCAAAAAATAAAAGCCCAAGACCTAACAAACACCCAAAGAACAAGAATCAAACAAAATAGGATACAACAAAACATCCACACGTCCCCCACAACACAAAATTCTGAAACTAAAACATGCGTAAAAAAAAACTTATCAACACGCGTCTGCCAAAACACAAAATCATAAGCGGAACTTCTTTCTCTCAACCACCCAAAACAGCCAAAACCACACCTGAAGCCTCCCTACTCCACTTTCAGCCAAAGATCAAACTGACCAAAACAAACTAGAAAGCAACAACCATTAATAGTCCTCCCCCAACTGCTTCCAGCGCAAACACCATTCAAAAAGGGACCCTCAACACTAAGACAACAAACACCAAATAAATCATATTAGAAGGATCAGATCCACATTTTCTCCCACAAGAATCAAGGACAAAATATTAGGCACAACAAGAGAAGAGCCAACGAGACAAAACATCTGTTAGAGAGAGCAGTCATCAAGAAAATACTCATGCATCGCCTTCCTTCTTTCCTCAGCAAAGAAAATGAAACCACCTGTCCATATAAGCAACAAAACTCCAATAGCAGTCAACACAAGCCACATGCAAAGCGAGACTACCCTTTGATTGACAAAAAAAATCCCCGTGCAAACCAAAAGACTAGGTCAGTCGAAGACGAAACAGAAGATGCCATGATTTAATATAAGCCCATAGATCTCTAAGGAACTAAGAAGCGTCCTTATCATTAGCACCAGACCATTCAAACCACACATCAAGGAAGGCAGATCCAAACACTCATCCATCAGAAGACTATCAAATCTCCAGTAGATATTATGATAAGCCATAAGCCTTTATAATTTCCTAATTTTCCAAATTCCTTTTGATTTTAGGCTACTTATAAGATGCACTATATATAGCATTTTCAATTTCACCCACAATCATATCCTCAAGTTTATGAGTCGCCTTAAAAATTCTATTATTTCTCTCCTTCCAAATAAAGTAAGCCACGGTGGCTAAAATAAGTTTTTAACTTTATTATGAAAAGAAACCTGTTGATTATTAATGAAATTGATCTCTTCACTAATTGTCGAAGTCTAATTTCTCACCCCTATTTATTGTGGCTCAACTCCTAAACTTTTTTAGAAAACGGACATAAAAAGAAAAGAAGGTCTCTGTTCTCCACTTCTTGGTTACAGAGCCTGCATATATCAGAATTAATGCTCCCCCACTTATGAAGTTTTTCCTTTGTCCAGAGTCTGTTCCAACAAACAGTCCACAGGAAAAAACCATACTTAGGCACTCTACCTTTAAACCACACTACCTTCCCCCAATCCACATTAGGCTTTTTATCTCTAATCCACTGATAAGTATTTGACACATTAAAAGTCCCATTTGGACTAGCTTCCCAAGTAATCCAGTCGCTTTTATCTCTATTAGGCTTAATGTTTGTTCTAGCAAGGTCAATAAGGGCTTGAGAAATAGGTATAGGAAATTTCCACTCAAAATTTGCAATATATTCACTAACTTTACATGTTATATTACTTGCAGCATCATATATAATCCTTTCTCTATAAGCATCAATCAAGGAACCTTTTTCATGCCAATTATCTATCCAGAAATGTGTATCATTACCATCCTAAATATGATAAGACATAAGTTTCTTTGTATTATCTCTGATTTTTAGTAATTTCCTCATAGTCCATGAGAGATCAGACTTACCCTTTATCCTCCAAAAACTTTCTCCTTTAAGGACTATAGTGTGTATCCACTTCACCCAAAGGGAATCTTTCTTCTTGGATATATCCCATATATTCCTCATCATACAAGCTTTGTTCCAAACATAAAGGTTCTTAATACCTAATCCTCCTTCATAAAGAGGAAAACACACATCTTTCTAGGCTATTTTAACCCCATGAGTTTTTAGATCAACCCCAGACCAAATGAATTGATTAATAATCTGATTAACATCGTTAATGACTTTTTTAGGAAGCACAAACAAATTTATCCAGTAGCTTTGCATACTTTTGAGCACTGAAACAACTAATTGGACTCTACCAGCATAGGAGAGCCATCTATTAGTCCAGGATTTCATCTTTCCCACCATTTTCTCAATTAAACTTTTACAATCAGAAGATTTTAATCTGGAAGTAATCAGAGGCACCCCAAGATATTTCAGTGGCAAGTCACCTTTCTTCATTTTTATAATGTTGTACAATAGATCTTCCTCATGACCATCTATCCCAGCAAAGAAAATTTCACATTTAGGTTTACTAGTGACCAAGCCAGACATTATTTCAAAATCTTTTAAAGTGTTATCAATAATCCTCAGAGTTTTCTATTTGGCCCCAACCAGTAAGAATAGATCATCAGTAAAAAGGATATGGGACAGGTCTAGTTGATTACATCTAGGATGAAAAGTAAACTCCTCATTTTTTATTGCTCTATCCATAAGCCATGAAAAAGATTCCATCACAAGAAAACAGGTAAGGAGATATGGGATCTCCTTGTCTCAAACCATTTGAACTCTTGAAATACCCATTCAGACCCCCATTAATGTTTATGGAGAAAGAAGTCGTCTTCACACACTCCATAAGACAATCTATCATCAGATTAGGAAAATTCATAGCAATAAGGACATCATGAAGATAACTCCATCTAACAGAGTCACAAGCTTTCATAATGTCTATTTTCATAGCACATCTGGGACTCCCCCCTTTCTTGTGGTACCCTCTAACTATCTCCTGCATAAGTAGGATATTATCCCCAATATTTATGCCTTTGACAAAAGCTGATTGCTTGTTACTAACCAGATAAGGCATAATAATTTTCAATCTATTCACCATAACCTTTGAGATGACTTTGTACAGAGTGTTACAACAAGAAATAGGTCTAAAGTCTTTCATGGAGCTAGGGTTAGGGACTTTGGGAATAAGACTGATAATGGTACTATTACACTCTCTTAGGATTTTCTCGTTACAGAAAAATTCCAGAACTGCATTTGTAACATCTTCTCCCACGATCTCCCAATTTTCTCTGAAGAAACCAGTACTAAAACCATTAGGACCAGTAGCTTTTTTTGGACATATATCAAACATAGCCTTTTTAACCTCCCTTCTGGTGACAGACCTAGCCAACCTCTCCTTTTGATCATCATTTAGGTAGCTACCTCTAATGTTCATCAGCATATTAGAGTAGTTATGGACTATCTGATTATCTCTATTGAGGAGATTAGAAAAGAACCTGACAGCTTCCTTTTGAACTTTCACATGGCCTTCCAAAAGAACCCAATTACCATCTTTAATGCTCAAGATTCTATTCCTCACAGCATGACTTTTAATCTTCTTATGAAAGAAAGAAGTATTCTTATCACCTAAATCAAGACATTTAAATCTGGATTTCTGCCTGTAGAAACTCTCCTCAGCCTACCTAAGCTCTAAATATTCCATTTTAAAATTTTTCCTCTTCATATTTAAATCAGAGTTGGTACAGTCTGCTAGCCAAAGTTTCTGAGCTTAATCAAAATCCTCCTTCTTTTCTAAAACCTCTTAGAAATATCAGAATAGTGATTTTTATTTAACTTCTTTAAATCCTTCTTAAGCCCTTTCATCTTTTTTACCACAGTTGATACCAAATTTAGTCTGCTGACGTAGACCATTCACTTGAAGACACGTGTTAACCTACGTTGCAATTACAAACACTTTCAACCAACAACATACTGTCATCGAGCTACTCAAGCACCCCGAGCAACTCAATCATACCGAGAATCTTAGGTTCCCCGAGGAGCTTAAGGCTCCGAGCAACTTAAGCGTACCGAGCAACTCAGGCAGTCCGAGCAACTCAACGTATAGAGCATCCAAATCAGGAGAATTAAAAAGACGACTGCACATTAAATGCTCAGTATTATCGTACAGATGTATATGCCTACTAGATAACATCGCATTGTCCTTTCACATGTACATCCTCAAGCATATAAATACATTGTAACCTCCTCATTAGAGGGGGACTCTAGATCTCTTGATAAATCACTTATCGAGAATTCTGGTCAAACAGTCAGCAATACAAAAATAGTGGATGTAGGCCATTCTTATAAGGCTGAACCACTTTAAAAATCTTTTACCTTATTTATTTTATCTGTGATTGATAAATTAGAGATACTCTAATTTTTTACATCAACAGATTGGCGCCGTTTGTGGGAAATGACTGTAATTAGCGTTTTTCACCAAAATAATTCATTATCAATGGCCGATAATCCGAAATCTAGTAATCAAAACCCTGGGATCCCTCTAAACTCTTTTATTCCCCCAAATGTTCAAGATCTGGCTGGTATAATGGCTAGTCTGGCCCAAGGCCAGACGACCATGTAAGAAACCATGCGATAACTTATACAAACAGTTCAAGGTGGAGTGCCGGCTCAATCAGGACAACGAAGTGTTCAGAGAAATACCCGTTTACCCTCTTCATGAACTAGGCATATACTATTCCTAGAGGAATCTCGATCCAGATGCACCGACTCATATCATACTGAAAGATCTAATGATCCTTCTTATAAGCCTGGTCGGACTTCCTCAGTACGAGCTACAGACTCTCAACAAAACGTCACTTTATCTCCAGAAAGGACCAGTAGTCTTGAGAGGTTGAGTAGAGTCTCTCCTTTTGATCGTTTGGGCCCTAGGAGGAATAGAAGTCCCCCTAGGATTGTGTCGAGGAACTCTCAACGACCATCTGATCTAATGGAAGGCTCTGCCCAATCACGACCAACTGCTCATAATGAAAGATCCCAAGAGGCAAATTCAACGCGATCAGTTGCTCGAACCAATAGGCCCGAGGAGGGAAATGATGCATGGAAGGGCTCTATTCAGAGGTTGGAAGATAGATTAGGGGAAATAGCTAAGGCCAAGAATCCTCTACAAAGAACTTTTGTCCAAGGGACACTATTTGTACAGGCAATTGTGGATTTTCCCACACCATCAAAATTCAAAGCTCCTATGGTGACGCCTAAATATGATGGAAAAACTGACCCTGTCCTTCATATAGAACAATACCAAGCTGCTGCCGATATCTATGCAGTTCCAGATGAGATGAGATGAAGGGAATTTTCAGGAACTCTTACCGGATCTGCTCAGATATGGTACAATAACCTTCCTCGGGGGGAAATTGAGACTTTCTTTCAACTAACAGAACTCTTTATTGGGAACTTCTGTTTTGGAGCGAAACTGGTCAAACGAGTAGCACACTTGTTGAGTGTTATAAAAAAGAGAGGTGAAAGCACCAGGGACTATATTACTCGTTTCAATAACGAGAAACTTGAGGTAATTGATTATGAGGAGAAAACAGTAATTACTGCTCTGATGAGTGGACTGTTGCCGGATAAATTATACTACACTTTAGCCAAGGATCCGCCTAGGACCATGGCTGAACTGATGGAAAAAGCAGCCAAAATCATGAATGCCAAGGAGGCCATAGCTGCGAAGAAGAATGCAGATACTAAGGAAACCAAGGTCGAGGCTGACAAGACTGAGAAGAAGGATCAGAAGAATAATGTTGGCAACAGACAGTCGAAAGCTAAGCAAGCACTGGAACAGTTGAAGAAATTTGGAAATTATACTCCTTTGAAGGTAGATATAAACCACATTCTAGAAGAGATCAAGAACAGCGAGGAGCTAAACTAGTCAGAAAAAATGAAGGAAAATCCTGACAAGAGGAATAAGTCCAAATATTGTGAGTTCCACAAAGACCATGGCCATACTACCAAGCATTGCATGTCTCTTAAGAATGAAATTGAAGCACTCATCAGGCGAGGCAAATTGACCAAGTATATTGATCGCCGAAATGGTGAGAAGTCATGAAGAGGATCCAAAAGATGACCAAGATGACGTCGATCCCTCCAAAAGACCCAGGCAGCCAGAATGTGAGGTATTTTCAATCCATTTTGGATCATTTAAATGTAATGTTATTACAGGTGGAGATGCAGGAGGTGGGGACATGACTGCAGAGAGGAAAGCTTACCTCAATGAGGCTCAAGCTTGATCATACATTCAGCGAATAAATATGGCTGAAGATGATCGCCCGAGGAAGGTGAATAAAGACAAATTGGTCATTAGTTTCTCTAAGAACGACCTGGAAGGTGTACTATATCCTAATGATCCATTGGTGATCAAGATGAGAATGAAGGAAGTGGTGATTTCACGAGTATTGGTGGATAATGGTAGCTCAACAGACATCATGTTTTATTCATGCTTTGATGGTTTGAATCTAAAGCTAGCCCAGTTGGAGCCATATCATAGGCCCCTCTTTGGTTTTACTGGCGAGAAGGTTTTTCCACTTGGGAAGATCAAGTTGGATATGCTTATTGGTACATGGCCTGCTTATCAAATAAAAAGAGTACATTTTTTCGTAATGGATAAAAATGTCCAATCATCTTACAATATCATCATGGGAAGGGTAGGTCTGAAGAAGTTCGAGGCGATACCATCTACTGTACAACAATGTTTAAAATTCCCAACCAATTTTGGAGTGGGAGTTGTGAAAGGCGACCAAAAAGTAGCTCGGGAATGCTACTATTCATCTACTGAACAAGAGGAACGTGAAGAATCCCGAAAGAAGACTACTACCTATCAAGTGGATGAGATAGAAGATGCAGAGATTAAAATGTTAGACCCTAGAGATGAATCTCAGCTCTTGAAGGTCCAGGTCATGGAGGCTATAGAAAATATCATTCTGGACGACGAGCATCGAGAACGAACAACTCAAATTGGTGCTTCACTGGATGTATCGATAAAACAGGAATTGATAGCATTTCTAAGGCGTAGAAAGTAGACTTTTGCATGGAGTCATGAAGACATGCCAGGGATAGATCCGAGTTTTTTGTGTCACGAGCTCAACGTGAACACGGAAATCAAGCCAGTAAAACAGCGAAGAAGAGTGTTCAGTCCTGAGAAGAACCAAGCTATACAGGAAGAAGTAGAGAAATAACAAAAAGCCTCTTTTATTGAGGATGTCAAATATCCCGATTGGCTTGCAAATGTGGTCATGATAAAGAAGAAAAATAACAAGTGGAGGATGTGTGTAGACTTCACTGATCTTAATAAGGCATACCCAAAGGATCATTTTCCTTTACCCCGAACCGATCAACTAGTGGATGTTACCTCGGGGCATGAATTGTTGAGTTTCATGGATACTTATTCTGGTTACAACCAGATTAAGATGAAGCCTGAGGATAAGGAGAGTACCTCTTTTATCACCCCAAGGGGAACTTATTGTTCTAATGTTATGCCTTTTGGACTTAAAAATGCAGGTGCAACATATCAGCGACTAATGAATAAGGTGTTTGCACAACAAATCAGTCATAACATGGAGGTTTATGTTGACGATATGATGACTAAGAGCAAGAAAGCTGATGATTATCTCGTTGACCTAGGTCAGACCTTTGATTAACTAGAGAAATATCAAATGAAATTAAATCCCACCAAATGCATATTCGGAGTACGAGAAGTTATGTTTCTCGGATATATTGTTAACCAACGAGGGATTGAGACGAACCCTGAAAAGATCAAGGCTCTATTGGAGCTACAATCTCCAACCACGAAGAAGGAAGTGCAAAGCCTCACAGGGCGAGTTGCAGTACTTAATAGATTTGTGTCACGAGCAATAGGCAGATGTATCCCATTCTTCAAAACACTCCAAAAAACTTTTGAGTGGAATGATGAATGCGAGGAGGCCTTTCAAGAGTTGAAGAAGTATCTGAGGACACCTCCATTATTATCTAGACCAGTGATGGGATAAAGACTATACTTGTACCTGGAAGTTTTAAAAAATGCAGTGAGCTCGGCATTGATAAGGGTGGATGACGGAGTACAAAGACTAGTCTATTACACCAGCAAAGCTTTTTGAGGAGTAGAAATCAGATATCCAAGGCTGGAGAAGTTGGCGCTAAAACTAATTGAAGCAAGAAGAAGGATGAGGCCATACTTCCAAGCCCATACTATAGTGGTATACACTGTTATACCATTAAGACAAGCTCTGCATAAATCGGAGAAATCAGGAAGATTGATGTACTGGGCAGTAGAACTTGGTGAATATGATATAATTTATGAGCCTAGATCGTCGCTCAAAGGGCAGGAAGTAGCGGATTTTATCGCAGAATTTACTCATGAGGATTCCTCCGACGAGCAGGAGTTGAATACAGACCAACCTGTGGATGTTACAGGATCATCAAATTTAAATCCCGGCCAACTTATGTCGGGGGACGAGCAACGAGAAGTACTGGAGGAGGACAAAAGGAAGCATCAAATATTCCACCGAGGAACTCTGTCTGACCAAGAGTTTGATAATGGAGTACTTGTGTGGAATCTGTATATAGATGGCTCTTCGTACTCTACTGGCAGTGGAGCAGGGATTATTTTAAACAGTCCAGATGGGATTAGTGTGGAATATGCTCTGCGCTTTCAATTTAAGGCTTCTAATAATTAGGCCGAATATGAAGCAATGATCGTGGGTCTAAGCCTGTGTGATACCCCGCCTAATTAAATACCGAGCGATCACTCCTTTATTAAATTAAATCAAGGTAAACAGTTGGTTCATTCTCAGCATCACTGTTGAAAAATACATTTTCCAATTTAACACCCTAAATAATTAAGCTAAGTGTCGAAACCATTTTCATACATGCTTTCCAAATTTTATTTAAAGAAAAACATTTGTTTTATTAACAACATTTCTACAATTAAGAATCACACCAAAATAAACCTGGAACACAAAGTCCGATAATAATAATACATTCGTCAATCGAATGTCCACATATGAAAACTAAAGTCACCAATACAAACTGAATAAAACCCAACGTAGCAATACTGGAAAACTAAAATACAAATGTCTCAACAACAATGAAATAATGGAAAGGGCGACACATGCCCAATAAATGAGAGTACTAGAAGTGGAGTCAATAAAAGAAGCCGTCTACGCAAGTGACCTGCAACTCCCACCTAAGCTGCAGCACGTTCCTCTCAAGGAATCCTAAGCAAGAAGCCCCTGTGGCTGGGCACCTGAAATATATACATATATATACAAGAGAGAGAGAAAAAGAAATGGGTTAGAGCCCGAAAGTGTGTTTGATTTTTAAAATACGTTTAGCAAGTATTTAAATTGATACAGGCCAATGCAACAACATATTAGTGCATCCCTCTCTTGAGAAATACTCACCTCTCTTCTAATGTGCACACCTATCGCACTAACCTTCCCAACAGTTTCTTTTATCAATTAACGCACTAGTCTTTCTAAAAGATTTAACATATCTTAGATTACTCGTAAGATTTACAATACACTATTTCCACTTTAAAAAGATGTTCCAATTTGTAATCAAAGTTCTCTATTTTTAACTTTATAAAAACAATAAAGTTTCCAGTGACATATTATACTTTCTCAAAACAAGTATTTATAATTTGAGCCAACAACCATATCCTACTTAACAAATCTCAGTAGGCAGTTTCAAATATCATAATCTCATATATATATTAACTACTCGTATAATATATATATATATATATATATATAACAGCACCCCGAATAAAACCATGGTGCGTGCATACTTCCACTATCCAAACCCCATACCACTCAAATCAAGTGGGATACAAATTCGGAATCACTCTCGAATTGTATTAACACATATACAAACAATATCGAGGCGAAGCATAGATTCCAAGTCTCTAAGAGGATGGCACATACTCGCGTCTCTTAGGACCGTCTGAACTATCAATTCTATAGCCTGTACCAAGGATATCTATATTCTAGGGTACAAGTCAATATCCCCCACAAAGGTCCCATCGAGATAAGACTGTCCCCGCGCGGTAACCTCAAGGATAACAAGTAGCGCGGCATGTTTTTCATATGTATATAGTAGATGTACACACAATCATATAAATATACCACTTTATCATATTAACATAGGTTCTTCACGTTACCCATAATTATACCATTTATCCTTAATTTTCACATTTAGAGGAATACGTATAAGTTTTCGTTCCTAACCTTAACTCGAAGGGTTTTCTCACTCATTATCCGACACTCGTGGACTATATCCTCACAAATCTGAAATTCAGTAAGTGTCTTTATTGGGTTCCAATGTAACTCTCTTACGCACCTCACCCTTTAAATTTATAAATACGCCAACCCTAAAGTAAATGTCCCATAAATACCATTCTCGTTGAAGATTAAAGGTCCAAACATTTATTCCTATGCCCTACTGGTCCTCAATGTCTCCCAAATAATTTTAACAAGAATGCCCAAGAATTATATCTCGACAATATGAATTTAACTCATTTAAAGAGGGAATTAGGAGTCTGCCAGGAGGAGTCAATCCATCGAAGCTTGGGGCTCGATCGATCGAACCTTCGATCGATCGAAGCTCTAGGCTCGATCGATCGATCAAGCAGGTCTGGGCAAAATTCTGCAGAATGCAGTTACGGGTTTCACTAAACTTCTTCATCCAAAACTATGTTTTTCCATTCCAATCGTCCCAAAAATCCTATTATCATCAATATAACATTATACCAGGTGTTTATAACTTAAAGCATGTGTATAACTATCATTAAACATGGATAATTAACTCAAAATCCCATCTAATCATCAAGAACCCTAGAGTTTTCCTTAATCAAGGTTCTAATCTGTTTTTACCAGAAATTCCTTCTAATATATCATCAAAATTTCGTGGGTTATATTCCTCTACATGGCAAGGGTTCCAGAATTTCCATATAATCAAAACTACATACATCATCCTAGCACAAATTGAGTTTTCTTTCATAGTTTCCATCTCTTAAACAATCCTAGACTAATATGAAGATTGCATTAACGAAAATACACAAGTCAAATACTTGCCCGGGATTTTTGGTATGCAGATTCATGGCTGATTTTGGTATGACTGCGTTCCTTGTCTCGCGATCTACGTGGTGGTGGTGGTGGCGGTGCAATCCGGTGGCTTTTTGGCCTTGAGTTGCCTTGGAGCTCTCTCCTCTCTTCTCCAATGGCCGTCACTTGATTTCTGGATATTCTAACCCTAAAAGGCTAACCTAATGGCTGATATAGGTTGCTGAAATTCGTGGGTTTAATTACCCAATTATGTAAAATGACTAAAATGCCCTCCCGGGGTACTAATTAGGCCTAAAAATGCCCCGAGACCCAAACTACACCCACGGGTACACTTTTCTGACTATCTCGACCCTACCGGACGCGTTGGCGCACTCAAAACGACCATATGAACAACTTATAAAATATTCACTTTTTATTTAAAAAAATTAGTCCTGACGTGACACGGGCACGTCCCGACTTAAATTTCCGAAATAGTCATTTAATTCACTCATGACAACATTATAAAAATAAATCTCATATATTACTATACTCTTCCAGTAATATGCAACAAATGACAAATTTCCAATAATTACTAACTCTCGTCATACTAGTAAATATTCAAAGCAACATTCCGGATTAAACTTAAATTAATTTATCTCAATTAAATTTAATAAATCCCATAATTTTAAAAGCTATAAAAATACGGGTATTACTGCCTGGCCAAAACCATGAAGGCAGAATAAGTCGTTGTGTTCAGTGACTCCCAGTTAATCGTAAATCAAATTATGGGGATGTATGCAGGGAAAGGAGAATTAATGGTCAGGTATCATGAAAAAGCGATAGAGGTTGTATCAAGTTTTACTGCAATTCAGTTGATTAGAATACCAAGATTGGAGAATGCAAGAGCAGACGCCCTAGCTCAGTTAGCATCATCCACACGCATCGATCTACGAAGAATAATCCTAATAAATCCTAGTTGGTCGGAACATCGACAAAGATCTGACGATAAACTTCATCGCCCTTGACTTGGGACCATCTTGGATGGACCCCATCAGGGCCTATAGTGAAGAGGGGGTTTTACCAACTGATAAATTCGCAGCCAAGAAACTAAAGTTTGAAGATGATCATTATGTATTGACCAATGGAATTTTATATAGACGAGGAATTATAGCAGGGGTACAAATATGTGTCCACCCCTCCGAAGTGAAAGATTTGATCGAAGAGGTTCATGAAGGGTCTTGTGGAGCCCATATGGCAGGTCGGACTCTTTTGCAAAGAATAACAACGCAGGGGTATTACTGGCCGACGATGAGAGATGGTTGTGTAGCTTATTCCAAGAAGTGTGATAAATGTTAACGCTTCACTTCTATCCGAAGAACTCCCCAAGCATTGTTAACACCCATCACGTCTCCTTGGCAATTCACTATATGGGGGATAGACTTTGTCGGTCCACTTTCAACGACCAGGGGAAGATTTAAATACGTCGTGGTTGCTGTGGATTACTTTACCAAATGGGTGGAAGATGAGCCTCTCATTGATATGACATACGACAAAGTCTATCAATTTATTTGGAAGAATATTATTTACAGATATGGTCTGCCACATGCATTCATTACTGACCATGGAACCTAGTTTGACAACGAGGAGTTTGCAACGTATTGTCATCAATCCAATGTACTGAAGAACCATTCTGCACCAGGACATCCACAAAGAAATGGGCAAACTGAGGTGACAAACAAAATGCTGCTGAATGGTTTGAAAAAATAACTAGATGATGCGAAAGGAAATTGGATTAACGAGCTACATTCTGTGTTGTGGGATTATCGTACCATACCACGAATAGTAACTGGAGAGTCTCCATGCATGCTGGCTTTTGGGAGTGAAGCTGTCATACCTGCTGAATTGGGTTTACCCACACATAGGGTGCTTAATTTCAAGTCTCCTGTCAATGATTTGATGAGAAGATTAGACCTAGATATGCTCGAAGAAGTTAGGGAAGAAGAAGCAATCAGGAATGCAACGTATCAATAATAAACAACTTTGTTCTATAACAAAAGAGTGAAGAAGTGAGATTTGAAGGAAGGGGATTATGTGCTGAAGAAAGTGATCCAAAAGAATAAAAAACTAGAACCCAACTAACATGGACCCTATTGAGTAACAGAAGTTGCTCGTCCAGGGACATACAGGATTGAAACCTTGGAAGGAGAAGAATTCAAGAATGCATGGAATGCAGAGCATCTGCGCAAATATTATCAGTAATTGAAATTCCTATGTAATGCAATTTCTTCATTATGAATAAAGTGATGTTTCACACAGTTTCTCTATTTATTGAATTTTTTTTAGAATGTTAGTGCTACACACTACACGTAACACCAATTACCACCAACTCCGGTTGGTCGGCAAATCAATTACCACCAACTTTAGTTGGTCGAAAAATCAATTACCACCAACCCCGATTGGTTGGGAATCAATTACCACCAACTCTGGTTGGTCGAAAAATCAATTACCACCAACTCCGATTGGTCAAAAAATTAATTACCACCAACTCCAGTTGGTCGACAAATCAATTACCACCAACTCCGGTTGGTCAGAAAATCAATTACAATAAACTCCAGTTGGTTAGTACCAAACTAAGCAGGAACATGGGATGCAAATCATTCCATTACTTATCATTCCATTACTTAGGCCCAAAAAGTGACAAGTCACTATAATCAAATAATAAAACAGGACAAGTTCCATTATCCAAAAACAAAACAGAATGTACATATATTCGCAAACAAACAAACAAGGACATTCTACAAATTATTTAGAAGAAAATAAAATGGCAAAAGACTAAAAATTTCTTCATTCAAATCAAGTAGAATTACATATATACTTCATTACAACCCTATTCTATTGGTTTTTTTCCTTCTGCCTTTGAAACAGGTTCTACCTCGGCAGGAGGATCATCTAATGCGTAGGGGAATTTATAAAATTTAGATCTCGCAGCATTCGAACATTCATTACGGAGGGACGATCAAGCAAATGCTCTGGGTGAGATATCTCAAAGTTTGCATGAAGACTGTAATCGCCGAGATACTTGGAGATTAAGCATTGAGGAATTGCCCGAGCAGGAATCCAACTGATGTCAAGCTTAAAATGAGGCACGGGCAAATCGAGCACTCCAGGGTCATAATAATCCCATAAGTAGTGGCCTTGCTCCAATTTTAGTACACACAGTGCATTCAACCACCCTTTCTTATACCCCTCGTTATTTGACTGCTGGATCCGAGCATCAAGATGGTAAAGGGCTTCATTATACCCATCCATCTAAAACTCTCTGGGTTGTTTATGGAACTGATAAGTTAACCTCTTTAGCTGCTCGTGGAGACTCTTCGCCAGAATTTCCTCATTTTCCAAAGAAGAACTCTGAGAAGAGAGTTAGTCAGCAAAATTTAGAATTTTCTTGGACATTTCTGCCAAAGCTTGATTCTTTGCGATCAACTAAAATGCCTGATTTTCTAAGGTCGATTGATTTCTAGCTTCTTCAATAGAAACCCGAGCAGCCCTTGCTCGTCCGCGAGAAGAAGGCTTTTCTCGTCCATGAGTAGATGTGGAGGGTCCATCTCTTTTCAAAGTTTCCAATTCATTTCGTAAGTTGGCATTTTTTACCTCCAAAAAAGAAAAACCTTCATCATTAACAAGGACCATGGCTCTCGAAGAAGATGCAATAGATTTGAGTTGTTTTATCTCTTCTTGCAAAGCAAGGTTCTCCTACTCCAACAACTTGGCTATATGCCTGTGCTCTTCAACTTCAAGCTTGAGAACACTCTTTTTCTTCTCATAAGCAGAGATAAACTTATCATACCCTTTGTCAACACTCAATTGTTGATATTTTTTCTCGTATCCTTGGTGCAAAAGGGTAGGGGATTCTTTATATTGCTGTTGGAGTTCCTCGATAGTTCCTTGGAGATCTTTAATCATCTCGTAGTAGGCCACATTGTTGGCAACAGCACGATAGAGCAAACACTTTAAGTATTGATAAGCCTCAACTGCTCGTTCAGAAGCATCTGAACCAAGGATATCAATGATTTGAGCCTCATTAAGATCTGCATGACCATCTTTAAAATAATCATTGCATTTCTTCATCAATTCTGTGTCATGAGCTGATAAGAGCTCCATCCTGGCCATAAACTAGCAAAGAGAAGAAATAAAAAGAATCAATAATGACACAGACAGAGCAAGAAAAAGGGAAAATTCAAGATGAACAACCCAAGCTCGAATTTTATTACATTAAAAAATAACAAAATAAAAACACTAACAACTCTACACCTTCTCCTTATTTCCTATGACTTCCTCAGAAAGTTTGGAAGAAGAGACTGGTTGCTCGGAGGACAAGGGTAGCTGCTCGGTAGAAGTACATGTTAGTTGGAGTTGCTCAGAGCAAGGTTGAACAACAGGAACAGCAGGGACATGATCTCCAATCATCATAGAAAATTCGTCTGAAGTAGCTTCATCCTCTTCTTCTTCTCAAAGAGAGGGAGGAGGGACATGAGTGTGCTGCTGAAATAATTCAGAATTCTCAGCAACTTTCAGCTCTTACAAGGATGCAACCCATCCATCCCTAAAATATTTGAGGCTGGCATACTCCATTTGAGAAGACATGGCAGCCAGGCCTTTGTTCCAGCCTTTGTCCCAACTAACACTGAATGATTTTTTAACAGCCTTCTTCCTTTTCGCCTTCTCCGAGGAGGTCCTTTCCTTAAGGAGCTCCTCGGCAGCCTTCAACTTCTCTTCCATCTCCATTTTTTGTCGCTCGACATCTTGAAGTTTAAAAACTTCCTCTTCAGCAGACTTCAGATTAGCCTCAAGCTCCTTGTTTCTCTGTTCAAAATCCTTGTTGCTCTTTTCAAACTCCTTTAATTTCTTCTCCAATTCCTTGGAGGCATTCACAACTTGATTTCTGTCCAGCTCAATGGACTTGAGTTTCTTCTCCCAAGCAACTTTATCTTCCTTGTACTTTTGACGAGAGTCTTTTAAATATTGGGTCAGCCCAACAAAATCTTCCTCTACTCTTCACGAGGATCTTGAAGCCTTCATAACTTCATCCTTCTTAAAAATGTTGTTAAAACACGTCACCAGCTGAAAAAAGAAATCACTTAAAGTCAATACATGAACATAGCATTAAAAAATAAAGAGGTCGAGCTAAGGATACTTACTGAGGCAATGTGTTGAGAAGCCAGGGTAGTGATTCTCTTACCAAGCCCATAGCAGAGCTCGGAGGAACAAAAGTTGGAACACTGCCTTCAATATTTAAAGGTTGAGAGATATGTTCATCAAGTCTCTCAGAAGATATTTTCTTTAACCTCCTCAGAGGAGCAAGAACATTTTCAACTAAAGACGTAGTCTTTATTATTTATATGACAATAACCTCACTCGGATGAGAGATAGTGATAGTCTTGCTCGGAGCCACAGGGGGATTCTCGATAGCCTTCTTGGCAGCAGCAGGAGGGGGTAGATCATTGGTTTTTTTCCCTTCTTCCGGGACATCTTGTTTGCTTTTCTTTGCCTCCACAGTGGCAGAGGCAGATTTGTCAGAAAAGGAAGGAGCTCTTCTTTTCTTCATCAGATCACCAATAGGAATACTCGACTCAGAGGAAGAACCTTCCACACTAGTCTCAGAGGCTGGTACTTGGTCAAGATTAACTACCACTGGACGAGGATGAGCAGTGAAAGATAAAGTATAGATTTTGTACTACAACAAATAAGAAGCAGATCTAATATGCTCCTCAGCAAAAGATTGATGCAAATCCCAGATAAATTTCAAATGCTTTAAATTAACATCAGCCTCTTTTAGAGGTTTTCTTTTACTGTCAACTGTAACAAATAAAAACAAATATCAGTGATGCATTTTATCAAACATAAAGAAAATAAGATTTCAAAAAAATAAAAACAACATATCCCATTGCCATAAGGTGGACATCTGGGACCTTGGTATACATCATCTCCATTTAATGGAGGGTGTTTCCAATTTTTCATCACCACTCCATGGTCAAAGTAATCCCTATTGGCGTCAGGAAGATTGATAACTAACGCTCTATTTAAAAACCTAGTTTTTAAATAGAAAGTACTATCGCTGATAACCCATCTGTAGCAATACATAATCTCTGGAATCCCTAAATGGGTTCCATAAAGTTGATTTAACCTATGAATGCCATTAACTATCCTCCATGTATTTGGAGCTATTCTTGCAGGTACAAAATAATCAGAAGGTTCAAAAAGTTCTTCTAAAATAACCCACGAAGGGATTGAAAATTCAGATCAAAATTTGTCAAGCAATTAAACATGGTAAACCACGATGAACAAAGTAAATAAAAGAGAAGGAAGAAAATCTTACAGAAAAAGAGAGATCAGTTGACAACGAACGATGGAAAGAACGAGGCACAAGATAGAAAGAAAATGAAGAGTTCAAAGATACAAATTTTAAAAGTGAAAGACGATAGAATTTTTGCCACGCTTAAATACTTTACCTCGGGAATAGAGAAAGGCAATGATTACAAGGGAGGACGTTTGCGTCTTTGGAAGCTAAAAGAATAAAAGGGGCACAAATATCAAAGCGGTCATGAAAATTCAAAATATTTATGAGGCTTGATACTATGCGCTCAAAAAGGAGTTATATATAATGAACATTTTCCTAAAAACCAATAATCTGAGCAGTTTTCGAGCAGAATATTCCACACTTTTCTTCAACCTCAAAGTGTGAAATATTGGGGTCTTCTGTTGATACCAAATTTAGTCTGCTGACGTGGACCATTCACTTGAAGACACGTGTCAAACTACGTGGAAATTACAAACACTTTCAACGAATAACATACTGTCACCGAGCTACTCAAGTTCCCCGAGCAACTCAATCATTCCGAGAATCTTAGGTGCCCCTAGGAGCTTAAGGCTCCGAGAAACTTAAACGTACCGAGAAACTCAACATACAGAGCATCCAAATCAGGAGAATCAAAAAGATGACTGCGCATTAAATCCTCATTATTATCGTACAAATGTATATGCCTACTAGATAACAACGCATTGTTCTTTGACATTTACAGCCTCGAGGCTATAAATATATTGTAACCTCCTCATTAGGGGGGGACTCTGGATCTCTTGATAAATCACTTATCGAGAATTCTGGTCAAACAGTCAGCAATACAAAAATAGTGGATGTAGGCCATTCTTATAAGGCTAAACCACTTTAAAAATCTTTTGTCTTATTTATTTTATCTGTGATTGTTAAATTATAGATAATCTAATTTTTTACATCAACAGTGAACATGTTGCATCCCTTCACTTCTAATTCCCACCCTTTCTTTACAATCTCTTCAAACTTTTTATTTTTCATCCAAAAGTCAAAGAACTTAAAATGTTTATTGGTTTTGACCTTGTCAAAAATGAGATTTAGGACTAAAGGAGTATGATCAGAAATCCCAGGAAGGTCAACTTGGAGATCAAAAGTATATTGATTGAACCAATTATCATTTTCCAATACCCTATCAATCCTAATCTGGATATTTGCATTGCCATCTCTCCCATTATTCCAAGTGTACCAAAACCCATGCCCTTTGAGTTCTTCAGTCTGGATACTGTTTATACAGTCATTAAACTCCTCAATGTCATTCCACTCCACTCCATTTCCCCCCTCTCTTTCATTATCATTTCTGATAGTATTAAAATCTCCTCCCAATAATCAATTCTCAGAATTAAATCTAGAAGCTACACTTTTCAAGTGATTCCAGAGATTCAGTCTCTGACCTATTTTATTTGCACCATAGATTCCAGTAAAAACAAAGGATATATTATTCTCTCTAATTTTTATTCAGACAGAAAGAGTTTGGGAGGTACTACAGATATCTTCAACTTTAAAACAGTCTGAATTCCATGCAATCCAAACCCTCCCAGGACCATTTGGGGGAGTGTTGTGGATAAGATTCCAGTTTGAAAAACAATTCTCTCTAACATTATTAATATTTCCCCTTCTCACCTTAACTTCCACTAGACAGATTAAAGAGAGATTATTATCAGTGATAAATTTCCTAATTTCTCTGTGCTTATGAGTGGCATTACATCCCCTTATATTCCAAATAGCTAGTTTCATGATTAACTTTTTCAATTTGAGAAGTAATTACTATTAAACGTTTTGTATTACTGCATATGATATTTACCGTTTTTATTTTTATTTTTATAAGTTTGCCTCTCTAAATATTTATTTACGTAGTTACCTATGCCTTTTTTGTACCCGGTTAATTTTGCCAACTGATAGTTGGATTAAATGAATTCTTGAATGTGTTAAATTACTCATTAGTTTTAGCAACGACTATATATATATATATATACTAGGGTATACCCGTGCTTGAAGGCACGACGCTAATTTTTGAAAGTGTACGTCATTGATAGAATGATACGTCATATATAGCTCGCAACAGATAATTTTTTTTTAAATAACTTAAGGTTCAAACATATTAGTTTAAAACAATTGGACATTTTTTAGAACACGTAATTCTAAAAAAATTACAAACTTTCGTGTAAACACGACACGTTAAAAATACAACACATCAGGATAACACGATAAGATCCTACCCAACACAACATGATTGAAATGATTAATCCAATTGTTGAGGAATTAAAAAAATAATGGATCTAAATAGCGGGTTGATAATGGATCTAAATTTGGTAGAAAGTGGATCTACATAAAGTCTATACCATGATCTTAAATGGGTCATTATCGTGTTTTTATTGTATCAATTTCATGAAAAAATTGGACACGAACATGACACAACCTAATAGCGGATCCAAAAACACAAATCTAAACACATCCCGAACACGAAAGATCGTGTCAATTTCATTTCGTTTTGCGTTGTTTTATCATTTCCTGTCATGTTATCGTTTCATTTTTAAAATAGCATTCAACCCAATTTAATTTCAAAATTTTTAAAACAATTTGAGAAAATTTCCTTTATTTATAGGACTATCCACCTATTCAATGTATAAAAAAATTCAACAGAATTTCGATACAAAAAAATTGGACATAGTTTAAGAGTTTCAAAATAAATTGGACCGAGCTTCAATATTTGGGTTCCTAACCTCTTGATCTGAACATACTAAATGCAAAAAAAATTGTATAACATGGATACAAAAAAATTCAAAATATATGTGTTCAGTACTATTCTTGAATTGATGTAATTTAAAAATGCATGAAGCCCCCCTGTCTGCATTAATATCGTGTTAACATTAATATCAGAATTGGAACTATTCTTGAAAGTGGCCGCATAATCTTTGCTGACCTGCAAAATAAAATTTAAATCAAATCAATTTTTACATGTATATGAATGGAATGTGAATGGCGGCATATTCTTGAAAGCCACCGTGTCCGATGAATGATAGATTATCTAACATCTAGTACTATTGAAATGACTATAATATCATTCGGAATGATTTAGTCCAGTTTAGTGACTTGTGGGGAGGAGAGAGAGTATTGCATACCTATAAAGTGGAACCAAAAATGATTAAATTTGCAAAATAGATAGGAAAAATAGAAATTAGTTCCTTAGAAGCTAAGACATTTATGAAGAAATAAAATTCAAAAAATAGAAAATCAGATCAATCTGTACATTTAACAAATTAGAACTACCTACAGCATTCATAAAAAAGGAAAGGGGAAAAATAGAACTATTGAGTGATGATAGGGTTCTTTGACACAATGGGTTTTGGATCTCTTTTGTCAAAGCCAAAATCACAACTTTTTTCAACAAAAATACAAATTTATGGCCAAAAATGCCTATTTTCAAAGAAAAACATTAAATCAAACAATAAATATATGAAACCTAAAACCAAAAAAGAATAAAACCTTACATCAGACGACTTGTTGTGCTTGTGAAGTAACCTGCACAAAAAAGATAAAGTTACAACATGTAACAATTACAATTAATAAAAATGAATATGATGAGAAAAAATCACAAATATGAAATTTAATTCACAACTTACACACCAAATGGGTCGGATCTGCAAATAAAATCTAAAGCCCCCAAACCTGTTTCGAATCCCACAAAACCATTATATACAAAATCATATTAGAAAAGGGGAAAAAATAATGTTTCGTAATGAAAAACAAACAAATAATGAAAAAAAATAATGTTCATCATATAGGCATAACATATAAATATTGATTAGAAGCAATACTCAAAATATGCTCATGTTCCGATTGTGGAATTGAAAAAAAAAAAACACTTATATTTTAGTATACAATTAAGCAAACCAATCAACCAAACAACCCAAAAAAACTACTTAAATCTCGATCCCGAAACGCTCATTTCAGAGTTGCGGTAATCATCCAATTGCATTGTTGTCACCTTCTTTTTACCTCGGTTGCGAAGAGGCAGAGGGAGGGATGCTTTTTACCTCAGTTTTTTCCCTCTGTTTTTATAAAAAACATGCTGAAAGATTGTTTAATGATCAATCATTTACATAACACGAACAATCACCTTGACGGCGGCTAAACCAACTGGAGCAGTTCGTCGAACTTCATGGCAGTGAAAAACAGGTTCTTGTCTCAGGTAAGGACACCTCTCATCCCAGATCTGCTCGGTTGTTAAATGCCAAAAGGCTAACAGAACAGGTCTGGTCATAAAAAATGAATATTGCAAAACATAAAAATTAATGCAAAAAAGTTTAAAATCGGACTTATGGACATATGACAAATTAAGTAGGACCTATTGCGTCAAACAACTAATTTTTATGACCTAAGATAACCATTCTTACTTTTGAGTATAGTCCTTGACTAAGTTGCAAGACATAAGATATAGCTCATTTGAATGTTCAAGCTCCATATCAGCGGCTAAATGAACCAATGTACATTTCAGATGGAAGGGATCCCTTTCAAGCAATCATAATCATAGTGAGTACAATAACTATTAAAGGTATCAGCTAAGGAAGATTTATTGAAGTAAACACATATAACTATGGAACCCCATAACCAACTTACACTGATGTCAATTTAAAGTATTTCTGATATTCACCACATTTCTGATTTTCAGTAAATTTGCGCCATTTTGATCAATAAACATATACTGTCTCAACCTCAATTATTTCATAATTTCAATGTGAGAACCTGTCAATAATCCATAGTTTCGATGTCAAGACGTGTCAATAATCTGCTGATTTCAGATGCTTCATGTTCTTCGTCCAAAAATAACTTCAGTTCCTTGTGTAAATTGATTCCAGGTGAATTACGAGCAGTCTTGTCTTATCTTTTCCAGTAAACACAAAATATCATTTTCATCTCTTTCTTCCATTGAATAATCATCGGTCTTATTTTCTTCATGAATTTTTGGTCCATTTCCTGGTAAATATGAAACGAACTCTTCATCTTTCTCCTCGTTAAATAATGTATCAAACATTCTTAGTCTCTTCCTTGCTTGCTCCCATTCAGGTCTAAGCTGTGCCTATATCTAATCGCATTTGTCGTTGCCTGATTCAACCTCGATTGTTCTTTATAAATTACACGCCTGCAAAACCAAACATACACTGCTGCTTCACTCTTTATTCTTTCTATGAGAGCTTTTGCTGCTGCACTCTTTTGTGATTGTTCATCGTCGATACCTTAGCACTCGTTAGGAGATTATGAGCGCAAGATGTTACCTCCAAAAAGTCGAAGCAATTACCACATCCATCACCGAAGTCTTAAATGACAACGTCGAAAATGTGACTCATTCCTTTACTCAAACCTTAAAATGTAAAAAAAAAAATGAGTTGACTCGAGAATCCAATTTGCCAAAATTCAAGTCGTAAGTTCATAAAGGCATTAAAACTAATAAGTTATGAATTAGTTTATAAAGGCATTAAAACTACAGAAAATACAACAAAAGAGGAAAAAAAATTGTATTGAAAAAAATTACCGTTAACAAATAAGATGATGCTACAGCACATGTTTGAGAGGGCCTACTCAAACCCTCTAATAATTCCTGATGTTGTTCCTTCTATACAGGCCCTCCGCTCTGCTGAAATGTCATATATTTTAAAAGTGCCATTATTATCGAACTTCATAGAGTCCGGATATAAACTTGAGTTATCCTGAAAATAGAGTAGTATGATGATTATGGACTGAAATCGCAGATATTAAAATCTTAAAATAAAAGTGTAATAAAACGGGTAATACCAATGCAAAAATGTTAATGTACATATTATGCATAAACTCGTTACAGCGTCTGTAGTGGTTATTGACATTATATTGTTATCATCACCATCGATAGCCCAAACTTAACAAAATATGGGTTGAAAATGGTGCAACAAACCCCGAGTGAAACCTTCATTAGAAACCATATCTTAAACCCCCTAAAACCTGAAAGTTGTAAATTTGAAGCCTATCTTCTAACACTATATAAGATGAACGGCCATGTTTTCTCTCCACATAAAAAAGAAATAGGAGTAAATAAGATCTTTCAAATTATAATGTTTAATGACCAAAAGTTTGAACCCCCGCAAAGTTGAAATTGTAAACCCCCAAAGCAAAATTTGATGTATGGAGAACCACACACAAATCAGTCATAATGCGAAACCAAAAGAGTAGGCTAAAACTTACTGAAATAAACGATAACTTACTTAAAATGTATAATCCAGTACCATCATCAAGATGTGAAAAGAATCACCAATTTTGATCACTAAATGCTTTTAGAACCACCCCGGTCATGTCAAAGGCTGATGCACCCAATCTGACCAGTAAGTTTGCGTTTCCGAGCATATGCAATAACACCACCATCTAGACAAACCAAAGGCATGTGTAGTCCCCAAGAATTACTTCGAGACCAAAGAGATTCATTATGAACCCCATAATCTTCCAATTGTCGATGGTTCGAAGGGCTTCCAGGAGTCGATCAGCTCCCAGTCTAATGTCTGTAATTAGACGGCCCGCTTGACCCAAACGCTCTATTTCCAGCGCCACCGGCTTCAAAAATTTCTCTGTCATTAATGCTCATGCTGCTGATTATTACTGCTACTGCATTTTGTTTAAAAAGGGAGGTAAATATGATATGATAAAATAAAAAACGAAGTTGTTATAATTTAATAAAGAACAGTATAATACATATTATACTCCATATTTGATAAATCAAAGCCTTTATATATTCAAAGTAAACAAAGAAACATTTTATCAACCTTAATTAATATATAAAAGGGAAATATTTGGATCGGTATTTCTTACACTCCTTTATTACAATATTCAAATATCACTAAATTCTAATTTTAGACTTACTAATTCTTCAAAAAAATATAAATATACAGTTGAAAAAACATAGCTAATTGGCCAAAACCATTAGTCTCTTCAAACATATCACGATATTGAACCCCATATAAACCTAAAACTATTAGCCAAAGCTCTATAAAAAAATTTAGATAATGGTATTGAACCCCCCATATCAAGCCTAAAATTGTTAGACTATAGTATCTTGTTTATGGAATGTATTCAAACATATCATGTTCTGCCATAAATGAGAATAGATATTAGAACAGAGTAGTTGCTTAAATTTGACCTTTTACATCCAACTTGGAGTACACTCGTTCTTCAACTTGGAGTACATTTGTGCATCTTCCCTGTCCCTCTTCCTCAACCCTTTGCTCTCTTCAGTTTTTCGCTTCTTTTCCGTATCGGATAATCCTTTCGAGCACTTCTTATTTAATTCATTTGCCTCCTTGTGATAAGACACCACACCATTAGTATTTGGCGAGTAAATAGCTGCAAAATCATCAGCACCTATGTCTTCCTACAGAGACAGAGAGAGAGAAATATGAAATAACAATCGATTGTATATTCTTACAAACCTAAAAATTGGAAAAAATGGATACCTAAAAATGAAATAAAATCAACCTCGTGAGGCTGGGCATATATGAAAAAATGGACCCATTTTCAGACTGAATGGTAACTTGCCAACCTACAAATATGTAGGGCATATGACAGTGTTGGGTTCAACACTCAACTTGGGAAAATACATACCTGATAGTTATGGTCAACTACATCCACTAAACTCTAAATGAAATTATCCATAAGAACCATCAACAAATATATATTCAGATGAATTCTAATGTGGGACTCCAACAAATCTCAGGATAAATTATTTAATTTATAGATGAAACCCAATAAACCCCTAAATTATTTTATAAAAAACTAACCGACAAAATAATTTATTTTTCAGTTGTTTTCCAATGGAGTTTATTATTTATTCAAGATCAGCAAGTAAGATATAGACATAGTACCTGAAAACAGTTAAAGATTGGAAAGATATGACTAAAAATATATATGCACCATTCATTGTTCATGGTGAATCTCACAGTGTTTAAGTGCCATTTTAGATGGTTTTGAACTTATTTTGAAAAAAGAAAGCCCTAATTTTGAACTCAATTCAACATAAAAGCTAACTCATATATGTGCCGATGACACTTCAAAAAAAATCATTATCTCAATCAAAATACCAATTGACGTACACTAATAATAACTAAAACAAAAATAATGTCAAATGAAGAAATATGATGATAAAGATAAAACATATAACCATCAAACACAAAAAATACCAAAAACACTCATACCAAGTCCAATTCATTTTGCTAATACCAAAAGCACACATACCTTAAACCTCTTCATTTTGCTTATATATAAAATAGGAACAAACGGGTATATAAAACTCCAATACATCATTTTTTAGTTCTGAAATGGCCCATATAGAAACAGTAATTAAAAGGGGGTGTTAACATTTAACATATTTGCCCGGATAGGTAATTAAAATACATCATTATTTTTGCCCTGTTCTTAACATCTGTTTTTTATAACATATATACATTTTTTTAAACAAAAGGGGGTGTTAACATATATACAAAGTGTGTATACATGTTTTATAATATATTTAGAAACAATGTTTAAGAAGGAACTCCTAATTTGGTACCCAATCTACTCCCAATTGTATCGTCAGGTGTATACTAAAAAATATTGTCTGAACCAATGTTTTAAAATCCAAATATGATATAAATGGGTATATAACAATTTTTGGAACCCAAATCACATACAAAGGCATATATAACCAAATCACATACAAAGGCATATATAAAATCGACATAAATAGATACAAATAGGTATATACCTGTTTTTGAACCCAAATCAGACATCAAGTCTAATTTTTATATCCCAAATCAACATAAATATAAGAATCCATTTGACCCCAACAGTAGAGACAGAAACCTGTGAAATGGTGAGAGGGTGAAATAGAACCATACCTGTTTAAAAAGATTGAAGGTTTGGGATAAAATAGGGTTTCGATGAAATCGTTTAATACTAATCACGTACTAAAATCGTTTGAGATGAAGTCGTTTTATACTAAAATCACATACTAAAACAATGGTAAAATCACATACTAAAATCGTTTTATACTAAAATCACTTAATAAAATCATTCCAACGAAATCGTTTTATACTAACAATTAAAGGTTTGGGGTAAAAACATGTACCAATCGTTTGAGATGAAGCCACCATCTGTTTAAAATGTAGGGTTCCGTTGAGAGAGCCACCGTACAATGGAGGGTTCCTGTAAAATGGAGCCACCATACAATGGGTTTATACTAACAGTCATTTGAGATGAATCCACCGTACCAAAGCGAAATCGTTTTATACTAACAATTGAAGGTTTGGGGTAAAAACACGTACCAATCATTTGAGATGATGCCGCCATACCTGTTTAAAATGGAGGGTTCCGGTGAGAGAGCCATCGTACAATGGATGGTTCCTGTAAAACGGAGGGTGCATGTAAAATGAAGCCACCGTACAATGGGTTTATACTAACAATCTTCTGAGATGAAGCCACCGTACCAATGGTTTATACTAACAATCGTTTGAGAGAAATAGAGAATACCTGTAAAATGGAGGGTTTCGGTGAGAAGGTGAGGTGAGAGTCTCCATGTTCGAGAGAAAAGTGGGGTAAAAAGTAAGAGACGCGTAGGTTTGGAGAATGTGGGTAAGGATGGAAATGGTGAGAGACTATTCTATCCTCATTTTTTAATTTTGAAGAAAGGGGTAACAAATTAGAGTCAGTCAAAAGAGGGGGAAATTAAAATTGTCAAGGGTAAAATAGGAAGTGCACGAAAAATTCCTTAAGATGACATCATAGTTTAAACTTGTGACATACTCAAATTTCCTACTTTATTATACATACATACATATATATATATATATATATATATATATATATATATATATATATATATATATATATATATATATATATATATATATATATATATATATATATATATATATATATATATATATATATATATGGCCCCACTGCTGAGGAAATGTTAAGAATTGTAACACAAGAATTGCTCAATGTTTAGAAACTGAGAGAAGCAAATGGGTACAATCATAAATCAACTAAAGATATCTTCCGAAGTCACAATCAATGACTCCCATCTTGGACTTGTGTGTTTGAAATGGAGGGAGTTGAGTTGGGAGGATCTCGTGTTTGGTTGTGTTTCAATGGCTTGGAAGTTGAAGGAGCTAAGAAGAGTGTTGAATGGCTTTCTGTCTGAAATGGGTTTTGAGAGGTAAAAGCATATTTTAACATGTTCTTCTCTACACACGTGATATGGTCTAAATGCATTTTTTCCAATATATGTGGGGCCAATCAGAGTGGGATTTTAACACAAGAAATGAATCCAAATAAAAGTACCATAAAATAAATGAAAATAAACTTGATTGGCATCTATAACGTTATGTTGGTTGATGAGTCACCCTACATCTTCCTAGTCAAAATTGGGGGGATGCATCTTATAATACTTAGGGACCTGGGACTTTCTTTAGACCGTCTATCGGACATTGTTTGAAGCAGATTGATTGATAATAGGCAATATAGGCAGCCAAATTCATCATCCATGGCCTTCTCGACCTTTATCCCTTCACTATAAGTCAAACTCTATGGATTCATACTCGACGCGACGACCATCTTGGCATTACATTCCCAAACCTCCTTTAGCTTTTCAGTTAAATTGAATATCTTATAATTGTTTTCTATCACCCAATCTCACATTTGGTTAGCTTGATCAAATTTTTTTTGGCCATTTGGCCAACCTGGCGCTGGCCTCTTGGAGGATCTTGATCCCTTAATATAAAACAATAAAAATGAGATGTGAGTAAAGTGGTCAAAAACACATAAATCAAATTCAAAAAGTAAAGAGATTGGAGGATTAATAAGATAGGTTTTTCCATGTCTTATCTGACAAGTTGATCATTCCATATTTATCAATAATCCATTTGAGTTAGCTACTATAAATATATTGAGTTAGCTACTATAAATATGGGACCCATTTGAGTCCAGCTATTAAAAATATGAAGGCCATTTGAATCCATTTGAGTTAGCTACTATAAATAAAAGTTCGACTCTTGAGCATAAACATAACATTAAATACCGATATCGGCCATTAGGGACCTCATAATTTTGGTTAACCGGGTTACACTTGTCAAAAGAGAACAAGGGGTCTAGTCATCCTTCTATATAAACAAAGTTGTTGGATGAGTGGAGCTATTATCATACCATTGGCGACACCCACGTGTGTGCCACGAGAATCCCCGATTGAAAACAAATATGCTTACGTTCCCCACATCTGTGTAGTCTCCAACAATGTCATCAACAAGAGGTCATCGTAAGCCTCGAGGATTCTTTTAGTTCCAAATTTTGTTTTCATCGGGCGAATTGAGAGAGGATTTGTTGGGCGACCTTCTCTCTTAAGTATCTGCAAAATAGAATAATGGGACGAGTATTTAAACTAAGTCAAGAACATTCAAAGACAATATTCACACCCGGATAAAAATATTAAGAGAGCCCTCTCCCACAGGAATAATGTAAAAATATTAAATATATCATCCTCAGTTACAGTGAGACTCCGAAAGGCCCTCAAGCAAATGATTTTGATAATTTTTAAACATTTAAGGTCAATTTACTATTAAGTTCACTTGTTATGCCATTAACGTGGACTTTATAAGAAGCGAATTAGTGAACCTAAGTCTTTAAAATTTGTCAAAATTTCTTCTGTATTTAAAATTTATTTGCAAGGGCCCTAAGAGTACTTTGCTAATGATTTTTCAGTTTATTAACCCTAAAATTGTAGAAATCTGATATAGTTGAGGTTGACACTCTATAACCATACATTATCTTAGTGAGACTCAAATTGGTACCCAACAATTGATTAATGACAATTGTTCCATCACGAATCTAAAAGAATATCGTTACATTGGATGGACATTAGTTTGTTAATGTAGGGGACTTCAATAGGAAGGGGTGTCGTGGAAATTAAACACCCTTTTATGATGGAAACTATAAAGAAAGATATTTCCCCTTTTGGAAGCTCACCAAGATCGCCACTTTTAGAGATCTTGATCTTCTTTAATATTTGAATTCAAAGTATTTAAATTCCTCAGTGACTATATTCTTAAATTAATGGACCATTTTCGGAAAATAATGAAATATTTAAGAAGAAGAACTTGAAATCAAAAAGAAATGTAAAGATCAAATGAAGAATAAGACCTGATAAAATAGAGAAAATACAAAAAAGGCGATGTAAAGAAGAAAAAAAGGGTTTTGGAAATCCCTTTAGTGTAAGAAAAATTAAATGGTGGGATAAACCCTCACCCCCCCCACCCCCCCCCCCCAAAAAAAAAAGAAAAAGGAAATGCATTGCCCAGGTCGCGTTACATGAAATAATGGTCTAGAGGCACGTAAGTGGTTGCACAGGTAACCATACGGCCTAGGAAATACGTGTTGAAAATATTCACATCATTGTGTTCTCAGAACTTAGTAAGGGGTAATATGTCACACATCATAACTACTTACTTGGAAATGTCATCACCATGAGAATTCCTAGTCGAGTAAATCTTTGGAAAGTCGAATCAACCTAGCTCTATGAGAACATGAAGGAAAATATATTAGTCGACCTATCAGAGCATGTCACGTGGCACGGATTCAGTGTTTTGTACAAGATCGGCCATCGACTAAGAGTCGAGAAGACTTTGCTTGTAGCTGGCCGACCTTGACAAAGTCAAGAATAATTCCTAAATTTTTGGAAAATATGTACAATCCTCAAATGAAGAAAAAAAATTAAGAAAGTCTCAACCACTACAGAAGATAAGGATCAATTTAGCAAATACATAAAATGGAGATAATATCTTCTGTAACTCCTCGTTGTAATGGAATTTTTTATTGTATAAGACCCTCACTATAACATACCGTATTTCTGAGTAATTACAAATTAAATAATTCGGTTATTTTTAAATTACACGTGTGCTATAATTTAATTGAATTAAATATTATGTATTGATTAAAATATTAATCGGGATATATAATGATTAATGTTTATGGAATACAATTACTAAGTGAATAGTAAATAATTATTTTACGTCATAACGAGCAATAGTGATAACGATGATGCTATATCTCAGACGGATGTCGTGTGTAGACTGCATGAGGTCAAGATAGAAAATTATTATAGAGTGACTCAGATGATGATTTCGAGATTACGGTTGATTTCGAATGGGTCGAAATAGTCAGAATAGTATACCCGGGTGTATGGTTTGGGTCCTGGGGCGATTTTAGACCAACCCGGCACCATATGAGGGTGTTTAGGTTATTTGGTGGATAATGGTAGGAAGAACTCCGAAAATTGAAAGATTATATCATCCCTTTAGAGTTAGAGGTTGGGTTTAATACAACCTTGAGAGAGGATAGGCCATTAAAGAGGAAGAATAGAGAGTTATTGGAGATTCAATACCTTTCTTACATCACTTTTACCACCAGAGTGCAAATCGGGAGGAGAGCAAGGCATCTTCATCACACAAAAATGAAATCAGACCTGTTATTGCAAAGGCAAGTGTTTATCTTGCATGTCTTTAAAGAAGTTATAATACTCATGGTAGAATTGATGTGATATAACATGAAACATATTATTTTGGGATAAAATAATGAGATAAATTCATGTTAATGACTCGGATTCAGGTTAGAGTTTTGATTTGTGAGATTGATAATACAAAATCTGACTTTTGGTAGACTTTGAGAGATAAAAATATGGGTTTCTTTAACAACATGCATGAAATTGAGAAACTAGGGTTTTGTAGACAAACCAAGGACAAATTCTTGATTATTAAGGATTTAATGATGTTTAAGTATTAAAAATTCATTAGAAATCAATCATATACTATTATTTGATGTTGGGTTAAATCATGTTGGAGTTTGGGTATGATGCATGGAGGTTTGGTTGGATAAAAATGGTAGAAAACGTAACAGTCAAACGAAGAAAATGATCTGCCATGGACGAATCGATTCGGCTGAATGACCGAATCGATTCGAGTTCTTCACCGAATCGATTTGGCTGCCCAAATGTTAGCAAAAATTTAGTTTATGCCCTAAATTTCACGAATAATCGACAGGGGGACTTTTTTATTATTCGTAAACAATAAGGAGAAACCTATTAAATTCCAGTAAACTATGGTATGGATTTGGTTTATCCAAAATGAGAGAAATAAGGCTAAGATCTTTTGGGCATAATATGAAATTTAAGGAATTTTGAGAATCGAAACGGGTTACGGAGAGTGAGTAAACCCAAGTTGTGAACCAGTAAAGTAGAGATATATTAACTATTGATATTAATTAAGGGGAAACTAGGACCCTTTGGGTAGCGAGTGATACTCGAGAATATATGAAAAAAGGTTATAATTATTACGTTGAGTATTCGAGAGATATATAATATGTACGGGTTTATTTGATGGGTTGTGTGTATACATACTGAATAATATGTATATATATGTTGAGTGAAAACCTATTGTTGTGATTTGGTTATGTGTGTGATCATACCTATGTTGCCTGCTATCACAGGAGGTTTCGCAAAGAGGGCGATCCCACCTTGATGATACCAGTAAGGTCTGGATGAGTGACCCATAACATAGAACTTAGGGCAGCTCATTATGTGGAGTGTATTAGTGGGATCGACATATCATTTAGGTACGTTAGATATGTTCTTATCCCAAAGGATTAGAACTATGTTCGCCTCCAATGTGTGTTACTTGATTTAGGGTTCGAGGAGACATTTCGAACATATAGTACCTAATTTGTATGAGAGGTACATGGACTTGATATCAGAGTATGCATGCATAGCGGTGGCCATTCCGGGGGATGCTATAGTTGTATATATTATAGTGTGATAAATATATACAGGTACGAATATTCTACTTATGTGTGATGGTAGAAAAGATAAATTGTGTATATCTAAAAGTAAATTTAAGTAGAGAAACTTAATAAATGATTCAGTAATAATACACGGGTGATATTAATTATTGATAGTACGGTAGCGCATTTTATGGACAGTATGGGGGAGCTGAACCTTTTATGGTTAGTTAGATACGGATGTCTAGTTTGGCTGGATAGCATTGCTAGGTAGGATACGTTAGGTGTGCACTATATTTGAGAGGTGAGGAACTCAAGGGAGTATACGTGTAACTAACATGTGTATCTAATAAATACTTTTTAAATTGTGATTTAAATGCTTGCAAATATTTTTAAAAAGTTTTGGGCTCTGACCCTTGCCAAATCTATTTTCCAAAAAATTTAGGTGTCCAGCCACAGGGACGTCAAGATTAATGATTCTTTCTAGGGATGTGTAGTTGTGGCGCTTGTGGAGGCTGCAGGATTGATTTAGACCTTTCAGTTATTCATTCCCAGATTAGGAGTTTCATTTCACTATTCCATTTGTTCGTGTTTCCCCTTCAGACGGTTCAGTATTTCAGTATTTATCAGATTTCATTTTAGATTTGGTTTTATTTACTTTAGAACTTGTAGTTGGATTATTGTTTTGAGAACCGATGGTTTATTCGATATTATTTATTTAGTTATTTATGGTGAGTTGGTTCAGACTATTATATCGTGTGGATGGTTTGCATATTTTATTTTTTCGCATGCTGTTGTATTAATGAAAGATAAAATTTGGCACCAGTTTAATTTTGACAAAGGTGATTCGTAATTTAAAAAGTTTTCGACAGTGATGCTAATAATGAACCAAATGAGACAAACATTTTATTTTGATAAAAGAATTATCACCTGTGGTTAAAATAGGTGGGGTGTTACAAATGGTATCAGAGCATTAGGTTCTAGTGTCCTTAGGATTTGTGCGGATTTTTACGTTTCAGTGTAGCATTCTTTGATATAGAGCCTTATTATTGGGTTGTTGTATTCCTCCTTACGTACGCGCATTTATGTTCTTCTGTCAATTACTTTGTATTTGATTATGAACTTATACAAACTTCAATCTCATTTCAACTGCCTCCAAAGGGGACTTGTCGGAACAGAGTGAACACTGGGGAGGGAGCCCAACAGGGAAACATTACAGTAGTAGAGGTGGCTGAAATTGTGGCACAGGTAATTGACGTTGTGATGACCTATTGGCACAACACTTTCTGCAGATTCAGCCACAGACACCAATAACACCAGTTGTTCAGTCCCACCCGAGGCTATCCAATTAGCAGAGAGTGAGGGAGGCATTTCAGAAGGGCCACCCATAGGAGTTTTAGGGCAACTCAGATGTAGTGGTGGCCCATGAGTGGAAGAAAGACATTCAACGCCACATTTGTATGGTACAGTGTAGTGATACTCAGAAATAGTTCTTGGCAACATTCAAGTTAGTGGTCGCGGCTTTGCTGTGGTGGGAGTCTGTGACAACAACAAAGGAGATAGACGTGATGATCATTGGGGAGTTTTGGACATGGTTTGACTATAAGTATTTTTCATCCGCTATTCAGACAGAGATGCGGTGGGAGTTTCTTGATATCTCTTAAGGAAACCAAATCGTAGAGAAAGACGAGGAGGAGTTCATTTGCTTAGCAAATTTTGTGAAGGATGGGGTGAACACTAAAGAGAAGAAGATGCAAAAGTTCATGGATGGACTTGCCTGGAGAATCCGACTGCACTTGTTTGTTAATCTAATATTGGAGAAGTAAACTAAGGTCGTCAATTCCGCTCTACTTTATTACCAGGACCAGCGCTTCCACATGAAGGGGAGCAAGCGAGTAAGTGAGACCAGTAAGACTAGGAAGGCAGGTGGGAATGGTACTAGTGGGGCACAACAACAGTAGGAGAAATTTTTTCGATAGGGGAGCCGATTAAGAGATATAGATATGGAGGTTATCAAACTGAGAGTGGTGGATTCAGGAAGGCTCAACAGGGCCCTCAGTAGAAGCAATAGCAGCAGCATTCCGTTCCTCAGGGATGCCAGGGCTAAGGGAATAGTAGGGGAGGCCAATAGGGCTAGGGCCAGAGGCAGGAAGGTTTTTTTAGCAGTTATTTTGGTCATGGAAAGACAACCCACACGAAAAGGGATTACCCAAAGCAAGGCAGGGGAAACTACTATATGGGGTTGTAGACGTACAACCATTCCAACAAATCTTGGGTCAGTTACGACGTGAGAATTACGTTTAAGAACCCATCAACCAGGAAAAGCAGATGGAAAATAGAGGTAAAATTATTGGTTTAATCCTGATAAGTATGAGGTAGGTTTTGGGTGACATGGGGGCGTTATAATATAAATAATAGCACTGAAAATTTAGGGGTGAGTCGGGTTTAGTGGGTGCGTGGGTAGTATCAGCCTTATAATTACAAATGTGTTTACCGTTAGGTAGTGGGACTCTTTGGTGTCGCCTATGGGGGAGAAGGTGTGGACACTAAGAGGATGTTTATATTGTGGGTTAAATTATTCCTTTTAAGAGTTATGAGAGCAGATCATATTATTATCTTGTGTAGTGACTGGATATTGAGGGTTTGAGCAGTAGTAGACTGTATAGTAAGACTATCATTGTTGATGTAAAAAACTAGATCACTCTAATAATTTAATCACAGATAAATAAATGAGACAGAATATTTTTAAAGTGGTTCAGCCTTGTATGAATGGCCTACGTCCACTGTTATGTTATTGTTGAGTGTTTGAGAATTCTCGATTACAAGTTCTCTCAAGAAATTCCCGTCCCTTTGAATGAGGGTGATACCAGGTATTTATAGCCCTTAGGCTGTACATGAAAGGGGTGTTACGTTAAATGATATACATATGAAAGGGTAATACATTTAATGCAGCGTGTGCGTCAAGATAATAAGCATTCAATGAATAGTTGAACTGTTGATTATCTGGCAATCAATGCTGGGGTCGAGGTGCAGCTCAGACCGCCTTAGTTGCTCGTTACTCAAGAGTTCCTCGGAGCGCTGGAGTTCCTCGGAGTGATAGAGTTCCTCGGTGTATCCTTGTTGCTCGGAGAGAACATGAGTTGGTCGGGGAAATGAATTTCCTCGTTGCTATTGTGCCACGTAGATTGACACGTGTCTTCGAATTATTCGTCCATATCAGCATATTAATTTTGGTATCAACAGAAGCCCCCAATGTTTCATATTTCGAACTTTGAGGAGTATGGAACATTCTTTCTCGGTATATGGAAATATTAAATGACCCTCCTGGGTTTTAGGACTTTTTCTTCGTATTTAAATTTCCTTCCAATCCGCCTTTTTGTATTTTTAAAAGCGCTTCGATCTTCGTGCATTTTTTTTCCTTTTAGCCGTCGGTAGCGTAATAGTTTCCTTTCTGTAATCATTTCTTTCGCCGTTTCCCAAGGCAAGGTATTTAAACTTCAGAGGCAATCCCATCGTCTTCTACCTTTTCAATTTCTGCTTTCGAGTTTTCTAAAGCTTTTCTCTCTCCTGTGCGTCCATCCTTTTCTTCGTTTGTTTGTCAACAGATCTCCTTTTTCCCTGTAAGCTCTTCTTCCTTCTTCTTTTATTCATCATGGTTTACATTATTGAGTCTCTCGAGAAATTTTGGGTAATTTTGGAGGTTCTTTCTGAGCCTTCATGTTATTTCGATTTGGCTGAGGGACATTGGTTCCCTAGCCTTTTTATTGCTGAATGTGGATTTTCTTTTCCACCAAACCCTTTATTCTTAGAATTCTGTCAGTATTTCGACATTGTCCCTGTAAAAATAGCCCCCAACACCTGGAGAATAGTTAATGGCGTATATAGGTTAAATCAAACTCATGGAACTTGTATAGGAATTCCTGAGATCATGTACTGTTATAGATGGGCTGTTTTAGACAATGTTTATTATTTAATAACTAGATTTTTGAATAGGGCTCTAGTAGTCAACCTCCCTGATGCCAACAGGGATTATTTTGAACATGGAGTAGTTGTAAAAAATTGGCAACATGCCCCTCTGGTTGGAGACGAAGTATTTGAGGGTCCCAAATGCCCTCCATATGGCAATGGGATAGGTTATTTTCAATCTTATTTTGTTTTTTGAAATTATGATTTCATTGTGGTTGACAAAAAGTATGACTGATATTTCACTATGTTTTTATTTGCAGTTGACAACAAGAGGAAAACTCCAAAAGAAACATAAGTTAATATAAAGCATTTAAAAAATATCTGGAATTTGCATAGAAGAGTTGCAGACGAGCACATAAGGTCTGCTTCATATTTGCTGCAGTACAGGAGCTACACATCATCCTTTACTGCTCGTCCTGTGGTCAGCATTAGTGACCCATTGCCAGCTTCCTAGGAATCTTCACAAGAATCTCACATCCCTCTAAGTCAGAAGATGGGCAAGAGAAGAGTTCCTGCTATCTTCAAGGAGACTTCCTCTGCCGGGGATGGAAAGAGGAACAAGGCTGAAGTCCCAAAAGGGACAAAGAAAGTGGATGTTGTTCCTTCCGTTGCTGCTCATAAGGCTGCCGAGAAGCCTCCAATGGCTCCGAGCAAGGGAAATACTTTTGTGGAAGTGGTCACCATTTCCCCCACCAAAGGTTCTTTGGTTGAAATTGCTGAAGTACCACTGAGGAGATTGAAGAAATCCTCCTCGTTCAGTTTTTCTGAAACCACTCCTCAGCTCCAAGCTAGTGGAGCTGGTGTTCCTACTATCATTCCCCCGAGCTCTGCAATGAGCTCGGTAAAGACTTGGATTATTCCTGAAGTCCAAGGCATCGAGGAAAACATGCCTAGGGATATGCTGACATCCTTAGCTACTCGTCACATCGCTTCAGTAAATTTCTTCTTATCTTGAATTCTTATTTTCTTCAATCAATATATGTATCTCAGGACTGACTTATCATTACCTTCTCTTTTCAACTAGTGAGTTGTTTTAACACCATTGTGAAGAAAGATGAAGCGCTCAAGGCTTCAAGCTCCTCGTCTGGAGTAGAGGATGCATTCCAGGGTTTGGCCCAATCTCTGAAGGAATCTCGTCAGAAGTACGACGAGGATAAAGGTGAATGGGAGAAGAAATTGGTTGCATCTGAAGCAGAGAAGGTGCAGTTGGGAAATAAAGTGAAGGACTTGGACAGGGAGAATAAGAAATACTCCGAGAAGCTCACTACCTTCGGGGAGCTTGAAAATAAGCTGAAATCAGCTGAGGAAGAGTTGACACTTCTGTGCGAAACAAATCGTTAGAAGGAGGAGTTGGAGGCCAAGCTGAAAGCCTACGAGGACCTTCTATCCGATAAGCTCTCCTCGAAGAAGATGAAGAGAAAAACATCTGTGAAGAAATCCTTTCGAACTGGTTGGGATAAAGGATGGGATAGGGGGGTGGCTGCAATGATGACCCATGTGAAGTATGGAAGTTTGAAATACTTCCATGATGGTTGGGTTGATGCCTTGCAGGAATTGAAGGTGAGCGAGGACTCCGAGCTATTTCAGCAGCATCTCCCTGGTCCTCCCCCAGCTATCGAGGATGAAGAAGAGGACGAAGCTGCCTCGGAAGAATCTTCATTAGTAGTGGGTGATATCATCCTTACCCAGCCTGCTGACGAGGAGCTTTCATCTCTGCCAGCTCCTCCGAAACAAGTTCCAGCTCCCCCCGACCAACTCATAATCTCCACCGAGCAACCAAGCTCCTCGTTCCAGCCTCCTGAGAAAGTCTTGGGAGACAAGGAAAAGGTGTGAAGTTGTTCAGTATCCTATTTCTATTTTTCTTTTACTTGTACTTTGTATCTCAGATCTTTGTAACTTTGCCTTATGATCTAATAAAATTTGAGCTCTTTTCTTCCATATGATTGTCTTTTCTTTATCTGCACTCTGTATTGATCTTCTTTTTCTTTCTCTATTAGTTTCTGGCTAGGATGGATCTTTTGTCTGCCAATGATACAAAATTGATGCAGTAATGCCATGAGCATTATAAAGCTGGTCATACAGACCTCAGTGCATCAGAATTTGCAAACATCATTGGGCGTGGTGCTTCAGAGCAGGCCGTAGAAGCTTATCAATACCTGAAGGGCTTACTTGATCGAGCTGTGTCCAATAACGTGGCCTACTATGATATGATCGAGGAGCTTCAATATACTCTAGAAGATCTTAAGGATCAGTACAAGGAGTCAAATGCCTTGTTACATGAGGGGTATGAAAAGAAATATCAAATGCTTTCTGCCAAGAAGGGCTACGACAAACTCCTTGCTGGGTATGATGTCAGGGAGAGGACCCTAAAGGGAGAAGTTGAAGCTTGTAGACAAATTGTTGAACTGCTGGAGCAAGAGAATAATAATTTGCAGAAAGAACTAGCACAATATAAGTCTGCAGCTTCTTCTTCAACAGCGGTAATCCCAGTGACCGATGAGGGATTTTCCTTCTTAGAAGTTGAGAATGCCAAATTAAGGCAAGAGTTGGATGTCCTGTGAAGATCTGGTACTCCTACTTCTGCTCGGGGACGAGGAAGAGGTTCTCGTGGGCGAGGAAGAGTTTCCCAAAATGTTGCCGAGGAGCGAAGTACTCCACCTGCTCGGAATCGATCAAGGACTCCTCTAGTATTGAAGAAGCTCGTACTCTGTCAACAATGGAAACTCAAGCGTACCAATTGAATGCCAAAGATCGGGCTTTGTCTGAAATGTCCAAGAAAATCCTAACTTTGGAAGATCAACTTACTGCGACGAAGTCTGCCTTGAAGAATAAGGATATTTTTGCCAGGAACCTTCATGAGCAGTTAGAAAGATTAACTTTTTAATTCCATAAACAACCTCGCGAATTCTGGAATGCAGGCTACAATGAGGCCCTTTATCACTTGGATGCTCGCATTGAAAATGCCAATAATGAAGGTTATAAGCAAGGTTGGCTGAATGCCCTGGGTGTATTAAAACTAGAGCGGGGCCATTATTTATGGGATTATCATGCTCCTGGGCTACTAGACTTGCCTGTACCACCTTATAAATTGGACATGGAATGGATCCCCGCTCGTGCCATTCCTCGGAGCTTAATTTCAAAATATCTTGGTGACTATAATCTTCATTCTCAGATTGAAGTATCTCGTCCCGAGCATCTATTGGATACTCCTTCAGTAATGAATGTCAGAATGTTGAAGGACTTGAATTTTATCAATTCTCCTCAGACCTTAAATGATCCTCCTGCTGGCGAGGAACCTATTTCAAAAGCTGAAGGAAAGAAACCAATAGAATAGGAATTTCAATGTAATAGTTAGTATACATGTAATTTGTAATTCGTTTTGAATTTTAATGAAAGACTTTCATTTTCTGTTTGCAAATCTGTATTGCTATTGTTTTTGTGCTTGTCAAACACTTTATATTTACGCATATGTATCTGTTTAAATAGATAACAATATTGTGCTATTGATCGACTACTTAACAATAAAGTAATGTTACTCGACTACTTAACAATAAAGTAATGAGTATAAAAATGTTAAAATTTTTCCAACCAACCAAGGTTGTTAAATTGTGCTCGTCGACCAATTATAATTAGTGAGAGTTTTACCCCCGAATAACCATACTTGGTAATTTTTTTCATAAAATGTGTCCGACCAACCAAGGTCGATAATTTTATCCTCGTCGACCAACTATAGTTAGTGGGTTTTTATCCCCGACCAACCATACTTGGTTCAGTTTGGAATATTTTTTCTTCGAGGAACTTTTATGTAATAAACTTACTTCCCGACCAACATAAGTTAGCATTTGAGAGAATATTTTGTTTCAAGCCAACCGAGATTGGCATTTTTAAGAATGTTGTTCTTGCCCTTTTACCAACCGGGGTTGGTCATGGGTTTGAACTATCATGCCCACTAACTCTTTTATCAACTGAAGTTGATCACATTAGTGTACGCCTCCTAACCAAAGGAGTATAGTTTGTTCTCCCTATTTTACCAACCGAAGTTGATCACGCTTGAACTATCAGTGTCCACTAGTTATTTTACCAACCGGAGTTGGTCACGCTAGTGTATGACTCCTAACCAAAGGAGTATAGTTTGTTCTCGCCCTTTTACCAACCGGGGTTGGTCGTGGGTCTGAACAATCGTGTTCTCGCTATTTTACCAACCGAAGTTGATCACGCTCGAACTATCAGTGTCCACTAGTTATTTTACCAACCGGAGTTGGTCACGCTAGTGTATGCCTCCTAACCAAAGGAGTATAGTTTGTTCTCGCCCTTTTACTAACCGGAGTTGGTCGTGGGTCTGAACTATCGTCTTCGTCTTCTTTTTGTTGTCGAGCAGCATAGTGTTATACACTAGTATTCTCCAAAAAACTTTCAAAATAAAAGGAGAGAAGATGGTGAAACATCGTCGTTTTATTCATATTGATAGAACTGCTTTACATTTTACATTACTGATAATACTTGCGTAGGTGTTCAGCATTACATGCATTCTTGAATTCCTCTCCTTTTAGAGTTTCTATTCGGTAAGTTCCTGGTCGAACAACTTCTGTAACTTGGTAAGGTCCATGCCAATTTGCTTCCAATTTATTGTGCTTCTGAATGACCTTCTTTAGCACGTAATCTCCTTCTTTTAAATCGCATTTCTTCACCCTCTTGTTGTAAAACAGAGCTGTTCGTTGTTGATATGCAGCATTTCTAATGGCTGCTTCTTCTCTAACCTCCTCGAGCATGTCCAAATCCAATCTTCTCATTAAGTCACTGACTGGGGAATTGAAATTCAGGACTCTATGTGTTGGGAGACCCAACTCAGCAGGTATTACAGCCTCACTTCCAAACGCCAGCATATATGGTGATTCTCCAGTTGCTGCTCGGGGAGTTGTTCGGTAAGCCCACAATACTGATTGTAGTTCATTAATCCAATTAGCTTTAGACTCACTTAGCCTCTTCTTCAAACCATTTAATAATGTTCTGTTCATCAGTTCAGTCTGCCCATTGCTTTGAGGATGGCCTGGTGCTGAATGAACCTTCAAAATGTTTGACTGATGACAATAGGCGGCAAACTCCTCGTTATCAAATTGTGTTCCATGGTCTATGATGAAGGCATGAGGGAGACCATATCGGCAGGTGATGTTCTTCCAAACGAATTGGTACACCTTCTCGTACGTCATATCAATCAGAGGCTCAGCTTCTACCCACTTAGTAAAATAATCCACTGCAACGACGAGGTACTTGAATCTTCCTCGGGTCGTTGGCAGGGGTCCAACCAAATCCATTCCCCAAATGGCAAAAGGCCAAGGAGAAGTTATGGGTGTCAACAATGCTTGCGTAGTTCGTCGGATTGAGGAAAAACGTTGGCATTTATCACATTTCTTAGCATAGGCTATACAATCAGCCCTCATCGTTGGCCAGTAGTATCCTCGTGTCATCACCCTTTGCAAAAGTGTCCGACCTGCTACATAAGCTCCACAGGACCCTTCATGGATCTCTTCAATCAATTCTTTCACCTCGGAGGGATGTGCACATCTTTGCAAACCTGCCATAATTCCTCGTCTATACAAAACACCATTAGTTAGTACATACCGAGCAGCTTTAAACTTTAATTTCTTAGCAGCAATCTTATCCTCCGGCAATTCTCCTTCCTCGACATATGCCCTGATGGGATCCATCCAAGATGGTCCTAAATCAAGAGTAATAATATTCATCGTCAGGTCTTCATCTATGCTTAGACTTTCTAACACCTCAATTGGTATCGTTCTTCGCAACTCGTTATGAGTAGCTGATGCTAGTCGGGCCAGAGCGTCTGCTTGTGCATTCTCCATTCTTGCTATTCTGATCAACTGAATGTCATCAAATTCTGCTAACAACTCCATCGCCTTTATATAATACTTGATCTTTAATTCTCCTTTAACTGCATACGTTCTTATTATCTGATTCACAATTAATTGAGAATCACTGAATACCATCACTTGTTGCGCTTCCATAATCTTTGCTAAATTAAGACCTGCTATCATCGCCTCATATTCAGCCTCATTATTGGAAGCTTTGAATTGGAATCGCAGGGCGTATTCCACGTCGATCTCGTCTGGAGTGCTCAGAACTATTCCAGCGCCACATCCTGCAGTGCAAGATGAGCCATCTACATATAACCTCCATATAGGTAACTCGTCTTCAAATTTCTTATCTGACAGAGTTCCTCGGTGAAATATTTGCTATTTTCTTTCATCTTCCCTCGGTATTTTTTGCTCCTCATCGACCATCTCTTCTCGCCCTTTTACCAACCGGAGTTGGTCTGGGTTTGAATTTGATGATCTTTCTACATCCACGAGCCCTTTTACCAATCGGAGTTGGTCTGGACTTATGTCTGTTGATCCTGTAACATCCACAGGTTGGTCAGCGAGCAACTTTTGTTCCTTGGGGGTATCAGGATATGTAAACTCTGCTATAAAGTCTGCTACAGCTTGCCCTTTTAAGGATGATCTGGGTTCATACACAATATTATATTCACCGAGTTCTATTGCCCAGTACATCAGTCTTCCTGATTTTTCTGGCTTATAAAGAGCTTGTCTCAATGGCATGTCGGTATACACGATGATGGTATAGGCCTGGAAATAAGGCCTCATTCTTCTACTTGCTTCAATTAATGCCAATGCTAATTTTTCCAACTTCGGGTACCTGATCTCTGCACCTCGGAAAGCCTTACTTGTGTAATAAATTGGCTTCTGGACTCCATTCTCCAATTTGATCACTGCCGAGCTGACTGCATTTTTTGATACTGCCAGGTATAAGTACCACTTTTCACCCATCACTGGTCTGGACAGCAATGGAGGTGTTCCCAAATATTTCTTTAAGTCTTGAAAGGCTTTTTCACATTCATCATTCCACTGGAAAGTTTTTCGAAGTGTTTTGAAGAATGGAAGGCACCTATCAGTTGCTCGAGATATAAATTTGTTGAGCGCTGCAACTCGTCCTGTAAGACTTTGCACCTCTTTCTTCGCCGTTGGAGATCGCAACCCTAAAAGAGATTTGATCTTTGCTGGATTTGCTTTAATGCCTCGTTGGTTGACGATGTACCCGAGGAACATTCCTTCTCATACTCCAAAGGTGCACTTCATCAGGTTGAGCTTAATCTGGTTTTTATCCAGTTGATCAAAGGTCTGTCCTAAGTCAACAAGATGATCAGCAACTTTTTTGCTCTTTGTCAGCATATCGTCGACATAGACTTCCATGTTGCAACTGATTTGTTCGGCAAAAACCTTGTTCATCAGCCGTTGGTATGTCGCTCCTGTATTTTTCAAACCAAAAGTCATAACATTATAACAATAAGTTCCCCTAGGGGTGATAAAAGAAGTGCTTTCCCTGTCTTCATGTTTCATTTTGATCTGATTGTATCCAGAGTAAGCGTCCATGAAGCTGAGCAGCTCGTGTCCCGAGGTAGCATCCACTAGTTGGTCAATTCTGGGATGGGAAATGATCCTTTGGGCAGGCCTTGTTGAGATCAGTGAAATCAACACACATTCTCCATTTATTGTTTTTCTTCTTTACCATCACCACATTTGCCAACCAGTCTGGATATTTCACATCTTCAATGAATTGGGCTTTATGGAGCTTGTCGACCTCCTCTTGAATAGATTGATTCTTCTCGGGGATAAATACCCTTCTTCTCTGCTTTACAGGCTTGTTCTCCTTATTCGCATTGAGTTCATGGCATAAGAAGTTTGGATCTATTCCTGGCATGTCTTCATGACTCCATGCAAAAGTTTTCTTTCTGTCTCTCAAGAAAGCTATCAACTCCTGTTTTATTGAAACATCCAATGATGAACCTATCTGGGTTACTCGTTCAGGGTGCTCGTCGTCCAGAATAACATTTTCTATAGATTCCACCGCCTGTCCTTTTACCAATTGGGATTCATCTCTGGGATCCAGTGTTTTAATTTCTGTACCTTCATCCACCTGGTAGGTAGTAGTCTTTTTCCTTGATTCCTTAGGCTCCTCTTGCTCGGCAGGCGAATAATAGCATTCCCGAGCTACTTTCTGATCACCTTTCACAACTCCTACTCCGAAGTTTGTAGGGAATTTTAAACATTGATGTACTGTAGATGGGACTGCTTCGAACTTTTTCAAGCCAACTCTTCCCATGATGATGTTGTAAGCTGACTGCACATTCTTATCCATCACAAAGAAGCGTATTTTTTTTGTTCGACACGCAGGCCAAGTTCCAATGAATATATCCAACTTGATCGTCCCAAGTGGAAAGACTTTCTCGCCAGCGAAACCCAATAGAGGTCTGTGATAAGGTTCCAATTGAGATAATTTCAAATTCAAGCTGTCAAAGCATGAATAGTACATGATGTCTGCCGAACTACCATTGTCTACCAACACCCTTGAAATCACTACTTCTTTCATCCTCATTTTGATCACCAAAGGGTCGTCGTGAGGGTAAAGAACACCTGCCAGGTCATTTTTTGAAAAGCCAATAACCAACTTCTCTTTGTTTACCTTCCTCGAACGATCCTCCTCGGCCAAATTTATTCGTTGAATGTATGAGCAATCATGTGCCTCTCCGAGGTAAGCTTTTCTTTCTGCAGTAAGGTCTCCTCCTCCTGCATCTCCTCATGTAATGACATTACAATCAAATGATCCAAAGCGTATTGAAAATACCTCTCGTTCTGGATGCCATGGTTTCTTGGGAAGATCGGGGTCATCCTCGACATCATCTTCATGACCTCTCTTCTTTTTCTCCTCTGCTCGGCGAGGAGATCTAGACCTCTCTCTATTTCGATCATTATTTCTTCTTTCGCCTCCCCAATCAACGTACTTTGCCAGTTTCCCTCTTCGAATGAGTGTTTCAATCTCGTTCTGAAGAGCTATGCAATTTTTTGTCGTATGGACGTGATCCTTATGGAACTCGCAATATTTATCCCTGTTCCTCTGTTCAGGGTCTGACCTCAGTTTCTTTGGCCACTTTACTTCCTCGTTATTCTTGATTTCTTCCAAGACATGATTAATACCCATTTTCAAAGGAGTATAATTATCGAATTTCTTCAGGACTTCCCATGACGACCTATTATTCTTGGAATGCTTGTCACCGCCATTGCCCTTATGCTCTTTCTTCTTGGATTTTTCGTCTTCCACCTTGGTTTCTTTATCCATATTCTTCTTCGCAGCCATAGCCTCCTCGGCATTCATGATTTTGGCCGCTTTTGCCATCAACTCTGACATAGTTTTAGGTGGATCTTTCGCCAAAGTGTAATATAATTTATTAGGCAACAACCCACTCATCAAGGCGGTAATTGTTGTCTTCTCCTCATAATCTATGACTTCCAGTTTCTCGTTATTGAAACGAGTTATGTAATCTCTAGTACTCTCACCAGATTTTTGTTTAACACTTAACAAGTGTGCTACTCGTTTTACTGGTTTTGCTCCAAAATAGAAATTGCCGATGAACAACTCGGCCAACTGAAAGAAAGTTAAAATCTTACCCTGAGGAAGATTGTTGTACCATATCTGGGCAGCTCCAGTAAGAGTTCCTGAGAATGCTCTGCATCTCATCTCGTCGGGGACAGCATAGATGTCGGCAGCAGCTTGATATTTCTCTATGTGTAAAACAGGATCTGTCTTTCCGTCATATTTGGGGGTCACCATAGGTGCTTTAAACTTTGGCGGGGTAGGAAAACCTAAAATGGCCTGGACAAAAGGTGTCCCTTGAACAAAAGTTCGTTGTAAGGGATTCTTCGCCTTAGCCATTTCTCCCAATCTATCCTCCAAGCGCTGAATGGAACCCTTCCACGCATCGTTTCCTTCCTCGGGCTTATTAGTTCGAGCAATTGATTGTTCGGATGTGGCCTCCTGAGATCTATCTTAACGAGCAATTAGTCGTGATTGTGCTGATCCTTCTCTTAGATCTGATGGTCGTCAAAAACTCCTCGACATGGTCTTAGGTGGACTCCTATTCCTCCTAGGGCCTAATCGACTGAAAGGAGACACCCTACTCAGTCTTTCCAAGGCACTGGGTCTCTCTGGAGAGAGAGTGATACGTTGATCAGTATCTGTAGCCCTTATTGACGAAGTTCGCCCAGGCTGATAAGAGAAATCATCAGATTCTTCATTACGGTACGACTCAGTACGCCTGGATCGTGAAGAAAGAAAATTAGTTTACCTCTGACCACTTCGATGCTCTGAACGTGCAGGTGCGCCGCCATGAAGGGTCTGTATGAGTTGCCTCATTATTTCTTGCATGGCGGTTTGTCCTTGAGCCAGATTCGTCATAATCCCGGCCAGATCTGGAGGTGCAGAGGGATTTGGAGGATTTCCGGCATTTCCAGCGTTTCGATTTCCAGATTCTGGATTATCCGCCATTGATGATGAATGATTTTTGGTGAAAAACGATAATAACAATCGTTCCCACAGACGGCGCCGATCTGTTGATGTAAAAAACTAGATCACTCTAAAAATTTAATCACAGATAAATAAATGAGACAGAATATTTTTAAAGTAGTTCAGCCTTGTATGAATGGCCTACGTCCACTGTTATGTTATTGCTGAGTGTTTGGGAATTCTCGATTACAAGTTCTCTCAAGAAATTCCCGTCCCTTTGAATGAGGGTGATACCAGGTATTTATAGCCCTTAGGTTGTACATGAAAGGGGTGATACATTAAATGATTTACATATGAAAGGGTAATACATTTAATGCAGCGTGTGAGTCAAGATAATAAGCATTCAATGAATAGTTGAACTGTTGATTATCTAGCAATCAATGCTGGGGTCGAGGTGCAGCTCGGACCGCCTTAGTTGCTCGTTACTCAAGAGTTCCTCGGGGCGCTGGAGTTCCTCGGAGTGATAGAGTTCCTCGGTGTATCCTTGTTGCTCGGAGAGAACATGAGTTGGTCGGGGAAATGAATTTCCTCGTTGATATTGTGCCACGTAGATTGACACGTGCGTTCGAATTATTCGTCCATATCAGCATATTAATTTTGCTATCAATCGAAGCCCCCAATACACCTAAGATATGATCGAGACTATATATATTGTATTACATAATAGACTTCTGAGAGTATAGTTGTCTCATTATATTTGATCCCGGTGTGTAGGAACTTTTACTAATATGATTTAAGGTATATCAACTTTATCGTTGAGGGGAGAGATTTAGCTCGTTGTTGATTACGTTCTAAGAACTTAGTGATAGTGAGAGCATCGTATCAAATAACACCTCGAGCGACATGGGCATGGACGATTTGACTTATGTGAAGGGAGATATTATTTGAGGTATTTTAGTTATGTGCTTTGGACTCACGGATCTTGATGATCGACAATGCTAGGTAGTAATGTATTGGGGGAGTTCCTTAATTGGATTTCGTTTGTGAGACATCCCACGCATTAACCTCAGAGAATGCCGAAAGTTAGGAGATGTGTGGACTTTAGGACTTGGATCTAGTACACTAGTTGTTGCGCGAATCTGTGGCTAAAACCGTGAGTTGAAAGTTATTTTATGATTTAAGGCTAGTAGGAGCTTGGTAGTAGTTCTACAGTTATGCGCGGTATATAGGGTGTATGGTCGCCCCAGTTAGTTGGATTATTAGTATATTCCTCAATAAAAAGATGTGGAAATGTATGTGTAACATAAGAGTAAATAAATAAGGGAGTTGGCATATGGGGATGTTGGGGCTTTCCCCAATAGAGGGATGTGACACCCCGCCTAATTAAACACCGAGTGATCAGTCATATATTAAATTAAAACATGATTTCCATCTGGTTTATTCTTAGCATCACTATCGAAAACCTTATTAATGACTAATCACCTATTATTTAATCAAGTGGGTGTAAAATTTTATCTTTTAATAACCAAGCCATTAAGTACAATGAAAAACTAAACAGAACCATCACAAAATAATAGAGTCTAAACATCCAATCAAATAACTGAATTAACCATCGTCTAAAATCAAAACCAAGTAAATATGACGAATAGTAAACAAATCCCATACAATCTGAAATGAAGTAATCTGAAATAAATGTTGTGACCAACATGATCGAAATGAAACTGAGATAGAATTTGTAATCTAGGAATATATGAAGGAAGCTTTTATCCAACTCTTACAATATCCACATATGCCGTAGTTGCGAATCCCTGGAATAAAATCAAGTCTGGCGTCCCTGTGGCTGGACACCTAAAAGGTTTTATAAAAATATTTGACAGCAAGGGTTAGAACCCAAAATATTTTGAAAATATTTAGCAAGCAATTAAATTGCAATAATTTAAAATGCATGAATGCTCTTCATATTTAAGCTAGTGTTGCACTCCCTTGTGGACCTGCTCACCCCTTAACTATTGTGCACAGCTAACGCTTTCTTTATAACCCACTTAGTCATCTACTCCGTAACTCGTTCTTGTTATAACTCCCTCCTGTCACACTACTCTAGCCCGAGTATGTTTAATATATGATATGTAAGTTATTTATCACGGTAACTTAACTAATCATTTTTCATTTAAGACCATATAACATTCTCACGAGTTATATAAACTTAATACAATTCACTTCATGTATTTTACCCGCATATAATTATTTACTCCATTATATACGTACAACTATATTACAACTTTCACACATATGTCGTATATATTTATAAATCCATCCTCCCGAGTAATACCTCACATGATGCTTCTCTACAGTTCTATCATCCCAGGTCTACTCAATCGCACCTGGATTCTCGAGATAGCAAAATACAATCGAGTCGGAACATAAAAAATATAAGCATGGTGGAGGCGGTCATATTTCCCCGAGTAATCATCTCAATATCTCACCTCTATTTGGACGCTATAACCTTGGAATTATACTCCCCATACTCCTCAAGCTAGGGGATTCACCCACATCGCAGAACCTCTCGTGATAGTCACCGATATTTATGAGCGCACAATATATATATATATATATATATATATATATATATATATATATATATATATATATATATATATATATATATATCATACTACCGTATATACAATTTAAATTTAATCCTAGCTATACCGTGCACAACACCCGTAGCACTAGCCTAAAATATATCCAAGTCTATATTCCGACTCTAAATTTAATTAATTACTCATTAATTAATTTATTACCTTGGTGTCACTCAACCAATACACTCGAACTCGCTCATTTGGCCCGAAATTTAATATTCAGAATTTATTGTCCAAAATTCTCCTTAATAAGTTTGACACACTTATTAATTTAATTTACTTTAATGTCCCTCTTTCAACATCATTAAGCCCTATATAATCCTATACTGTTTGTCCCATTAAAGCCTCAAACAACCTAGGCAACAATTATAAGAACCTACTGTAACTAGGGGTGTTCACGGGTCGGTCGGTTCGGTTTTGGGCGGGTTTTTTGAGCCGAACCGACCATGTCGGTTTTGGGAGGAGAAAAACTTGAACCGAACCGAACCGAATTTGGTGAAAAACCGAACCGAACCGAACCGAACAGGGTCGGTTTTTGACAGGGCCGGTTTTTGACAGGGCCGGTTCGGTTTTTTCATTTATTTTAATAAAAAATATTTTTTTAATACCTAATATAAATATAAAATTAAAAAATATAATATAATATGCCAACACTAATATAAATATAATATAAAATATAAAATTAAAAAGTATAAAAATTAATTCGGTTCGTTTCGGTTCAAAATCGGGTTTTTTATGCCAAAACCGAAAACCGAACCGACCCTGTCGGTTTTATACCTGATCAAACCGAACCAAACCGACCCTTAAAAAACTCGGCCCGAAAATTTTCGGTTCGGCTCGGTTTTGTCGGTTTGGTCGGTTTTTTTGCACACCCCTAATTGTAACGAAATGGCAGATCATTAGAACGAGGTCCTCGACTGATTTGTCATGTCATTTAAATGACCAAGAAAGTCGCTCGAATGAAAACCAGGTCGTTCGAATGACCTCCTGGTTTTCTCTCTCTTATTTCTGGTTCAGAACGATGCACCATTAATGACCGTTGACCTTAATTTACCTAGATTTCATATACTATAACCCTTTCAAAACCCATACCAACTTAAAGATCTTAAGTCCGAAATTTAATCCAATCATCAACCCAAATACGAAATTAAATATGTTTTTTTCTAATCCTTTACAATTCATAAATCGCTCCTAATTTATCAATTAGTTCCTCCATAGTACATACGAAATAATAATCATTCTCAATCCAAACCTTATTCATATTATTCCACAAATTAAAAACCCAATTTGTGTGTCAACCCAACCAAAAACATTTATTTATCACACCCACTATAATATGAATTGAAGACTGCAATTAATTTAAAAGAAAGTTTAACCGCTTTCCTTATAGGATTCATAGGGTCTGAATTCCTTTGGTATAGATGATGATTTGATGAAAACCCCCACACTTGTTCTTGGTTTTAGCTCCCAAGGTTTCTCCAATTTTTCCCTCTTTTCTCCTCTACTTACTTAGGTTTTCTTAAATGAGTTATGGTTGCCACACCCTCTCACTTTCAGGTTTTATTAAGCCAATCATGTTTTTACGCTTGTGGGCTTTATAAAAATTGCCCAAACACTCCCGTGTGGGCGTGATTATGCCTAAAAATTACCCGAGACCCATTTACCACCCCGGGTACTCTTTTACGACTATCTTGGCCTATCCGAACTCATCCGTGCACTCAGAATTGTCATCCGAATTAATTTCCAAAAGTCCTTATTTCGAACCCAATATAGTATATACCCGACTCTCGGTTGAGATAAATAAATGACACGTCACTACAACTCTCTATGACGTAAATAAATTATTACTATTCACTTAGTAATTTAATTTCCATAAATATTAACCATTTACTCTCCTAATTAATATTTAAATAAAACTAATAATAATTAATTCAATTAAATTACGACACACAAGTAATTTGAAATTAGCTGAATTAATTAAATATCAAATGCACAAGAATACGAGGTGTTACATACTTCCCCTCTCACAAGGGAATTTCGTCCCCAAAATTAGGTCATACCTGCGGCGAATAACTTTGGATACCGCTCTCGCTTGTCATCGTCCCGCTCTCAAGTAGACTCGTCGACACTGTGATGTCCCCACTGACCTCTAACTAGTTGTACCACCTTAGACCGCAACTTACGCTCACTACGATCCAGAATAGCTACGGGTCTCTCCTCATATGAGACGTCTGGATATTAGTCAATCTCCTCGAGTGGGACGTGCCTAAAAGTCCACTCGCCACATGAAACATTTTTTGTATCCGTTGAAGATGCTCTGGCAAACCCAGTCTATGAGTGTTCGGAAGAGGGGTGTTCGAAAAAAAAATCCAAAATAGTGCCAAAATTAGAAAAATTCGGATCGAAAAATGGAAAATTCGAAAGTTCGGAAATAAGTGAAACCCCTACTTTCACTGATAGGGAAAGGTCCCACATACCTCGGTGCTAGTTTTTCCTTCTTGTCGATCCTTATCACCCCCTTCATGGGAGACACCTGAACCAATACCTGATTGCCAACTTAAACTCCACATGTCTCTTATCAGCATAACTCTTCTGCCTGTCCTGAGCTATCCGAATATGTCCCCGAATCAAGTCTATCTTGGAAATCGTCTCCTGAATCATCTGTGGCCTCGATAATTTATTATCCCCCACCTCTAACCAACAAGCGGGTGAGCGACAAGGTCTCCCATAAAGTTCCTCATATGGTGCCATGCCAATAGCAACTTGGTAAGTTGTTATATGTAAACTCTGCCAATGGAAGATATCGCTCCCATCCTCCCCTAAAATCCAGAATGCACATCCTCATCATATCCTCCAGCATCTGATTTACCCTCTCAGTCTTCCCATCTGTCTGTGGATGATAGGAGGTACTCAATCACAAGTCTGTGCCCATAGCCTCCTAAAAGCTTTGCCAGAAGTGAGAAACGAAGATCTTGTCTCTATTAAACATAATGTTAACCGGTACCCTGTGCAACTTAACTATCTATGCTATGAATAGCTGCGCGTACTGCATTATCTCAAAGTTAGTACGAATTGACAAGAAATGGGCTACCTTGGTTAGTCAATCCACTGTCACCCATATTGAATCGCGACCCCTCTGTGATGTCGACCACCTTATAATGAAGTCCATAAAAATGCTCTCCCACTTCTACACGGGAATCTCAAGCGGCTATAATATCTCTGAAGGTCTCTGATGGTCAACTTTCACAAGCTGACAGGTAACACACTTCGAGAAAAGCTCTGCTATGTATCGCTTCATCCCTGACCACCAGTACTACCTCCTCATGTCTTGGTACATCTTATCCCCATCGGGATATACCGCGAATATTTAACCATGTGACTCAGTCATAACATCATGCCTCAAATCCTCATCATCTGGCATGACTAACCTTCAATTAAAACGTAGTCCTCCCTCTGAGGTGATAAAGTAAGACTCTGCACCCTTTGCTAGCAATTGTCACACCCTATCCTGGAAGAACTGATCCTTCGTCTGTGCTCTCACTACCTGCATGATAATCTCGAGAGTGATAGCTAAAACTACCATACACGCCCTAGCGACCTCATCATCGTCCCGAAGTTCACTCCACTTCTCTTTTTCAGAACTCTGCCAAGTCCCTCATAGGTAGCCGACTCAATGTGTATGCCACCACGTTAGCCTTACCAGGAAGATACTATATATCAAATTGATAATCCTTCACGAATTCTAGCCACCACCTCTATCTCATGTTCAGATCCTTCCGTGTGAAGAGATACTGAAGTGACTTATGATCCGTAAACAATGTAAACTGCTTTCCTAGAAGATAGTGTCTATATATCCTCAAAGCAAAGACCACTGCTGCCAACTCGAGGTCATGGGTGGTGTAATTCTTCTCATGGGGCTTAAGCTTCCGAGACGCAGAAGCTATAGTTACATCCTCCTACTGTAACACACCCCAAGTTCCTGCAATGATGCATCAGTATAGAACTGGTTCTCTAATCCTCCCCTAGGCAAAACCAGTAGAGGTACCTGTTGATGTAAAAAATTAGATCGCTCTAATTATTCAATCACAGATAAATAAAATGAGACAAAGAATTTTAAAGTGGTTCAGCCTTATATGAATGGCCTACGTCCACTGTTATGTTATTGCTGAGTGTTTGGGAATTCTCGAGTACAAGTTCTCTCCAGAAATTCCGGTCCCTTTGAATGAGGGTGATACAAGGTATTTATAGCCCTTAGGCTGTACATGAAAGGGTTGATACATTAAATGATATACATATGAAATGGTAATACATTTAATGCAGCGTGTGTGTCAAGATGATAAACATTCAATGAATAGTTGAACTGTTGATTATCTGGAAATTAATGCTACGGCCGAGATGCAGCTCGGACCGTCTTGGTTGCTCGTTGCTCAGGAGTTCCTCGGAGCGTTAAAGTACCTCGGAGTGCTGAAGTTCCTCGGTGTATCCTCGTTGCTCGGAGAGAACATGAGTTGGTCAGGGAAATGAACTTCCTCGTTGCTTTGTGCCAAGTAGATTGACACGTGTCTTCATATTATTCGTCCATATCAGCATATTAATTTTGGTATCAACATAAGACCCCAATGTTTCATATTTCGAACTTTGAGGAGTATGGAACATTCTTTCTCGGTATATGGCGATATTAAATGACTTTCCTGGGTTTTAGGAGCCTTTTCTTCATATTTGAATTTCCTTCCCAATTCGCAGAATCCGCCTTTTCGAATTTTTATGAGTGCTTCGATCTTCGTGCATTTTTGTCCTTTTAGCCGCCGGTGGCGTATTAGTTTCTTTTGTGTAATCATTTCCTTCACAGATTCCCAAGGTAAAGTATTTAAACTTCTTAGGTAACCATACCATCTTCTACCTTTTCCAATTTTCTGCATTCAAGCTTTCTGTTCTCTCTCTCTCTTTTGCGTTCATCTTTTCCTTCGCTAGTTGTCAGCTCTTCCTTTTTCCTGTAAGATTCTCTTCTTTTCTTCTGTATTTCTTTTATTCACTATGGTTTATCTTGTGGAGTCTGTTGAGAAATTTCGTTCCGATTTTTCCATTCCATCCTGGGTAACTCTGGAGGTTCTTTCTGAGCCTTCAGATTATTTTCGATTGGCTGAGGGACATTGGTTCCCCAGTCTATTCATTGCTGAATGTGGATTTTCTTTTCCGCCAAACCCCTTATGCTTAGAGTTCTGTCAGTACTTTGACGTTGTTCCTGCAAAAATAGCCCCCAATTCATGGAGAATAATTAATGGGGTGTATAAATTAAATCTAACTCATGGGACTCGTATAGGGATTCCTGAGATTATGTATTGCTATAGATGGGCTGTTTTAGATAATGTTTATTACTTAAAAACTAGGTTTTTAAATAGGGCTCTTGTAGTTAACCTCCCTGATGCAAATAGAGATTATTTTGAACATGGGGTGGTTATTAAAAATTGGCAATATGCCCCCTTGGTTGGAGATGTAGTATACCAGGGTCCTAAATGCCCCCCATATGGCAATGGGATAGGTTTATTCTCATTTTCCTTTACTTATGAAATTATGCTTTTATCATATTTGACAAAATGTATGACTGATATTTCATTATGTATTTATTTGCAGTTGATAGTAAAAGAAAAACTCCAAAAGAATCAGAGGTTAATATTAAGCATCTGAAACTTATCTGGGGTTTGAATAAGAACGTTGCAGACGAGCACATCAGGTGTGCATCATATTTGTTGCAGTATAGGAGCTATACGACTTCTTATACTGCTCGTCTTGTGATTAGATCTGTTGAGCCAGCCTCAACTCCAGAGGATTCTTCTTCAGATTATCACATCCCTTTAAGTCAGAGAATGGGTAGGAAAAGAGCTCCTCCTGCTCTATTTGATGACACTACTTCTGCTGCTGAGGCCAAGAAAAGCAAAATTGATGTCCCAGAGGGGACTAAGAAGGTGGATGTTGCGCCTTCCAAAGCTACCGAGAAGCCCCCAGTGGCTCCGAGCAAGAAGGTTACTCCTGTGGAGATGACTGTTATCTCTCCGACCAAGAGCTCTTCCTTGGTTGAAACTGCTGAAGTCCCTTTGAGGAGATTGAGGAAATCATCCTCAGTCAATTTGGCTGAAACTGTCAATCTGGCTGAAACCATCTCCTCTCTACCAGCTGGTGGTGTTGGTGTTCCAACCATCATTCCTCCGAGCTCTGCCATGAGCTCGGTAAAAAATTGGATCATACCCGAGGTCCAAGGAACTGATGAAAAGATTTCTAGGGATATGCTGACATCCCTAGCTACCCGTCACCTTGCTTCAGTAAATTTCTCACACTCTGAATTTCCTCTCTTTATTTGAATACTTCTATTTTTGTACTGACCTGTCAATTTTTCCCTTGTTTAGCTGGTGAATTGTTTTAACAACATCGTGAAGAAAGATGAAGCAATTAAAGCTTCCAGCTCCTCGTCGGGGGTAGAGGATGCTCTGCTGGTTTTGACCCAATCCTTGAAGGATTCTCGTCAGCAATATAATGAGGATAAAGCTGACTGGGAGAAAAAGTTGTCTATAGTTTAAGCTGAGAAGGTGAAGCTGGCTGAGATCTCCAAGAGTTTGGAGAATAAGGTGAAAAGTTTAGTGGTCGAGCATCAAAAATATGACGACAAGCTCAAGAAATTTGGAGAGCTTGAAGATAAGATGAAAAAGGCAGAGGAAGAGTTGTCCGTCCTGCGAGATGTCAAGTGCCAAAAAGAAGAATTGGATGCGAAGTTAAAGATTGCCGAGGATCTTTTATCCGAGAAGCTCTCCTCGGAGAAACTGAAAAGAAAGCTCGCAGTTAAAAAATCCTTCAGCGCTGGCTGGGATAAAGGATGGGACAAAGGGATTGCTGCGATGACATCCCAAGTACAATACGGGAAGTTGAAATACTTCCGAGATGGCTGGGTAGCTGCCCTGTAGGAATTGAAGATCAAAGACGACTCTGAGCTATTTTAGCTACACCTTCCTGGTCCTCCCCCACCAATTGTAGAAGAAGAAGAGGATGAGGCTATCTCTGATGAATATTCCATGGCCATGGGTGATCAAGTCCCTGCCTCTCTACCTTCTGCCAACGAGGACATTTCTTCCATGCTTCCTCCTCCAGAGAAAATTTTAACTCCTGCTGATCAAGCTGCTGTTACCACCGAGCAACCAAGCTCCTCGTCCCAGCCTCCCGAGAAAGTCTTGGGAGACAAGGAAAAGGTGTGAAGTTGTTTGGTATCATTTCTATCTTTCATTATCATTTGTAGTCAAACAATGTAATCTTTTTATGATCTAATAAAATACATCTTTGTTCTTATCGGTTGTTGATGATTTTATTTTTGTTGACTGTTGTCTCATCTTCATTAGTTTATGGCCAGGATGGAATTGCTATCTGCCAATGATACAAAACTGATGCAGCAATGTCACGAATACTATAATGCTGGTCACACAGAGATAAGTGTATCAGAAATTGCTGACATCCTTGGCCATGATGTTTCAGAACAGGCAATTGAGGCTTATCGGTACTTGAAAGCTTTACTTGACCGAGCTGTGGCCAATAATGTGGCCTACTATGAACTGATCGAGGAGCTTCATTGTTACTTATAAGATCTTTAGAATCAGCACAATGAATCAACTGCCTTGTTGCACAAGGAATATGAGAATAGGTATCAACAGCTTTCCTCTGAGACAGGTCATAAAAAGATCATCGCTTGGTACGATGTTAGGGAGAGAACCCTAAAAGGTGAAGTTGAGGCCTGCATACAGATCGCCGAGCTGCTGGAACATGAGAACAACAATTTGCAGAAAAAGTTGGCACAATATGAGTCTGCAGCTTCATCCTCTACTGCCTTGGTACCGGTCACTGATGAAGGATTCTCATTCTTAGAGGTTGAAAACGCCAAATTAAGGCAAGAATTGGATACTTTAAGAAAGTCTGGTTTTTCTACTACTTCTCGGGGATGAGGAAAAGGTTCTCGTGGGCGAGGAAGAGCTGTTCAAACTGTTGTCGAGGAGCAAAGTTCTCCACCTGCTCGGAGTCGATCAAAAGTTCTTAGCCGTAATGTTGAAGAAGCTCGCACTCAGTCTACTTTGGAAACTCAAGCGTTCCAATTGAATGCAAAAGATCGTGCTTTGTCTGAAATGTCCAAGAAAAACCTATCTTTGGAAGATCAACTTATTGCGATAAAGTCTGCTTTACATACCAAGGACCTTTTTGGTAAAAACCTTCATGAATAATTGGATAGATTAACCTTCCAATTCCATAAACAGCCCAGGGAATTTTGGATGGCTAGATACAACGAAGCTCTAGTTCATTTAGATGCTCGTATTGAACACGCCAATAATGAAGGTTATAAGCAGGGATGGTTGAACGCCCTGGGTGTATTAAAATTGGAGCAAGGGCATTATTTATGGGATTATCTTGCTCCTGGGTTACTAGATTTGCCCGTGCCACCTTATAAATTGGACATGGAATGGATCCCAGGTCGTTCCATTCCTAGGAGCTTAATTTCAAAATACCTTGGTGATTACAATCTTCATTCCCAAATCGAGGTATCTCGTCCTGAACATCTACTGGACACACCTTCTGTGATGAACGTCAGAATGCTCAGAGATATTAACTTCATTAATTCTCCTCTTTGCCTGGAAGATCCTCCTGTTGGTGAGGAACCTGTTTCAAAAGCCAAGGGAAAGAAACCAATAGAGTAGGGATCTTAATGTAATAGTTAGTACACATGTAATTTGTAATACATTTTGACCTTAATGAACGAATTTCATTTTTTATTTGCAAATTTGTATTGCTATTATTCTGTGCTAAATACTACGTATGTATCTGTTAAAAAGATAACAATTTTGTGCTGTTCATCAACCAACTTAGTAATAAACAGTTACAAGTATCAAAAATATTGCTCGATCACTTAATAATGAAGTAATGAGTATAAAAATGTTTAAATTTTTTCCAACCAACTAAGGTTGTTAAATTTTACTCGTCGACCAAGTATAATTAGCGAGAGTTTTCATAAAATGTGTCCGACCAACCAGGTTGATGGATCCTCCTCGTCAATAAGTTCTCCTCATTGACCAACTACAGTTAGTGGGTTTTTATCCCCGACCAACTATACTTGGCTCAATTTGGAATATTTTGTATTTTCTGGAATGGTTTTACCTTCCGACCAACTTGTTGGCATATTTTGTTTCTTAACCAGCCAAAATTGGCATTTTTAAGAATATTGTTCTTACCCTTTTACCATCCAAAGTTGGTCGTGGGTTTGAACTATTAGGTTCTTTCGAATTATCTTATCCACAAGCTCTTTTACCAACCGAGGTTGATCACGCAAGTGTACGCCTCCTAACCAAAGGAGTATAATTTGTTCTTGCTATTTTACCAACCGAAGTTGATCACGCTCGAACTATCAGGTTCTTTCGAACTATCAGGTTCTTTCGAACTATCTTGTCCACAAGCTCTTTTACCAACCGAAGTTGATCACGCAAGTGTACGCCTCATAACTAAAGGAGTATAATTTGTTCTCGCTATTTTACCAACCGAAGTTGATCACACTCGAACTATCAGGTTCTTTCGAACTATCAGGTTCTTTCGAACTATCTTGTCCACAAGCTCTTTTACCAACCGAAGTTGATCACGCAAGTGTACGCCTCCTAACCAAAGGAGTATAATTTGTTCTCGTTATTTTACCAACCGAAGTTGATCACGCTCGAACTATCAGTGTAGTGTATCACACTAGTATTCCCCAAAAACTTGTAATAAAAGGAAGGATATGGTGAAACATCATCGTTTTATTCATAATGAAGGAATTGCGTTACATTTTACATTACTGATAATACTTGCGTAGATGTTCAGCATTCCATGCATTCTTAAATTCCTCTCCTTCTAGAGTTGCTATTCTGTAAGTTCCTGGTCGAACAACTTCTGTAACTCGGTAAGGTCCATGCCAGTTGGCTTCCAGCTTATTGTGTTTATGAATGACCTTCTTTAGTACATAATCCCCTTCTTTTAAGTCGCATTTCTTCACCCTCTTGTTGTAGAACAGAGCTGTGCGTTGTTGGTAAGCAGCATTCCTAATGGCTGCCTCTTCTCTAACTTCCTCGAGCATGTCCAAATCTAATCTTCTCATCAAGTCACTGACTGGGGAATTGAAATTCAGTACTCTGTGTGTCGGAAGACCCAACTCGGCAGGTATTACTGCCTCACTTCCAAACGCTAGCATATATGGGGATTCTCCCGTTGCTGCTCGGGGAGTTGTTTGGTAAGCCCACAAGACTGACTGTAACTCGTTAATCCAATTAGCTTTAGCTTCACTTAGCCTCTTCTTCAAACCATTTAGTAGTGTTCTGTTTGTCACCTCAGTCTGCCCATTGCTTTGAGGATGACCTGGTGCTGAATGGGTCTTCAGGATGTTTGATTGTTGACAATAGGCAGCAAACTCCTCGTTATCGAATTGTGTTCCATGGTTTGTGATGAAGGCATGAGGGAGACCATATCTACAGATGATATTCTTCCAAACAAACTGGTATACCTTCTCGTACGTCATATCGATAAGGGGTTCAGCTTCTACCCACTTAGTAAAATAATCTACTGCGACGACGAGGTACTTGAATCTTCCTCGGGTGGTCGGCATTGGTCCAACCAAATCTATTCCCCACATGGCAAATGGCCAAGGGGAAGTTATGGGTGTCAACAATGCTTGTGGAGTTCGTCGGATGGAGGAAAAACGTTGGCACTTATCACATTTCTTAGCATAGGCTATACAATCAGCCCTCATAGTCGGCCAGTAGTATCCTTGAGTCATCAACCTCTACAAAAGTGTCCGACCTGCCACATGTGCTCCACAAGACCCTTCATGGATTTCTTCAATCAATTCTTTCACTTCGGAGGGGTGTACACATCTCTGCAAACCTACCATAATTCCTCGTCTATACAAAACACCATTAGTTAGTACATATCGAGCAGCTTTAAACTTTAATTTCTTTGTCACGAGCTTGTCCTCTGGAAATTCTCCCTCTTCAATATATGCCCTGATGGGATCCATCCAAGATGGTCCTAAATCAAGGGTAATAACATTCATCGTCAGGTTTTCATCTATGCTCCGACTTTCCAGTACTTCAATTGGTATCGTTCTTCGCAGCTCGGTACGAGTAGCTGATGCTAGTCGGGCCAGTGCGTCTGCTTGTGCATTTTCTATTCTGGGTATTCTGATCAACTGAATGGCATCAAATTCTGCCAACAATTCCATCACCTTTGCATGATACTTGACCATTAGTTCTCCTTTAACAACATATGTTCCCATCACCTGATTCACAATTAATTGAGAATCACTGAATACCATCACTTGTTGTGCTTCCATAATCTTTGCTAAATTAAGACCTGCTATCATGGCCACATACTCAACCTCATTATTAGAAGTTTTGAATTGAAATCGCAAGGCGTATTCTATATCAATCTCATCTGGGGTTTTCAAAACAATCCCTGCTCCACAACCTGTTGTGCAAGATGACCCATCTACATACAATCTCCACGTAGGTAACTCGTCTTCAAAATTCTTATCTGACAGCGTTCCTCGGTGAAATATTTGCTGTTTTGTTTCATCCTCCCCTGGTATTTTTCGCTCCTCGTCGACCATCTCTTCTCGCCCTTTTACCAACCGGAGTTGGTCTGGGTTTGAATTTGATGATCTTTCTACATCCACAAGCCCTTTTACCAACCGAAGTTGGTCTGGACTTATGTCTGTTGATCCTGTAACATCCACAGGTTGATTAGTGAGCACTTTTTGTTCCTCGTGGGTATCAGGATATGTAAACTCTGCTATAAAATCTGCTATAGCTTGCCCTTTCAATGATGATCGGGGTTCATACACAATATCATATTCACCGAGCTCTATTGCCCAGTACATCAGTCTCCCTGACTTTTCTGTCTTATGAAGGGCTTGTCTCAATGGCATGTCGGTATAAATGACGATGGTATGGGCTTGAAAATATGGCCTCATTCTCCTACTTGCTTCAATTAATGCCAATGCCAATTTTCTAACTTTGGGTACCTAATCTCTGCACCTCGGAAAGCCTTACTTGTGTAATAAATTGACTTCTGGACTCCATTCTCCAATCTGATCAATGCCGAGCTGACTGCATGCTCTGATACTGCCAGGTATAAGTACAACTTTTCTCCCGTTATTGGCCTAGACAATAGTGGAGGTGTTCCCAGATATTTTTTCAAGTCTTGAAAGGCTCTTTCACATTCATCATTCCACTCGAACGTTTTTCGAAGTGTTTTGAAGAATGGTAAGCATCTATCTGTTGCTCGAGATACAAATCTGTTGAGTGCTGCGACTCGTCCTGTAAGACTCTGCACTTCTTTCTTTGTTGTTGGAGATCGCAACCCTAAAAGAGCTTTGATCTTTTCTGGATTTGCTTCAATGCCTCGCTGGTTGACAATGTACCCGAGAAACATTCCTTCTCGTACTCCAAATGTGCACTTCGTCGGGTTGAGCTTCATCTGGTATTTATCCAGTTGATCAAAAGTCTGACTTAAATCAACTAGATGATCAATAGCTTTCTTGCTTTTTGTCAGCATATCATCGACATAGACTTCCATATTGCAACTAATTTGTTCGGCAAAAACCTTATTCATCAGCCGCTGGTATGTCGCTCCTGCATTTTTCAAACCAAAAGGCATAACATTATAACAATAAGTACCCCTAGGGGTAATAAAAGAAGTACTTTCCCTGTCTTCGGGTTTCATCTTGATCTGGTTGTTGCCAGAGTAAGCGTCCATGAAGCTGAGCAGCTCGTGCCCCGATGTAGCATCAACTAGCTGGTCAATTCTGGGTAATGGAAAATGATCCTTTGGGCAGGCCTTGTTGAGATCAGTGAAATCAACACACATTCTTCATTTATTGTTTTTCTTCTTTACCATCACCACATTTTCCAACCAGTCCGGGTATTTCACATATTCAATGAATTGAGCTTTCTGGAGCTTGTCAACCTCCTCTTGAATAGCTTGATTCTTCTCGGGGCTAAATACCCTTCTTCTCTGCTTTACGGGCTTGATCTCCTTGTTCACATTGAGCTCGTGACATAAGAAGTTTGGATCTATTCCTGGCATATCCTCATGATTCCATGCGAAAGTTTTCTTCCTATTTCTCAAGAAAGTTATCAACTCCTGTTTTATTGAAGCATCCAATGATAAACCTATCTGGGTTACTCGTTCAGGGTGCTCGTCGTCCAGAATAATATTTTCTGTAGATTCCACCACCTGTCCTTTTACAAGTTGGGATTCACCTCTGGGATCGAGAGTTTCAATATATGTATCTTCTTCCACCTGGTAGGTAGTAGTCTTTCTCCTTGATTCCTCAAGCTCCTCTTGCTCGGCAGATGAATAATAGCATTCCCGAGCTACTTTTTGATCACCTTTCACAACTCCTACTCCAAAGTTTGTTGGGAATTTTAAGCATCGATGCACTGTAGATGGAACGGCTTCGAACTTCTTCAAACCAACTCTTCCCATGATGATGTTGTAGGCTGACTGCACATTCTTATCCATCACAAAGAAGCGTATTCTTTCTGTTCGACAAGCAGGCCAGGTTCCAATGAGTATATCCAACTTGATCGTCCCAAGTGGAAAAACTTTCTCGCCAGCAAAACCCAGGAGGGGTCTGTGATACGGTTCCAATTGAGATAATTTCAGATTCAAACTGTCAAAGCATGAATAGTACATGATGTCTGTCGAACTTCCATTGTCTACCAACACCCTTGAAATCACTACTTCCTTCATCCTCATTTTGATCACCAGAGGATCGTCGTGAGGATAAAGAACACCTTCTAGGTCATTTTTTGAAAAGCCAATGACCAGCTTCTCTTTGTTTACCTTCCTCTGACGATCGTCCTCGGCCAGATTTATTCGCTGAATATAAGAACAAGCTTGAGCCTCTCCAAGGTAAGCCTTTCTTTCTGTAGTAAGGTCTCCTCCTCCTGCATCCCCTCCTGTAATAACATTACAATCAAATGATCCAAAACGTATGGAAAATACCTCTTGTTCCGGATGCCTTGGTTTCTTGGGAAGATCGGGGTCATCATCTGGATCATCTTCGTGGTCCCTCTTCTTCTTCTCCTCTGCATGACGAGGAGATCTAGACCTTTCTCTAGTTCGATCATTATTTTTTCTTTCATTTCCCCGATCAACATATTTTGCTAGTTTTCCTCTTCGGATGAGTGTTTCAATCTAGTTCTGAAGAGCTATGAAGTTTTTGGTCATGTGACCATGATCTTTATGAAACTCGCAATATTTAACCCTACTCCTCGAATCAGGGTCTGATCTGAGTTTCTTTGGCCATTTTACCTCCTCGTTGTTCTTGATTTCTTCCAAGACATGATTAATACCCATTTTCAATGGAGTATAATTATCGTACTTCTTCATGACTTCCCATTAATTCTTCGAATGTTTATCTCCACCATTGCTTTTATGCTCTTTCTTCTTAGATTTATCGACTTCCACCTTGGTTTCTTTATCCATATTCTTCTTTGCAGCTATAGCCTCCTCGGCATTCATGATTTTGGCCGCTTTTGCCATCAACTCTGACATAGTTCTAGGTGGATCTTTAGCCAAGGTGTAATACAATTTATTAGGCAACAACCCACTCATCAAGGCAGTGATTGCTGTCTTCTCTTCGTAATCTATGACTTACAGCTTCTCGTTATTGAAACGAGTTATGTAATCTCTAGTACTCTCACCAGATTTCTGTCTAACACTTAACAAGTGTGCTACTGGTTTTACTGGCTTTGCTCCAAAACAGAAATTGCCAATAAACAATTCGGCCAACTAAAAGAAAGTTGAAATCTTACCCCGAGGAAGATTGTTGTACCATATCTGTGCAGATCCAGTAAGAGTTCCTAAGAATGCTCTGCATCTCATCTCGTCGGGGACATGTCAGCAGCAGCTTGATATTGTTCTATGTGAAGAACAGGATCTGTCTTTCCATCATATTTGGGAGTTACCACGGGTGCTTTAAATTTTGATGGTGTAGGAAAATCCACGATGGCCTGTATAAAAGGTGTTCCTCGAACAAAAGTTTATTATAGGGGGTTCTTTGCCTTGGCCATTTCTCCCAATTTATCCTCCAACCGTTGGAGAGATCCTTTCCACGCTTCATTTACTTCCTCGGGCCTATTGGTTCGAGCAATTGATCGTTCTGAGGTAGCTTCTTGAGATCTATCTTGACGAGCAGCTGGTCGTGATTGTACTGATCCTTCTCTTAGATCTGATGGTTATCGAAAACTCCTCGACATGATCTTATGTGGACTCCTATTCCTCCTAGGGCCTAATCGACTGAAAGGAGACACCCTACTCAGTCTTTCTAAAGCACTGGGTCTTTCTGGAGAGAGGGTGATATGTTGATCAGTATCTGTAGCCCTTATTGATGAAGTTCGCCCAGGTTGATAAGAGAAATCATCAGACTCCTCATTACGACATGACTCAGTACGCCTGGATGGTGAAGAAAGTAAATAAGTTTGCCTCTGACCACTTTGATGTCCTGAACGTGCAGATGCACCGCCATGAAGGGTTTGTATGAGTTGCCTCATTGTTTCTTGCATGGCGGTTTGTCCTTGATCCAGATTCGTCATAATCCCGGCTAGATCTGGAGGTGCAGAGGGATTCAGAGGATTTCCAGTATTTCCAGCATTTCGATTGCTAGATTCTGGATTATCCGCCATTGATGATGAACGATTTTTGGTGAAAAACAATAGTAACAATCGTTCCCACAGACGGCGCCAATCTGTTGATGTAAAAAATTAGATCGCTCTAATTATTCAATCACAGATAAATAAAATGAGACCAAGAATTTTAAATTGGTTTAGCCTTATATGAATGGCCTACGTCCACTGTTATGTTATTGCTGAGTGTTTGGGAATTCTCGAGTACAAGTTCTCTCCAGAAATTCCGGTCCCTTTGAATGAGGGTGATACAAGGTATTTATAGCCCTTAGGCTGTACATGAAAGGGTTGATACATTAAATGATATACATATGAAATGGTAATACATTTAATGCACCGTGTGTGTCAAGATGATAAACATTCAATGAATAGTTGAACTATTGATTATCTGGCAATTAATGCTACGGCCGAGATGCAGCTCGGACCGCCTTGGTTGCTCGTTGCTCAGGAGTTCCTCGGAGTGTTAAAGTACCTCAGAGTGCTGAAGTTCCTCGGTGTATCCTCGTTACTCGGAGAGAACATGAGTTGGTCAGGGAAATGAACTTCCTCGTTGCTATTGTGCCAAGTAGATTGACACGTGTCTTCATATTATTCGTCCATATCATCATATTAATTTTGGTATCAACAGTACCTATGTCAATTTGTCCTTTAACTCGTTAAAAGCTAATTGACAGTGGTCACTCCATATAAATAGTACTCCTTTGCGAGTCATATTCGTCAACAGACCCAAAATTTTTGAAAATCCCTTATTGAAGTGGAGATAATACCCAGTCAATCCTAAAAAACTACAAATCTCGATTGGTGTCGTGGGTTATCCTCACTCCCTTACTGCCGATACCTGACTAAGATCAACAGTAATACCCGGTGTGACACAATGTGACCAAGAAATTGTACCTCTTGTAGCTAAAATCCACACTTCCCAAATTTATAATACAACTAGTGGTCCCGTAGTGTCTGTAAAACCATACGCAGATATTGTGAGTGCTCCTCCTCCGTAGGCGAGTAGACCAAAATGTCGTCTATGAATACAATGACGAACTGGTCAAGAAACTCCATGAATACTCTGTTCATAAGATCTATGAACACTACTGGCGCATTGGTAATCCCAAATGGCATCACCATGAACTCGTAGGATCCATACCGTGATAGAAAAGCGGTCTTAGTAACATCCTCCTCCCGAATGCCCAACTGATGATATCCAGATCTTAAACCAATATTTGAGAAGTACGTTGCCCCTCTCAACTGATCAAACAAGTCATCAATTCTCGAAAATGGATTCTTATTCCGTATCATGACCTTATTCATCTCCCTGTAGTCTACACACAAGTGGAGCGAACCATCCCTCTTCTTCACAAACAGCACAGGGGACCCCACGACGATGTGCTCCACCGAATGAAATCCTGACTCAAGAGATGCTGAATCTGCTTTTTCAAGTAACGCATCTCTGAAGGGGCCATGCGTCAAGGTTCTTGGGCAATTGTCCTCATACCCGATGCTAAATCAATAGCGAAATCAATCTCCCGACTGGGTGGTATCCCTAGTATATCCTGAAATACATCATCAAAGTCCCTCACGACTGGAATCGAGTCTAACGGAATTCCCACCTCCTGTGAGGTCTCCTCCTCAATATAGTATAAATGAGTGCACTACCCTCCCTCAGGAAGAGGCATCACCACTAAAAACATCTCCTATCCTGAAATGGAGAACATTATGGTCCTCTTAAAATAATCTACTGTCGCCCTGTATCCTACCAAACAGTTCATGCCTAAGATAACATCATATCCCTCTATATCTAACACTAGGAGGTCTGCTGATAAACTTAGTCTCCCAATCACAATCTCTAATTCGCTACATATTAAGTGTATAAGTGACCCACTACCCATCGGTGACTCTACATACTTATAGAAACTACCGGTGGTCTCTAATAAAACGGTAGCTCTAACAAATGTGGTTTAATGAATGAATGTGATGCCCCAGTATAAAAAAGAATCCTACCCTCATGCCCATAAATACGAAGCGTACCCTAAACTTCTGGTGGTGCTCGAGGTACTGGTGGAATGGGAACATCCCGGACTTTATAAACACGCCAGTAGTGCATCTGACCCAGCTGTTGTGGGGTTGGTGGAGTTGGAGGCATCTGTACGTGCTTCCCCTACTGGGGAACCTATTGCTGGCCCCTACCTCTCTATGGGCACTCATTCTTCAGATGGCCTGTCTGTCCACAAATAAGGCAACACCTTTGAAAGTCTCCCTAACGCTGGCCATGCTATCCCTGACGAAGCTATCCTTAATGTTGGCCCTACTAGACTACCCCATTGTTCCCTTAGACTTAGCGTCCCTGAGGAACCTCTAGCTAAATAAGGCCCTATTGGACCTATCTAAATCCCTAACCTCCTGGTAGAAATCTCTTATACAAATTCCTCTGACGGGTATCGTGCCCCTGTTGGCTGCCTATCTGCTGCTACTATCCTTCGCTAGCAACACCCTCAATTTTCTTGTCCTGCTGGCTAGGCTCACTTCCCCTCTTGCTTCCCTTAAGGTGAAAGCGATGGTCCTGGCAGTGTAATAAAGCAACATTGACAACATCTGTATATGTCACTAATATAGGGTTCCTGATCAAATGTTGCCTGATACTCTAGGCTAAACCAGCTACAAACCTTGCCTTATTTCGCTCCTCGTTGCTCACCTTATCTGGCATAAAATTTAGCCAAATAAGTGAACTCTTCCTCGTACTCTTCCATAAAACGGTCACCCTAAGTCACCTCATTGAATTTCCTCTTCATCTAGTCCTCTACTGCTAGAGGAAAGTACATGCGGTCAAACCATACCTAGAACTCAACGATGGTCATTGTATATATCTCTCCAATAGTGGTAATGGACTCCTACCACTATAGAGATGCCTTGATCAATCAAAAGGTGGCTAACATATGTCTATGCACCTCACTGCAGTCAACCATGCGCAAGTGGCGTTGCATATCTTTCATCCACTGGCAAGCTAGGATTACCTCAGAACCCCCTAAAACTTTGGTGGGTGGCCCTTCTAAAAGGCCTCCCGAACTCTCTGCCACGCTGATGACCCTGGGTGGGCTAGAATAACTGGATCCACTGGCTGCTATGGCTGAGGCTGAGTAAAATGTATTTCCATGGATGTTATCGCCTCATTTATCGCCTGGGCCACAATATCTATCACTTGAGCTGTAGTTATTAACCCTGTGGGGCCTGTGGCTGCGGAACCTCTGGCTCCTGCTGAGCCTCCCTCACCTCATCCCTGGCTATTTCCCTAGAAAGTCTACCTCACCTAGGCGGCATCTGAAATTTAAAACGAGTTGTATAAGTTCACTATTAATACAAAAACTTAATAGCATAAGCACGATATCTCATAAGCGTGAAGATAAATCAATAACCCTAATAATAGGGCTCTTTATCAAAAGAACGCTACGTTGAAATCGTAGTAAGCCATATAGATCCTATGGATACTAGAACCTGATGCTCTGATACCATATGTGACACCTCACCTAATTTAAGACTGAGTGATCAGTCCTTTATTAAATTAAAATAGGATATCTATCTGGTTCATTCTTAGCATCACTGTCGAAAACCTTACTAATTACTAACCACCAATTAGTTAATTAACACTACACCAAATCTGCCCATTTGTCAAGGTCATTGACCTTGACAAATTCACCTTGTCAAGGTCAATGACCGTGACATTTCGAGGCGAGACAACTTTTTTTGTCACGGTCGTGTCACGGTCATTGACCTTGACAAAAAACTCGCGTTTTGTGTCACGGTCGTGTCAAGGTCAATGATCGTGACACGTTTGTCACGGTTATAAACCGTGACAAAGCCGTGAACCTTTTTAAAAAAAATTGTCACGGTCATTGACTGTGACAAGTCCGTGACAACACTTGTCACGGTTAATGACCGTGACAATTCTGGGCAGAATTTAAAAAAAATCTGCTGGGCAGTATGGCCACTGCCACTGCCCAGCAGTATATTTGTACCTGTTATAGCAACGTTGTACCTGTTCCAAACATCATATATCCAACACAAACTAAAGATAATGCAAATATATATTCATGACAGTATAATCCAAATCTTCAAAGTAAAAATAATATACATGACGATATAATCCAAATATAATTAAAATGGACAAACTAGAAAATAATGTTACTACATGTCTTGGATAAAATTGAGGAGGTGAGTAGGCCACACGACATACGAATTGACGCACCCACTAATATACGTCGTGCCGCATTGTTCGCGCAAACACAATAGGGAGTTCTCCTTCCCGGGTATGACATGCGTGACGAGCACCCTGGACTCCATCTGTTGAAGCACACGTCCATGGACTATTCCACCCTCGACGATATTCGGGTCCCTCAACCCCCGCCCTATCCGCTGGCCATCAAATATGTCCAATATGAACACGCTCGGCCAACCAATTGTCGATAATGGTCTGTTGGAGGGCGTCAAATAGGGAAGTGGATCGTCGAAGTACGAACGTGTCGGTGATGAAGCAGTGAGGTCCACATCCTCGTCATCCTGCGCCTCGTCCTCCCGCACCTCCTCCTCCCGCACCTCCTCCTCCTCCGCCTTCTCCTTCCCTTTCCCTTTACCTTTCTCTTTACGGTCTCCACCCAACGTACGCTTCATGAATGCGTACATATCTTTGACCGTCGCCTCCAAACGGGACAGCTTCGCGTCGTGTGAATCCACCGTTCGAGCCAACCCGGTGTCGCTCGTCTCCAATCCGATGATCCTAGATTTGGCCACCCGCGAGCTCACTCCCCTTGTCCTCCCCTTGCGATCAGAGCCAAGCACTTGGCTGAGTGCGTCTGTGGACAAAAATGCATTGTCGGCATCAGACTGCGACTCATGCACTTCCTTAAGCTTTGCCTGAAACGACAAAAGCACATGATTAGTAAAATAAGTAAACTAAAAAATTATAACGTAATTAACAATAATTAAACTGTCGGATTACTTACAATCATGGCCGCGATGCTCGGGGACACCTCCTTGTCCTTCCCCTTTTTCGTCCGAAGAGCCACATAAGTATCGAGCCTATGTGGCTTACCCCCTGGCCCACTCCCTACCCCCTGAAATAAAATAAAGTAAAGTAAAATTAGTATCGGCCCCGCAAAGTAAAATAATATCCAATAATATATTTCTGTAGTTATAGATAAATTAAATATTACCTTCATCCTATGCTCCACCTCAGCGTAAGAGGTCCGGCCGGAGTAGTGCACGTCCGTCTTTTTAGCCCGATTTTCCCTCCCCGATTGGCGAGATGCCAATTGTAAATAAAATTATGACATGAGATATATATAATTGTAGCATAAATTTCATTATCATGGGTTTTACCGAATTGAATTAAATGAACAATACTTTTAGCCCTTGTTATTCATCAAATTTGAGGCAAGTTAATTAGAATATTTGTAGGACTGAAATTGATTTAGATTATGCCTATCTATGTAACTCTAAAACCTAATTGTGATTAAAATCTGATTTATATGGATTAATTCTATTACATTTATAATTTAACTAATAGAGTTGAATTTTAATATTAATCCTTTGGTTTATTTAACTAACTTTGGTTTGGTTTATTTCTAGTTGAATCTGAGTTATAATTTTTAGATTATGTATAGGAATTGAATTTTAATATTAATCCTTCATAAATCCCTTGAATACATGCATACATTTGTAGAGATTGAAATTAAATTTCTTGAGATTGAATTTCTATGTTTCGGGGTCATTATTTGAAAATACTTAATTACCCTTTGAAAACCTTTCATAACACACCTATGTATTAAATATGGGTTAGACCTCTTAGCTTGCTCAACCACCCATTTACACACTTACTTTGCCTTTTATTTACATTATGGATATTAATCAATTCACACGTTTTTTGTCCACTTCAACCTTTACTGAAACATTTATTAATTCATTCAAGTTAGGTAAAACCACGCAAGTATCTAATACAAATATTATCATTCAACAAATTAAGTCCCATCGATAATAAACCCCCTCCCCCACCCTGCCCCACCCCGCCCCACCCCAATATTTTTCAACACTGTATCCCCCAATAGTAATAATGAATTAACATATAATTTTCAACTCCAACAACATATGCTTCAACTTAACCCAATCTTCCCAATAATACCAACTAATCAACACCCAACATCCAAATCCAACAACATAGGTCTAAAACCAAAGTTTGTACATAATAATTTATAGTCTCCAAGAAAGTACCATTTTTATTCATAATATTTACGATTATCAGTTTCTCGTGTATTAGCCAAATTTCCACCCCACCCTGCCCCCCTCCACCACACCCTGCCCCACCCCCTGCCCCCCTCCCCCACCCCCGCCCCACCCCCTCCCCCACCCTGCCCCACCCTGCCCCACCCCGCCCCCACCCCCACCCTGCCCCACCCCCCACACATGCACACACATACACACATATATATATACACATACCCCCACCCCCTCCCCCACCCTGCCCCACCCCGCCCCACCCCCTGCCCCCCTCCACCACCCCTACCCCCATCCCGCCCCACCCCCCCCACACGCACACACATACACACATATATATATATACACATACACACATAAATATACAGACAAATATATATATATAAATGGAAGAGAGAGAGAGAGAGAGAGAAATTGGACCTGAGAGAGAGAGAGAGAGAGAGCAGCGTCGAGAGAGAGAGAGAGAGAGAGAGAGAGAGAGAGAAGGAGGGAAGGGCGTGGGAGGGAAAAAAGAAGGGGGGTAGGGTTTTTGCTGGAAAAGTTGTCACGGTCGTGTCAAGGTCTTTGACCGTGACACGAATTGTCACGGTCATTGACCGTGACACGACCGTGACAAATTGAATTGTCACGGTCGTGTCACGGTCAATGACCGTGATAATTCGTTGTCACGGTCGTGTCAAGGTCAATGACCGTGACATAAAACGCGTGTTTTTTTGTCACGGTCAATGACCTTGACAAGGCTGGCTGGCTGAAAGGTGACAATTTGTCCATTTTGGTGTAGTGTAATACGGTGTTAAATTTAATCTTTTAATAACGAAGCCATTAAGAACAAAAAAAAACTAAATAGAACCATCACATAATAATAGAGTCTAAACATCCCATCAAATAACTGAATCAAAGTCTTGTCAAATTAACCATCGACTAAAATCCAAACAAAGTAAATCTAACAGATAGTAAATAAATCACATACAATCTGAAATAAATGTTGTGAGCAACATGCTCGAAATGAAACTGATATAGAATTCCTAATCTAGGAAATAAATGAAATAATCATCTATCCAACTTCTTCAACATCCACATATGCCCCAGCTGCAAATCCCTGGAATAAAATCAAGCCTGGCGTCCCTGTGGCTAGACAGCTAAAAGGTTTTATAAAATATTTGACAGCAAGGGTTAGAACCCAAAATATTTTGAAAATATTTAGTAAGTGATTAAATTGCACTAATTTAAAATGCATGAATGCTCTTCATATTTAAGCTAGTGTCACACTCCCTTGAGGACTTACTCACCCCTCAACTATTGTGCACACCTAACGCTTTCTTTATAACCCACTTAATCATCTACCCCGAAATTCGTTCTTGTTATAACTCCCTCCTTCCACCCTACTCTAGCCCGAGTAAGTTTAATATATGATTTGTAAGTTATTTACCACAGTAACTTAACTAATAATTTTTCATTTAATACCATATAAAATGTAATACCCCGTATTTTTGGCAATATTTATTTTTGGGATTAATTAATTAAATGAGAATTAATTGGGAATTAATCTGGATAAAATTCTAGCGAGATGTGAGTTGGTATTTGACTATATTGAGTATATATGATGATTTATGAATATTGAATTATGAAATTTGTTGTGAGATTGATATACGGCAATTTGGACATTTTATTGGGACGAGGGTGACAGTCGCGTCAGGATATAATTATTTTATTTATAAAAGTGAATTTAAATTCAATTAACCGTATGGTCGTTTTGAGTGCGCCAACGCGTCCAGAAGGGTTGAGATAGTCAGAAAACACTATCCGGGGGTTTAGTTTGGGTCCCGGAGTATTTTTAGGCCATACCGGCATCTTATAAGGGTAGTTTGGTAATATTGTATTTTTGGGATTTAATAATGACGAAAATTAGGATTTATAATCTGATTTGGGTAACTAACCACTAAACCCACTACCACCCATATTGACCCATAACACTACGGGGAGTTTTAAAATTGGTTTTCTAAGTCTCCTAAACAAACCCTAGCCACCCTAGCCACCTTTGGAGAAGAAGGCTTGTAGAGAGAGAGAGAGAGAAGGAATTCTGCAGAACAAGCTTCATCAAATCAACACCAAATTCAGAGACACTCGAGGCAAGTGGTTTAATTTACGTTTTTATACAGTAAATGCTTCTTCCATGCTTAGACTATTCCATAATCATAATTAATTGGGAGATAATTGAAAACCCATGAAACTCGAGTTGTTAATAAATTTTGGAGATAGGTTTTCATGTAGAAATGTTATTGGAAGATCGAATTAAGAGACCTATAAGTTATTGTGTTATAAAAACGGATTTATTTCTGGAAATTGATGAGTTATATTCTTAGGGTTTGTGTTCTTGAAAAAATGGGGAAAAGTGATGAGCCTTGTGATTTGGTGATGTTTAGGATGAATTATTCCCTTAAAACATGTTAGTATATGACCTAAATACATTTAGGAATGATTAGAGACTTTAAACAGTCGTTGGATTTATGTTAGAATGAGATTTGAGGTGTAGAGAACTTTGAAAAACGAGATAGGATTTCTGGGCTTGAATCTGGTCACTCGTTAGAAGACCTACCCAGGTCGTTTGAACGAGCTCGTTCGAACGAGCTTCTAACGAGTTGACAGTTTGGGGTTCTAACGAGAGGGATGTTCATTCGATAATCTCGTTCGAACGAAATCTCGTTAGATATCCAGTTCGTTCGAACGAACTCTCGTTCGAACAGCCTCGTTCGAACGAGACTTCTAACGAGCTGGCAGTTTAGGCCTTTTGGCCTGTTTTGATTTTGGGAGTCCCGTAAACTTGTTCGATGATAGAGATACCATTCCTTTGATGATGTATTGGTATACTTGGGACATTTGGGATATAATGAGGAGTAAATTATATAATTGTGGAACGAATCAAATGAACATTATGGATTGAGACGTGAGTGCCTACTACGTCGTGAGAATAAATTATGGCGCGTATAAATATGGACCGGGATTTTATAAGTTGTATATATAGTAAGCTGGTACGAGAATGCGATATGTACCAATATATTATAGTGATTACTAAGATGTGTGCATACTTAGTATATGTATTGATTTTATGTGTATGACATACCTACCATACTTGCTATCACGGGAGGTTTGCGTTCGCTTAGGGCCCTCTAATCCTTGTGTTGCCCGGATTTAGACTGGTTACCTCGATGAACATAGGTCAGAGAAGGACTTATTGGGATGTTAATAAGTCTGCTGATCGTGGGAGGGCAGTTATGTGCGTGACCCATGTGATGTGACTGTGTTCGCCTCCATTATTTGTGATGTTGTTATCCGTGAACTATTCCTGAGAGATTCGGAATATGTGATCCTTATGTACGTGATGTACCGGGATGGATAGCAAAGTGTGTGTGCACCGCATCTTAGTCTCGGGGTGCTTATATTGTATATTTATGTTGTGGAAAATATACACTTAATAAAATGGGAACTTTCATATGGTATAGTGTGTATAACTATGGAATAACAAAAGGAAGAATCTATAACGAGTTGTATTACTTTTATATGAGAACCTGAATTTACGTTAAGCCCTATTTAATTGAGATCGTTATAATGTTAACGGGAACCGAGTATTAAGGGTAGAACCTATGACAGTCTAGCTAGATATGATGTCACTTAGCTAGTGGTTAGTGTCATTTTAGATGGATACTTACGTTAGGAGTGCACATTTAGTCGAGAGGTGAGAATTTCATGTGAGTGCACGTACTAACATGTACTTTGCATTTAATGTTTTAAATGTTTTTAAATCACTTGCAGGTTTTTAAAATATCTCCACATTCGGGCTCTGACCCGTTTGCTTTCAAATCTATTTTTTTTGTAAAACCATTTTAGGTGCCCAGCCACAAGGACACCATGCATATGACGAGATGTAGATGTTTGTGGAAGTTACAGGGATTTTCTTGTAGACGCTTCTATCATTTGGATTTCATGTTCAGTATTCCTCAGTTTTAGGGCATGTTGCCCAGTTCCATTAGAGAGACATTTCCATTTCAGTTTTTCAGACTTTGGCATGTATTAATTCAGTATTTCGTTACTTATTTCAGTTGTGGGATTTTTTGTGAGGAGTTTTTCCTCCGGTTTTATTTATATCATGTGATGGTTACTCTAGTATTTCGTTATGGTGAATGGTGATATTATTCTTGCTTTAAGTCCATTACTGCATGTTAATCAGACTTTAATTAAAATTTGACAACTTACTTTTTAAATACTTGGTGGTTAGTAATAATAAAAATGTTTTCGACAGTGATGCTATTAACTGAGCCAACTTGGCATTTTGATTTAATTTAATAAAGGAGTAGCTACCCGGTATTTAATTAGTCGGTGTGTCACAGGTGGTATCAGAGCATCAGGTTCTAATGTCCTTTAGGATTTGTACGGCTATTATGTTTCCGCTAAGTTTTCTTTGATATAGAGCCCTATATTTTAGGACTGTTGTATTCTCTTGTATATGCTACGTTATTCAACTATTTTAAGTTTATAACTGCGAACTTATAAACTTCATTCTTATTTCAGATGCCTCCACGACGTGCACGACGAGTTCCCAGGGATGCAACGCCCGAACCCCAGCCCGCTCCAGTTCAGGGCATGATGAACGCCGCTGAGGTTGCAGCCATTATAGCCCAAGTGGTAAATGCTGCAATTTTCGTAGTTCAGCAGGCACCACCTCAGGCGTCGGTTGCCGTGCCAGTACAGGCAAATGCATTCCCGTCTTCTTGGGAACGTGTACGTGACGCTTTTTAGAAAGCGCATCCGCCAGAGTTTGCAGGTAGCTCAGATGTGGTAGTCTCGAGCCAGTGGAGGAAGGATATGCAGAGGCACTTGAGGATGTATGAGTGCACGGAAGTTTAGAAGCAGGTGCTAGCTACTTTCAAGCTAGTTGGATCTGCACTGCAGTGGTGGGAGTCTATTACCACCGTGGAGGAGAGGGATACTCTCACTATTCAGGACTTTTGGGTGCGGTTCAAACGTAAGTACTTTTCGTCAGCTATTCATACGGAAATGAGGAGGAAACTGATGAATCTGAAGCAGGAGGGTAAGACCGTGGCCGAGTATGAGGCCGAGTTCACGAATCTGTTGAATATCATTCCGGATGAGATACCGACAGAAAAGAAGAAGATTGAGAAATTCACCGACGGGTTGACATGGGGGATCCGTCAGCATCTGTTAGGGAACCTTTCGTTGGTCACTTATTCTGATGTGGTTAACGTTGCTTTGTTACACTGCCAGGATCACCGCTTTCATATGGCTGAGGGCAAGAGATCGGGAGAGTCTAGCCATCAGGGCAGGACTGGAGGACATGGTGCTGGTGGGGCACAATCTGTTTAGGGGTAGAGACAGGGTGAGCAGGGTTCCCAGCAGGGGGATCAGAAGAGGTTCAGATCAGGGAATTACAGGCACGGACAGGGAGGTTTCCGTCAGGGCCATCAGGGTCCAAACGGCCATCAGGGCCAACAGGGGCAGAATGGGCAGCAGTTTCAGCAGGGCCAGCAGGGCCAAGGGAGGAACGGTAACGGCCACCAGGGCCTGGGACAGCAGGGGCAAAGAGGAGGGAACTTCCCAGGGAAGTGTTTTGTTTGTGGTAAGACTGGCCATAAACGACAGGATTGTCCTGATAGGGGCAGGGCCCCACAGCAGCAGCAGCAGGGTGCTCGCCAGGAGCCGCAGAGGCCTATGTTTCCCGCCGCTCTCCCCGCACCACCACAGATGGCAGCATTGCCACCCATTCCAGCAGTCCCAGCTCAGCAGGGGCAGCTACAGTATTGACGTGTCTATAACGTCCACCAGGCAGCAGTTCCACAGGCACCGCCCATGATTGAGGGTACGTTTCCTATCCATGGCACTATGGGTCGGGTATTGTTTGATACGGGGGCTACACATTGTTTTATAGCTACACATTTCGCGAAGGCTTTAGGGTTGTTAGCCACATCGGAGAGCACAGTGACGTGTGTCGACTCACCATTGGGGAATGGGTCACTTATATTCTTTATATGCCGGGGAGTGGGGGTAGAGATTGGTAGTCTGGTATTACCTGCAGATATGTTGGTATTAGATATGCATGTTCACAATGTGATTATCGGTATCGATTGGCTCGTAACTTATAGGGCCATGATTGATTGCTTCAGCGGGAGCATTGTTTTTGCCATTTCGGGGCAAGAGATGTTTGTAGTGGCGATGCCTCGCCCAGAGGGAGGATCGACCGCTCATCTGTATTACATAGAGGAGGATACCTCTAAGGAGGTTGTGATTCCTTTAGATTCTATCCCAGTTGTCAGGGAGTATTCGGATGTGTTTCAGGAGATACCAGGCCTACCCCCCAGTCGAGAGATAGACTTTGTTATAGACCTATTGCCAGATACGAGACCTATAGCATGCGCACCGTACCGTATGGCTCCGGGAGAGATGCGAGAGCTACGAGATCAGATAGAGAAGCTGTTAGGGCAGGGCTTTATTCGCAGGAGTACCTCACCTTGGGGCGCTCCAGTTTTGTTTTTGAAGAAGAGGGACGGTTCACTAAGATTGTGTGTGGACTACTGGGAGTTGAACAAGGTCACGATACGGAATAAGTATCCGTTGCCTCGAATCGATGACTTATTCGACCAGTTGAGAAGAGCTTCTTTCTTCTCTAAGATTGATTTGAGATCGGGATACCATCAGTTGCGTATCCGGGAGGAGGATGTCTTGAAGACTGTGTTCTTGTCGAGATATGGTTCTTACGAGTTTCGGGTTATGCCTTTTGGTTTGACCAACGCTCCAGCAGTGTTTATGGACTTGATGAATAGAGTGTTCAGGGATTTCCTAGATCAGTTTTTCATTGTCTTCATCGATGATATTCTGATTTACTCCCAGACAGAGGAGGAGCACGCCGAGCATTTGAGGCAAGTTTTGTAGACACTACGCCAGAACGAGTTGTATGCAAAATGTGAAAAATGCGGGTTTTGGCTGAAGGAGGTCCAGTTTTTGGGACATATCATTTCCGACCGGGGGATATCTGTTGATCCGGGGAAGGTATCCGCAGTGAGGGAGTGGGGACAGCCCACGACACCGACGGAGATTCGTAGTTTCTTGGGCTTAGCAGGATACTACAGGAGGTTTATTCGAGGTTTCTCGAAGATAGCAGGTCCTTTGACACATCTGACTTATAAGGGTGTGCCATTCATCTGGAATGATGCCTGTCAGTTGGCATTAGATGAATTGAAGGATAAATTGACCTCAGCACCTGTGTTAGCATTATCGATACCGGGAGTTGAGTATTTGGTTTACACCGATGCGTCTTTATAAGGACTTGGAGGTGTATTGCAGCAGGAGAGACAGGCCATAGCTTATGCTTCCCGTAAGCTTAAACCTCATGAGAAGAATTACTCCACGCATGATTTGGAGTTGGCGGCAGTGGTATTTTCCCTACGGATTTGGAGGCACTATCTTTTGGGGGAGAAGTTACAACTGTTCACGGACCACAAGTCCCTACAGTACCTGTTCACGCAGAAAGAGTTGAATATGCGGCAGCGTAGGTGGCTTGAGTTTGTGAAAGACTACCAGTTTGATATCCAGTATCACCCGGGTAAGGCTAACGTGGTGGCAGACGCGTTGAGCCGTAGGCCAGCAGATGAAGTGGCAGAGGTGTGGAAGGCCAAGTGGAAGGAATTGGGACACCAGGATGCAGTGGCCCGATCTTTCATGTCTGTGATGACTGTTACACCGCAGATTGTCACGAAGGTAGTACGGGCACCGGCTAATGACTCGTTCTGTCAGGAGCAGATACTTCGATTACTAGCAGAGGGAGCCGAGTCCTATACCGTTAGCTCAGACGGGGGATTGCGCTTCAATGGGAGATTAGTGGTTCCGGAAGGAGAGGAATTACGACACGAGGTGATGGCAGAGTCGCACGGCTCACGGTTCGCGGTACATTCCGGTGGGGACAAAATGTACCAAGACATGAGATGTCAGTATTGGTGGAGCGGAATGAAGAGAGATATTGCCGACTTTGTTTCAAAATGCGCCACTTGTCAGCTTGTAAAAGTGGATCATCAGAGACCGGCAGGACTACTACAGCCATTGGAGGTCCCGGTGTGGATGTGGGAGAGCATATCCATAGACTTTATCACGGGGTTGCCTACGTCGCAGAGGGGTCACGACTCCGTTTGGGTAATTGTGGACAGATTGTCCAAAGTCGCTCACTTTTTACCCGTAAGGACTGACTACACTACGGGACAGTATGCCCAGCTCTTCATTTCAGAGATTGTGAGACTTCACGGTGTACCCCTAAATATCGTGTCTGACAGAGAAAAGATATTTGTTTTGCGGTTTTGGGAGAGTTTCCAAGAGGCCATGGGCACGGAGTTGCGGTTGAGTACGGCTTATCATCCGCAGACCGATGGACAAACCGAGCGCACAAATCAGATGTTTGAGGACATGCTACGCATGTGCATTATTGACTTTGGGGGTGGATGGGAGCAGTACCTTCCACCGGTGGAGTTTGCTTACAATAACTCCTACCAGTTCACTATTGGCATGGCTCCGTTTGAGGCGTTGTATGGTAGGCCTTGTCGTTCCCCAGCATGTTGGTTAGAGGTGGGGGACAACAAACTACTTGGGCCGAAAGTGATTCAGGATACTTCGGCAAGAATTTAGTTGATTCTGAGTCGCATTCAGGTAGCTCAAGACCGGCAGAAGAGTTATGCTGATGCGAAAAGGTTCTTCAGAGAGTTCCAAGTAGGGGACCAGGTTTTTCTCAGAGTATCTCCTATGAAGGGAATTATGCGTTTCGGGAAGAAAGGGAAGTTGGCACCGAGATATGTGGGACCATTTCCTATTATTGAGCGGATTGGACCGGTTGCGTATAGGCTTGGATTACCGGAGCATTTGCATCGGATTCACGATGTGTTTCATATTTCCTCACTAAGGATATATCTTAGAGACAATTTGGCTCATTCTCATATTGCTTTGGAGGACATCGATCTCCAACCTGATAGCTCCTACGAGGAGGGGCCGATTGTTATTTTGGACCGAAGTGAGCGGAAGCTGCGGTCAAAGATAGTCCCATTAGTGCGTGTTCAGTGGCGACATCATAATTTCGAGGAGTCCACATGGGAGCGCGAGGATGAGATGCGCGAACGTTATCCAGAGTTCTTCTTACCAGGTACTTTCTAGGTCCGAATTTCGGGACGAAATTCTGTTATTAGGGGGGAAGTATGTAATACCCCGTATTTTTGGCAATATTTATTTTTGGGATTAATTAATTAAATGAGAATTAATTGGGAATTAATCCGAATAAAATACTAGCGAGATGTGAGTTGGTATTTGACTATATTGAGTATATATGATGATTTATGAATATTGAATTACGAAATTTGTCGTGAGATTGATATACGGCAATTTGGACATTTTATTGGGACGCGGGTGACAATCGCGTCAGGATATAATTATTTTATTTATAAAAGTGAATTTAAATTTTATTAACCGTATGGTCGTTTGAGTGTGCCAACGCGTCCGGAAGGGTCGAGATAGTCAGAAAACACTAGCCGGGGGTTTAGTTTGGGTCCCGGGGTATTTTTAGGCCATACCGGCATCTTATAAGGGTAGTTTGGTAATATTGTATTTTTGGGATTTAATAATGACGAAAATTAGGATTTATAATCTGATTTGGGTAACTAACCACTAAACCCACTACCACCCATATTGACCCATAACACTACGGGGAGTTTTAAAATTGGTTTTCTAAGTCTCCTAAACAAACCCTAGCCACCTTTGGAGAAGAAGGCTTGTAGAGAGAGAGAGAGGGAAGGAATTCTGCAGAACAAGCTTCATCAAATCAACACCAAATTCAGAGACACTCGAGGCAAGTGGTTTAATTTACGTTTTTATACAGTAAATGCTTCTTCCATGCTTAGACTATTCCATAATCATAATTAATTGGGAGATAATTGAAAACCCATGAAACTGGAGTTGTTAATAAATTTTGGAGATAGGTTTGCATGTAGAAATGTTATTGGAAGATCGAATTAAGAGAATTATAAGTTATTGTGTTATAAAAACGGATTAATTTCTGGAAATTGATGAGTTATATTCTTAGGGTTTGTGTTCTTGAAAAATTGGGGAAAAGTGATGAGGCTTGTGATTTGGTGATGTTTAGGATGAATTATTCCCTTAAAACATGTTAGTATATGACCTAAATACATTTAGGAATGATTAGAGACTTTAAACAATCGTTGTATTTATGTTAGAATGAGATTTGAGGTTTAGAGAACTTTGAAAAACGAGATAGGATTTCTGGGCTTGAATCTGGTCACTATTTAGAAGACCTACCCAGGTCGTTCGAACGAGCTTCTAACGAGTTGACAGTTTGGGGTTATAACGAGAGGGATGTTCGTTCGATAATCTCGTTCAAACGAGATCTCGTTAGATAGCCAGTTCGTTCGAACGAACTCTCGTTCGAACAGCCTCGTTCGAATGAGACTTCTAACGAGCTGGCAGTTTAGGCCTTTTGGCCTGTTTTGATTTTGGGAGTCCCGTAAACTTGTTCGATGATAGAGATACCATTCCTTTGATGATGTATTGGTATACTTGGGACATTTGGGATATAATGAGGAGTAAATTATATAATTGTGGAACGAATCAAATGAACATTATGGATTGAGACGTGAGTGTCTACTACGACGTGAGAATAAATTATGGTGCGTATAAATATGGACAGGGATTTTATAAGTTGTATATATAGTAAGCTGGTACGAGAATGCGATATGTACCAATATATTATAGTGATTACTAAGATGTGTGCATACTTAGTATATGTATTGATTTTATGTGTATGACATACCTACCATACTTGCTATCACGGGAGGTTTGCGTTCGCTTAGGGCCCTCTAATCCTTGTATTGCCCGGATTTAGACTGGTTACCTCGATGAACATAGGTCAGAGAAGGACTTATTGGGATGTTAATAAGTCTGCTGATCGTGGGAGCGCAGGTATGTGCGTGACCCATGTGATGTGACTGTGTTCGCCTCCATTATTTGTGATGTTGTTATTTGTGAACTATTCCTGAGAGATTCGGAATATGTGATCCTTATGTACGTGATGTACCGGGATGGATAGCAGAGTATGTGTGCACCTCAGCTTAGTCTCGGGGTGCTTATATTGTATATTTATGTTGTGGAAAATATACACTTAATAAAATGGGAACTTTCATATGGTATAGTGTGTATAACTATGGAATAACAAAAGGAAGAATCTATAACGAGTTGTATTACTTTTATATGAGAAATTGAATTTACGTTAAGCCCTATTTAATTAAGATCGTTATAATGTTAACGGGAATCGAGTATTAAGGGTAGAACCTATGACAGTCTAGCTAGATATGATGTCACTTAGCTAGTGGTTAGTGTCATTTTAGATGGATACTTACGTTAGGAGTGTACATTTAGTCGAGAGGTGAGAATTTCATGTGAGTGCACGTCCTAACATGTACTTTGCATTTAATGTTTTAAATATTTTTAAAGCACTTGCAAGTTTTTAAAATATCTCCACATTCGGGCTCTGACCCGTTTGCTTTCAAATCTATTTTTTTTGTAAAACCATTTTAGGTGCCCAGCCACAAGGACACCATGCATAGGATACTTATTCAGATGACGAGCTGTAGCTGTTTGTGGAAGTTACAGGGATTTGCTTGTAGACGCTTCTCTCATTTGGATTCCATGTTCAGTATTCCTCAGTTTTAGGGCATGTTGCCCAGTTCCATTAGAGAGACATTTCCATTTCAGTTTTTCAGACTTTGGCATGTATTAATTCAGTATTCAGTATTTCGTTACTTATTTCAGTTGTGGGATTTGTTGTGAGGAGTTTTTCCTCCGGTTTTATTTATATCATGTGATGGTTACTCTAGTATTTCGTTATGGTGAATGGTGATATTATTCTTGCTTTAAATCCTTTACTTCATGTTAATCAGACTTTAATTAAAATTTGACAACTTACTTTTTAAATACTAGGTGGTTAGTAATAATAAAAATGTTTTCGACAGTGATGCTATTAACTGAGCCAACTTGGCATTTTGATTTAATTTAATAAAGGAGTAGCTACCCGATATTTAATTAGTCGGGGTGTCACATAAAATTCTCACGAGTTATATATACTTAATACAATTCACTTCATGTATTTTACCCGCATATAATTATTATTCCATTATATACGTAAAACTATATTACAACATTCACACATATTTCGTATATATATAAATCCATCCTCCCGAGTAATACCTCACCGGATGCTTTTCTAAAGTGCTATCATCCCAGGTCTACTCAGTCCCACATGGATTCCCAAGACAGCTAAATACAGCTGAGCCAGAACATAAAAAAATATAAGCGTAGTGGAGGCGATCATATTTTCCCGAGTGTGAAGACAATCATCTCAATATCTCAACTCTATTTTGACGCTATGACCTAGGGATTATACCCTCCCTACTCCTCAAGCTTGAGGACTCACCCACATCGCCCAACCTCCCGTGATAGCACTAGAATGTATAAATTTAATAAATACCTAGTCACCGATATTTATGAGCACAATATATATATATATATATATATATGTGTGTGTGTGTGTGTGTGTGTGTGTGTGTGTGTGTGTGTGTGTGTGTGTGGTGATGATGATGATGATGTTGTAATCAACACCACCAGATTAAGATGAGATTATGAATAGCTTAAGCTCAATCACAACACAATAATGGATATGGATATATATATATATATATATATATATATATATATATATATATATATATATATATATATGAGAGAAGGAGATGAGGATAAGAACATGAACTCAATAATTTAAAGTGGTTCAGTCAATTACGCCTACATTCACTGTGTGAGTGTGTGAGAAATCCATTAAACAAGGGCACTAATGGCTATAGATATAACACTTGAAGCTCTCTCTCTCTCTCTCTCTCTCTCTCTCTCTTCTGTATACAATTGAAAAAGTTTTGTTAGGGTTTTGAATTAAGAGAGATGCATCCCTTCTCATGGAGAAGATAAAGTGTATATATAAGCCTTGGGGGTGTAATGTACCCCCTAAGCATGTAATCAGCATGTGCATGAGGAAACTCCCAATAAGATGAAGACACCTGTCCTTGGCACATGGATATAATAATGATATAATATTCCCTCACGTGAGGGAATGATCTTGTTATAACAGAATTGTCCACGTGGGCATGCCACTTTTGTACTTGCATATGCTCGTGCTGCTTGGTATTGTCCGCTGGGAGCTCGTCCTGGTAAGATACGAGGTTGATAACTCCCATAGGATAGTCCCATGTGTAACACCCCGCCTAATTAAATATCGGGTGATCGGTCCTTTATTAAATTAAAATCAAGATGAACGGTTGGTTCATTCTCAGCATCACTGTCGCAAAATAATTATTACCAATTTAAACACCTTAAATAATTAAGCTAAGTGTCAAAACAATTTAAAGTCTCATTTTTCCTTTATTAAATACTAATATGAAAACCTTTATTAATAACCAACTATTTAAGAATCACGTAAATACTAAGGATGGAAATTAACACACGAGAATTGAACCATCTCGATAATACAAACCAAGTTTAAGAACCATAAATGGAATCATCCTGACAACAGTTAAATCCCAAGGAGTACTGAATACCGAAAATATAAATGAACATAAATTTATGACAAATCCAAACAGAATAGGAAATCGGGAAACACATGCCCTAACTATAAAGAACTAAGGTAAGAACAGAATCAATGATGAGGTCGTCTAAATGAAAGGCCTGCAACTCCCACATAAGTTGCAGCTCGTCCAGCCCAAAGAATCTAAGCATGACGCCCCTGTGGCTGGGCACCTGTAATACATACATATATATACAAGAGAGAGGGAAATAACAAGAAACGGGTCAGAGCCAAGTGTAAAACAGTTTTAAAAATAGTTTAGTAAGTATTTAAAATGCTTATTGGCTAATATAACCACCATATTAGTGCGCGACACTCTCTTGAGAATTTTCACCTCTCATCTAGTGTGTACGCCTACCGTACTACTGATCACATAAGTCTATCTAACTTATCCTCCCATAAAGTTCTATCCCGAGAAGTACTAAGGCCATAATATTTAGTTTTAGAAAATCATTCTCTTCCATATTCTTTCGTTACTTAGAACCACTTAGTTACTGTTACAAAATTCACGAACACTTGTTATAAAGCTGAAGCATTTATTCATCACTTAACTACTTATACACACAGTATAAAGTTTCCATATATAAGCATATATATATATATATATATATATATATATATATATATATATATATATATATATATATATATATATATATATATATATATATATATATACTATCGTCACCCCACATAAATCTATGGTGCTGGCATACTCTGCTATCAAGTCCCCGTTTTACTCATACTAAGGGAAATATTAGTTCGAAATCACTCTCGAACTGTATTAACACAATACACATGCAAATGGAGGCGAAGCATAGTTCCGAATCCTAAGAGGTCAGCACATACCCTCACGTCTCCTAGAACATCTGACTACCATTTTCAGATAGCCTGTATCTGGAATACTATCTTCTAGGGTACGAGTCAATATCCCCCCATAGAGGTCCAATCGAGATAAGACCGTCCCGACGCGAAAACCTCTGTGATAGCAAGTAGCCCGGGTATGATTTTTACATAGATACATAATATATGCACAATCACACAGTCATATATATAAATATTCACAATCTCCAAATTAGGTTCGCCCACGACCCATAATTATAATTATCCGTTCTTAGCACAAATTACTCAATTATCTCGCATAACGAATTTGTCTATTTTATTCTCATTTATATTTTATTTCATACTTACTTCTCATCTCTCGAAGTATTCTCTCTCACTAAGTATAATTTCAGTCGGTATACCCTCATTTACCTTCTGGTATAAATCTTTCACGAGTCTCAATCTTTTGGTAAACGTACGCACAATTTCCAATGTTTGAATAACTCCCCGTTAACCCATAATTTCATCCCATATTGATTTCACTCAACGGAGTCTACTTAGACCCTACTGGTCCTCTTCATAACCCATTATACTATTTAAAAGATATTCAAGGGTTCCCACGTATTTTATCCGAATTAAACAAAAAGGGAAAAACATACAGTTTTTCAGGAGGGATCGATCGATCGAGGAATGGGGTCGATCGATCGATCATCGATTGATCGATGCTTTTGGTCGATCGATCGTTCAAGCGATTATTGCCCAGTTTGCAGCAAATATCAACCTACGGGTTCACTCATTCTTACCCCTCCAAACCTCTATAATTTCATCCTAAACTCCCATAAAATTTATCCAAATGTATAAGCAATATATATAAACAAGTTCTAACGTAACATCTTCAATAAATCCTCAACGAATCAATCAAAAAGGGGTTTAATCTCAAATTTATTTATAAAACCAAATTTTGCATGAATAATCACAAACCTCTGTTTTAATCTAGATTTTCTTCCCATATATCATAATAAATCCGTGGGTAATCCTCTACATATGAACACGGTTTCAGACTATATGGATTCTCCCTACAACACAGATAAATTCTCTTCCAAAACATATAATTCTTCAATTAAAACATATGATTTTCATTCCTAGACTAACATGGAAGGTATATTAACATGGAAATCAGCAAGATAGATACTTGAATGGGATTCAAATGTATGATTTGTTGATGAAAAAGATATGGTTGCGTTCCTCGTCGTGTGATCTACGTTTTGGTGGTGGTGGCGGTGCAATCGGGTGAGTTCTAGGCCTTGGATTGCTTGGAAACTCTTCACCTTCTTCTCTAATGGACAGGCGTAGGTTTTGTGTTTGTTAACCCTAAGAGACAACTTTAAATGGATAATATATACTAAGAAAATTCGTGGGTTTACTTACCCAAAAATACAAAATGTCTATAATACCCTCCCGGGATGTCAATTAGGCCTAAAAATGCTCCGAGACCCAAACTGAACCCCCGAGTACACTTTTCTGACTATCTCGACCCATACGGACACTTTGACACACTCAAAATGACCATACGGGTGACTTATAATATATTCACTTTTATAATAATAATTTAGTCCTGACACGACACAGGTGCGTCCCGACTTAAATTTCCATAATTGCCATTTTATTCACTGGTGACAATTTTAATAAAATCAATCTTATATATTACTTTACTCATCTAGTAATATTAAAAACATTCCCAATAATTACAAACTCATGTCACGGTAGTAAATATTAAAATAATTTCCGGATTAATATTAAATTGATATCTCAAATTAAATTTAATAAATCCTCAAATTGGAAAGCCATAAAAATACGGGGTATTACATACTTCCTCCCCAATAACGGAATTTCGTCATGAAATTTGAAAACTAAGGCATACCTGGTTAAAATAGATTTAGATACTTTAACAATACTCAAAACGGACTTTCGGGTAAGGCGAATTCCTATAGTCCTCCCCGCCTCACAATAAGCTTATTTATCACTTTCAATGCAATCAGTTATAGAGTCACACTTTAATTACGGCACTTCGCATTGTGCTCCAATACATGCTATTCGTTGGCCCCCATTGTCTCAATATTATTGGGAGGCCGCACCTCACTACGTAACCATTTACTCGTATTTTTTTTTAAACACAAAACTCCCTTTTTGAGGGAAACCATGATGGCCTCGGCTGAATAGATCAGGCTGAGGTTGGATTAGCGCGGTCACTCCTGTTATCGGCCCTGGCAGAGTATGAATCTGGTCCTTGCTGAACAGGTGATGCTCTTATGATTTTTGCTTTCCATATGGCCGAGACGTGTTGAGACGAGGTCGACCCTTATCTGGACGATCCCACCATAGGCATGTGGGATCCTCTAAGATGAGGGTTCACTTAGGTCTATCAATCACCCCCTAGGCCTTAGCCTTGTGTGTGAATAGTAGGTTGAGGGCTACGTGTTGTTGTGGGTGTGATGAGACGTCTCTGACGTGTTGGCTGTATAGAGATTGCTACATGAGTGGGTGACACATGTCACTAACCTGATTGGTTGGCATCTGCCCTAAGTAGGGTTTGGTGGCTGCACGCTTGGGGTTTCATGCTTTTCATGATGGCACCATTGAAAAATGTGCATAATCATTAGGGGAATATTTAAACCAAAACAAAAACAAACAAAGGTTTTCTCTTTCTTCTCAAACAAACCTTCTCGCCTTTGTCGTTCTGCAAAAAAAAAAAACATTGCCTTTCAAATCTCAAAACCTGCAAATCCTCTAATCTCAAGTCGCCTCCTGCCATTCCCCCTGTCTCAAGATCTTAAGTTTGCTCAGGTAATCCTCTTCACCCACTGTTTTCTTCATTTCTAGTAATTCCAAACTTTACATTAATTTTTTGGTCAGTTTTCCAGTGATAGTTTTTACCACAGTTGGGTTTTTTTTGGTTGAATAGGGTAGCTTATCAGTGGTTTTTAGGTTGCTTGTGTGGTCATGATAGTTTGGTAGGCTTAGGTTGCCACTTTTTAGGTTTTCAGGAAAACTCCGATCATCATCTCCGGTTGATCAAGTTAGGGTTGTTCTTGATGTTCTTAGGAAAATGTTTCAAATTCGTAAGGTTTGATCTTTTAGTTAACTACAGTCAAACTTTTAAGTTTCTTGCCCTTTATTATCTTTTCCTATTTCACCCAAGTGTAGCCTCATCCTTAGGATGTTACGAGCCTTCTAAGAGTTAGTAGAGGACTTCCCTGGACTGATAGAGAAGTGTTTGACAAGATTAGGCAGATAAAAGAAGCCCAAATTGAGACTCGAAAGGCTGAGGCTTTTCCAGTTCATCCTATCTTTCCACCACCATTGGTTGTAGTATACTCCCAAATCGTTGAGACTTGTGAACCAATGTCAGAGTCTTCTGACCCTATGTCCACTTCTCAACAAGCCAATAGCATGGATTCATACGAAGAGGCTATGGATTATATCCCTATGCAAAGTGCAGAGTCTGATGTTGAAGAGGTTTCCTCTCGTTTATTGTCTTCTAAAGGAGTCGAGTCATCACATGACTCTGATTTTGTTTAAATATTAGAACCTAATGTTGCATTCTTCCCTCTAATAAATTCCATTCCATTATCGACCATGACTGGAGCCGAGTTCGTTAAGAGGTTCCCTAGCAGTGACCTGAATAACACCCATGCCGAGGTCCCATAGAATTACAGTGAGGGGCAGAGTGAGGTTGATACCTCCATCGCCGCTGAGTATGAGAGTTCTGTATCTAAGGCTAATCTCTTAGTCTTCAGACACCTCTACGTCATAGATACCGCTATTTCTATGAGGATACCTCTCAAGAACGAGAGATCCTTTTACGATCGAGATGGTGAGATCTGCGTCAATACAAGCAAATGTTTAAGTTAGGTTTTCGTCTTCCTATTCACCCCACAATCCGAGCCATCCTTGCTCACATAAACCTTTCCCCTTATTAGCTATCTCCTAATGCGTGGAGAGTTATGATTGGATCAATCATCCTTTGGAAGGTTGTACATCAAACCGACCTTACAGTTCACATATTCCTTGGTTGTTACACACTATCGTCTTCCAAGACTCATCCAGGATACTATAATTTTATAGCCAGGAAGTCCAAAAAGAAAATCTTATTGGTGACTCGGACCTCTAACCACAATTGGAAACCCCGATACTTCTTCATTTCAGGTGCTTGGGAGTTCGGCCCCAACCAAGCCTGTGGGACGTCTGCGCCTAGAACTCCTCTGAGGTGTGCCAAGGTCCCTATATCAGCCAAAGCTGATGCGGGATTGAACCCTGATGCCTACGAGAAGATTAAAAAACTTCGTAGCTAAGGTGATAAAGGTTGTATTATGAAGTCTGAGCATCTGATGGCCCGGTACTACCTTAATCAGACAGGTCTAGGGGGTAGCCCCCTGACTGAACTTTGTAAGTTATTCTATTATTGTTGCTAAGTGATCCCTTGTATATTTGTATAGTCGATACACTGATTCTGAGATTTTTCTTTTGCAGAGAGTACAGAAGGAACTTTAGACGAACTTTGGAAGATGTCATCCCCAAACTTGAGTAAGCTTATTGACAGGCATGGCAATAAGGCTACCCCCTCCAATGGTACTATCGAAGAAGACGGTTGGATCTAGAAGAATTGATGGTGTCGGGAAGAAGAGGAAAGGTAAGTTAATTGATCCAACGTTCAATTGGCCTTCCAAAACTCAATGTTCCAACCATACGATACCTATTTCAACGGACGATGCTCTCGTTGCTCGTCTGTCATAGCTAAAAATAAATGATAATATTATCATTGGTCATATCCTAAAGGCTGCAGACACCCCCGGCTCCCACATCTCAGTGGATGACAAACATTTCCTTCAATCCATAGACATCCCTCTACTAGCTAAATTAGTCATTCAACCAACTATCCAAGTATCTTTAAAAAAAAAACCATTCACCGAAGTGTTATCCCTTCATTTTCGGTGTCTCATACTTAAGTGTATGCCTCTTATGTTGCAGGGTGCGATTTCTCTTCACTGCTTGGCCAACTAGACTCTGAAGAGGATGACCTTAATCCAAAAAGGCCAAGATGCTAAAAAATCAGAAAATGCCTGGAAGGCCAACCTTGATAAGGTTTAGGGGGATCTGAAGAAGTACAAAGATCTGGTCACCACTCTAAAGGTCGACCATGATAAAGATCTTAACGCTAAGGACAAGAGCATGAAGGCCAGAATTGATGCTTCCGTTAAAGCTGCCTTGGCTGCAGTTAAAAACCAAATCATTACTGACTATAAAGTGTCTGACGAATTTGTGGACTTTGTCTTTTACTATATTAAAAGGGGCATTAAGGATGCTCGCTGATGGGCTGCCCTAAACATGCTGAGACAGGGAGCGTATCCCCGGTTGACTTTGTAGTCCTTGGTTTTGGTGACCTTCGTCTCGAAGCTGCTTTGGCCGAGGTTAAGAACGCTGCTACTACCCCTGTAGAGACCAGACCTCTAGAGGTTATAGAGACCATTGGGGACGATGTCGTACCAAATGTCCATGATGATGGGGTTGGGCCCACTAGTGTCAAAGCCACTGAAACGGTTCAGACTAGTAATGGGTCATCCTCGCTTGAAGGCGACGTTCATCCTTGAGGGCTCCTTGGTTATTAGTTTTCCTGTTAAGGCAGTTAGCCATGAGGGCTTTTTGTACTTGTACTTCCTTTTGCAACCTCTATTTATGGCATTTACAAACTCGTATTTGATGAATAAAATATACTTTCCAAAATGTTTTTGTCTTTTGCTTGCTATCTTTTAAAGTATGATACCACCAACTAATGATGTTTTATCTTCATCCATACTCACCAAATTAATGATGTTTAAAGGTTTGAGATCACCAAACTAATGATGTTTCATCTCATATTCACCAAATTAATGATGTTTAAGGTCTGAGATCACCAAACTAATTATGTTTCATCTCATATTCACAAAATTAATGATGTTTAAGGTCTGAGATCACCAAACTAATGATGTTTCATCTCATATTACTGAATTAATGATGTTTAAATAATGAACCATCCCCAAGTAATTTTTAATTTGGACTCACCAAATTATGGTGTTATGCCATACCCCATCTCGTCATTTTGAGAGTGCATAATTGAGCATCGTCTCACCCATTCATTGTCATCTCGACCGAGAGAGGTTTCTTCACCAAGTTAATGATGTTTTAATAATGAAATTGACCCCTCTTAGTGTTATTGAAAATCCATGGATGGGGTCGGCCCCTCAAGGTTATCATTTCACCAAGGTTGGGTTATTTTTATCTCACCACGAATGATATTTTATGGCTTGAGGACATTTAGACCACATAATTTAATTGCTACAAATAAGATATGAGGGAACACACGCAGGATAATTTTCATTTACAGACTATATCATACAATGGAAAAAGTTCAATAGACAAGATAATCTCCAAGATCTTTTATTTGTAGTATCTTCTTAAATGGTCGGTGTTCCAGGAGTTGGAGAAGGAACTCCCCTAGATATACTAGCCGATAGGTCACTGGGACGACTTCATCAGTAACTCTATAAGGACCATGACAGTTGGTATGGATCTTGTTAAGTTTCTGCCACATCCTTTTCAGAACTGAATCTCCCACAGCTATCGGCCTTGCCTTGACCCTCTTGTTATATAACTTAGTCATCCTCTACTGGTAGGCTGCTTGCCTAACCTCTGCATCTTCTCTTCTCTCTTCAATCAGATCAAGGTCAAGTCGTCTCTCTGTCATATTTCCCTCAAGGTCATACATCTGAACTCTGTGAGTGGGGTGACCAATCTCTGTAGGCACCGCAACTTCTAAACCATAAGCTAGCATGAACGGGGTCTCCCCTGTCAGCGTTTTCATTATCGTTCGATAAGCCCATAATACGGCATGCACCTCTTCAGTCCATCTCCCCTTAGCATCTTCCAACCTTTTCTTGATTCCATTAAGAATAGTTCTATTAATGACTTCAGTATGACCATTGGCCTGAGGTCGGCCCGGAGCTCAGAAGAATTTCTTAATGCCGACCCTTTTATAATATTTTTCTAGGGAGATGTTCTTAAATTGGGTACCATTATCTGAGATGAGTGTATTAGGCAATCCGTATCTGAAAATGATGTTCTTCCACATGAACTGAAAGTAATTCTTTTCTATGATTTGATCATGGCCTCGGCCTCTACCCAATTTAAAAAGTAGTTTATCGCCACAATCAAATATATATAGTTGCCCATGGCCTTTGGTATAGTTCCAACCAAATCGATCCCCCATACTGTAAATGGCCATGGTGAGGTGATAGAGGTCAGAGGTTAATGGGGTTGATGAGGGATGGTGGAAAATCGCTGGCACTTGTCGCACTTCTTTACATACTCGGCTGAGTCTTTGGCTAGGGTCGGACACCAAACCCTTGAGTGACGATCCTCTTTGCCAATGATCTTCCCCCAATATGGCTTGAGCAAGAACCTTCATGAACATCCTTCAAAATATAATCTACTTCATCTGGGTATACACATCTGATCAGAGGTAAAAGAAACCCCTTCTTGTATAGCACGTCCCCTAAGATACATAACTTAGCGGCTTTATATCTCAACTTCCTTCTTTTATCCTTAGACTCCGGTAAAATACCCTCTCTAATCTACTGAATAAGGGGGTCCATCCAAGATGGCCCTAGGTTTAATATGAAGCAAAAATTCAACTTCGTGTCATCCTCTTATATGGTTGGCCGAGAAAGGATTTCTTCTGGCACCGACCTCCTGGTCTCTGTCCATGTGGCGGTGGCTATCCTTGCCAGAGCGTCGACTTATCTAGCCAAGACACCCTTTTGCTTTGATCTCATTAAAGTCGTTCATCATTTTCCTCACCTTTGCTAGGTACGTTGTCATTCTTTCATCTTTGGCTTCATAAATCCCCAAGACCTGATTAACTACAAGCTAAGAGTCGCTATGGATAAAAAGTCGACCAATGTTAAGAGCTCTGAAGAGGGAGATTCCGACTATGAGGGGGCCTCATTCTCTAACTCATTATTGGAGGCCTTAAAAATAAACCTCAACGCTTACTCTATATCTGTTCTACCCGAGGTTGACACAATCAGGCCGGCTCCACTCCCATTTTTACAAGATGAACCATCAACAAAAAAGTTCCACCCGCCCTTATAAAAATGTCGCTTCTTTAATAACCCCATTTCTAAGCAAAAACTTATCAGTCTCGATTGTAAGAGGTATCGTCGTTCTTATCTCGTCCTCTGACGGTTCGGTACTGGTTTCGGCCGACCTTTCAAGACTATCTATTTCTTCACTATCGGCTTAGGACCAAATGAACTCTTCCACAAAGTTTGCTAAGGCTTGCCCCTTGATTTCCACCCTCGGCTGATAGACTATGTCGTATTCTCCCAAATTAATGGTCCAGGCCATTAACCTACCCGATTTCTCGCGTTTATGGATGACATGTTTGAGGGGTGAGTCTGTCAAGACGACCATATATAGTGTGGGCTTGGAAGTATGGCTTCATCTTTCTTGAAGCATGGATTAGGGCATAGGCCAGTTTCTCCATCTTCGGATACCTCTGCCACCTGGAGGGCCTTGCTGTTGAAATACGCTGGTCTTTGCACACCCTAATCATCTTGTACTATCGCCGCACTAATAGCCGACTCAAACATGACCAAGTATAGATAAAGTTTCTCTCCATAGATAGGATGAGACAGTAAAAGTGGAGAGCCAAGATAATACTTTAGCTATCTCCATAAAGTCTCTCTCGCATTCCTCGTCCCACTCAAAAGATTTTCTGAGAATTTTAAAAAATGGAAAATATTTATCAGTGGCTTTAGAGACGAACCTATTAAGAGCATCCACTCGTCTAGTGAGCCTCTGAACATCCTTGATAGTATTTGGGGTCTGCATTTCTATCAAGGCTTTGATCTTCTCAGGGTTTGCCTCTATTCCCCTCTGATTTACAATGAATCCAAGAAACTTACCAGCTCCAACACCGAACACACACTTCGCTGGATTGAGCTTTCTTTTATACTCGTCCATTATGTTGAACGTTCCTTCAAGGTTAGCCACACACTACACCAAAAATAGGAATCTGGCATGGTTTAAAATCGTGCCAGATCAAATCTGGCACGGTTTTGAACTGTGCCAGAATCAGGTGTTCAAAAATGGCCATTTTTTTCTGGCATGGTTTAAAACTGTGCCAGATTTGACCAAACAGGAACACTTCTAGCACACTTTTAAACCGTGCCAGAATTTGATATTTCTGGTACAGTTTTGGCACAGCTTTGAACTGTGCCAGATTGAGCACATTTTCATAAAAATTTGACATAGTACAAAATCGTGCCAAAATTTGATACACTTTTGGCACGATTTTGAACTGTGCCAAATTTTTTAATGAAAGAAAAAAAAATTATTTGAAAATAAGAAAATTCACAAATTGCAAATATTGCACGTTATTGATAAACTAATGTACATATGAACTTCAAAATATTACAAGTCTTTAGTAGTTCACAAACCAAAAAAAAATTGGGCAGAGTTTCCCCTATTTTCTGAACATTCTAAAACCTGCGTAATATGAATCCCGCACAACCACAAAATATAATAATAAACTTACAAAATCCCGCACGGCCATAGCACAAAAAAATAGAATCATGAATATGAACGATATTAAATAAATAAACCCTTTGTTGTAAACCATTAAATAAATAAACCCTTTGTGTGTTCCACGTGAATAAATGCTATAGATAAAATGTTATCCTGCAAAAAAAAATAGGATACAAAAAAGAGACCATATTAGTAACCAAGTAATTTATAAAAAAAGCTTACTCACGCAAAAAAGTACATATAGGAGTTGCAATTATTATTATATTCTAAAATTGAAAATCTTACGCAAGTTATGACTACCTAAAAAGTTCCTACGAGTTACATTGGTCCCGTGCGAGGTGTTCGTGCCTCTTACGGGGCCGTTTGGGGGCTGGTATGGGTTTTCACACTTTAACTACTTGTTTTTAAGCCTAATCTAGATATTTTAAAATTCTGGTCATATTCTCAAATCGGGAGACCCGCGACTACGAGATCAGTTCCTACAAGTTACATTGACCCCGTACGAGGTGTCCGTGCCTCTTACGAGACCGTTTGGCGGCTGGTTTGGGTTTTCACCCTCGAACGACTAATTTTTAAGCCTAATCTAGATATTTGCAAATTTTCGTCATATTCTCAAATTGAGAGAACTGCGACTACGTGATCAGTTCTTATAAGTTACATTGGTCCCGTGCGAGGTGTTCGTGCCTCTTACGGAGCCATTTGGCAGTTGGTTTGGGTTTTCCCCCTCAAACGACTTGTTTTTAAGCCTAATCTAGATATTTACAAATTATCATCATATTTTCAAATCGGGAGACTCGCGACTACGTGGTCAGTTCCTACAAGTTACATTGGTCTTATGCGAGGTGTTCGTGTCTCTTTCGGGGCCCTTTGGCGGCTGGTTTGGGTTTTCACCCTCAAACGGTTTGTTTTTAAGGATAATCTAGATATTTCCAAATTGTCATCATATTCTCAAATCAGGAGACCCGCGACTATGCGGTCAGTTCCTACAAGTTACATTGGTCCCGTACGAGGTGTTCGTGCCTCTTACGAGGCCGTTTGGCGACTGGTTTGGATTTTCACCCTTAAATGGCTTGTTTCTAATCCTAATCTAGATATTTTCAAATTATCGTCATATTCTCAAATCGAGAGACCCGCGATTACGCGATCATTTACTATAAGTTAAATTGGTCCCGTACGAGGTGTTCGTGCCTCTTACGGGGTCGTTTGGCCGCTGGTTTGAGTTTTCACCCTCAAACGGCTTGTTTTTAAAACTAATCTAGATATTTCTAAATTATCGTCATATTCTCAAATCGGGAGACCCGCGACTACGCGGACAGTTCCTATGAGTTACATTGGTCCCGTGCGAGTTGTTAGTACCTCCTACGGGACCGTTTGGGGGTTTTGGGTTTTCACTACCTAGTCGCATGTTTTAAGTGTCCTCTTGGCATTTTATCTTTAGTGGAATTGCTACGACAATTTTTGTTAGCACCTTTCAAAATTGGGCATGGAGGGGGGTGGGTAGGGTGGGGTGGAGGTAACAAAAATGAAAAGAAGCCCCGAGCATGTTCCAATAAAAAAAATAACAACAATTTGATCAAATTAACTTATTAATCCTAATCACGGGACCCTCATATACATCATTTATTTTTTTAGGCAAAATGTCAAATATGTTGAGGAACACTAAACACTCAAATGGTACAAAAAAAGTAGGATAAAAACTCAAATTGTCCACTACCATAACACTCGGCCCAAATAAGAGAAAAGCTTGGAAGTACCATATCCATATTTTGCAATTGATAAAACTTAACCTAAAAAATGAAATATGCAAGTCTTGTATGAAATCCCCTGAACTATTTTCAATGGGGATATATATATATATATATATATATATATATATATATATATATATATATATATGTTGCATAAAATTAGAAATTTTTGTCACTAAAAAATCCCCTAATAAGTATTTGGAACAAAATGCATAGCTAGAAGGGTATTGTGCATTAAATATAATTCAGGGAGTAAAATCAAATTTCATTCATTCATTTTTCCTCAAATAAAGTTTTCAATGAGACAGAGAGGAGGAACCCACCTTCAAGCGGCACTGATCTTGTATAACTTGTTTGGCCCAGGCCCTAATTAAGTCCAAGGGCGTTGCTTCTGGCCTTGAGGCATGTTCCCTAGAAGATGACTGTCCCCATTTTGGTTCCCTGCATTTGTCCTTGGTCAAATTGAACCTGAAATAAATTCATATGGACTATAATATTAACTCCCCACCTAATCTGCATTAGTATCTTACTGTGAAAACTTCGACAAATCAAGATCATCATCTCTGGACTGCATTCCCGCAGCCTTGTTCATTGGCCTGTAACATGAGATAAAAAGGGATTAGGTGGGATTTAATATATTACAAAATAAAATTATAGGATATGCAATAAAACATGCCAAAACGTTTTATGGTAAAAATAACATATACTTTTTCACAGGTGGCCTTCGAAATGGTACCCTCTCATCATCATAGTTCTTCTAGTCTTCAGACCTTGTGCTCTTATTGATTATTGGTTGACTCTCTATGAAGCACGAAAACTCTCCCGGAAGCCACGAGTAATCTTCGACTCAAGTGATGGTGATTGTGCTTTATTTACGACTCTTAAGGTCAAAGTGTGTTTGAATTTTATTTTGTATGGTTCATTTTCTTAATTTCATGTTAAGAATGCTCTAATAATGTATTTTATGGAGAAAATTTGTTTTATTTTATTAATATATGTTTAAATATGTATTATATATTATACGTATCATAGCGTGTCGTATCCTAGTTTTTGGATAAATCACGTGTCGCGTGTCACGTGTCAAAACACGTATTGTGTGTCCATGCTTCATAGTCGACTCTGCATAATTGAAATTCAATTTGAAAAATATAAGAATATCCACAATTTTGGGGATGTTGGGAGTCATTTCATATATCTATAGAAGCCAAAAATAAAAAAGGTTCATATTACCCATTTGTCAACCAAATCCTTAGCAAGTTTTTTATTGGATGTGGTCTCCTTATCATACTTTGGCAAAAACATAATGACATGATCAAAACAACAGAAGTTACTAAGAGAAAAATAAATATCTTCCATCTGTAAGGGATGTTAATCTTTGGTAAGCTTCCATCTAGAAGGGGTTCAAGTCAAGTCTCCATCTAAGAATTCTTTTTAAAGTTGTTTCCTGCACCAAGAGCAATTAAAATCGAGAAGAAGAATAACATATAATGATTGAAGATAGAAATGACGTATAGACAACTCACTTTCAGAGGACATCCGTAAGAAGAGGCAGCCTTTTGAGTTTATTTATAGAAGGTTTGGATTGCCTATTCAGATCTTCATCTTCTTCCGCTACAACTTTAAGCTCAACCATCACATTTTCAACTAGCAATGCTATTTTCGCAGCACTTTTCTCAGTTTTTTTTCTTTCCCATCTTGAAGAGGTCTTTAATTTCATCAGCTTCTTCACCCTCCTTTGCCTACCAAAATAGTAATGCCTATTGATATATAAGATTAGATCTTTTGTTAATATTCGTGATCAAAGTCCACTTAAATTTTTGCTTTATAAAAAAGTGCATCAGCGAAATGGATCTTTTGGATGTAGCCCATTGGAGAATATAAACTTTTGGATACAGTCTAGATACTTTATCAAAATCACATATACCTACAACCTAATCTGAAAGTATTTGGACTGCATCCTAATAGATAAACCTATATGGCCTTATTTCAATAATGTTCCTCCAAGGACTAACTTGTGAAACACTAAATATAACCTTATTTGACACTGTATTTAAAGATCCAAATATATCCTTTCAGATTACTTCATACCCAAAAAAACATATTTTTCATATTCTCCTTTTTTCACAACACATATTATATATCAGTTTTCATCACAAAAAATAAAAATAACATAAGGGTGACAATGAAAATGTATGAACAGGAAAGTAACCCGGTGTTGGTATATTACCTGAATATTATTAGCTAGTGTCCGAGATACCAATAAATCTGCAAGAAAAAAAGGTAATCATAAATTTAGACATTTAACCAGTTACTCTCAAACAAGTTTGAATTTTTTTTCTTTTAAAAGAACAGTTGGGAATATGTATACTAAACAAACTGTACAAGATTTTACCTGATTTATCAGAGAGATGGCAAATATTTTAGCTTCAAGCTTAATTGTATGTGTGTGTGCGTGGGTGAGTGAGAGAGAGAGAGAGAGAGAGAGGGAGTTTAGACATTACTGACGTTTTGAGTTTCAATATATAACAATAATTATATGCATAAATTACTGCGACGTACTGACTCGTCGCACACTATTTCATTACGGACGTGTAATCTTTTTGAGAAGAAAATTTAACTAGAATTTTTTTTTTCCCAAGTTCGTAATGAAAATTCCACTTTGTAATTTCCACAAGCGTGACAGGCGAAGCCCAGGTCTTTAGAAGGATAAAAACTTACCCAATAATTTTATGATGAGGGACAAGCGCCATTTTTCTGAGGATTTGAAGCTCCTGATTCAAAATGGGTATAGTGGGAATACTATCTAGAGTTGTGTCCTCTTGCAAAGCTTCGTCATCGAACTCGTATTCATCGACAGTTGGATCCATATCCCAAGAAGGGAAAAGAACATGTGACTAGGTGTATGGTTCATGAAATGGAGTTTGGGTGACGGGAATCCCAGTCATGGTGGCGACCGGTTCAGTAGAAGGGATGCTATTTAGTTTTTCTTCGTAGGTCGGTAATGGTAGCGGGTTGCAAAGGGGGGAAGAGGGATGCTGGGGCGAACCTAGTGCAGGCCTGTTCAGATGGGAGGGAGGCAGGGTGTGTATAGGGTTAGGAGATTGACTATTGCTTATTAGACACTAATAAGCGATAGTCAAGCCACACTTCTCCATGAAATAACTTTTTCGAGGGGAGAGTTACGTAAAAATGTGTTGAAAACATAGGCTAAAATCGTTCACATCTAAAATTCAGGCAAACAAAATCCTTCAAGCAGAAGAAATCACTCGCTTTAACATATGTCAAACACGTAGCAAACAATCAAAATATAATTCCGCATGCAAACTAAATGGCAGTTTTACAACACATAAAAAGTTATGGTTCCTAAAGATGCAACTGAGATGTAAGAAGAAGAAAAACAATCAGCCTTTTAACTTGTACGTTCTAATTGGTATAAATTCCTCACATCCAATAGAGCAAGATTCTCGATCAATTCCTCGCATTCCAAAAAAATACCCTAATAAATTTGTTGAGAAATTGAGGATTGGCCCCAAGGATTTCCAACATTTTGTACCATTTATGTGACAATAAATATCCATTATATGAATAACTAATAATATACCATTGAGCTATATTATATAGAAAATGAAATGAAAGATTGTAAAACCTCATCTTACTAGCAAGAACACTAAAATTATACACAATGTATTTTAAAAATCTATGAAAATATTAAAATACAAACACTAATTGGGACTTCATTTATACATCCTGTATTTTAAAAATCTATGAAAATATTAAAATACAAATACCAATTGAGACTTCTTGCTAGAAGGAAACAGAACAACCGATGGGACTCTAACAAACATTTAGATTGGGATTAAAGCCAAATTAGTTTAAAATTTGAACATTTTTATATATTTTTTTCCATATTCTAGTTCAGAATTACGGAATGGAAGATCCCAAACACAGTCTTAAAGTGCTCACTTACGCATTTTCTCAAACACGTAGAAATCAAATTTCACAATATAAAGCTTCATACAATCCAAATGGAAGTTCTTAAACACATGAAAAAGTGATGGTTCATAGAGATGCGATTGAGATATAAGAAGGGAAAAAAATAAGCATTTAACTTACACAACTTGATTTGTTCTCACATCTGCATTGTAGTTTATATCAGTGGACGGGAATAGTTAAACTGGAAAACATGAAACTATGGATAGGTTGATGAAATAAAATTGAATGCTAAAGAGAACTTAGCTAATCAATTTATATGTCCAACTTTGGACTCTATTAAGATGTATATGAATCCAAGTTGAGCCCTAGTACTTAACAGGTCGATGTTGATCAATTGTTAGCACCATCACCATCTCACTAATATGATCCCCATTAACCGCACATAAAAATTTGTAAATAATGTCAATTAAACTTATATTGAAAATTATATTAACCCTAAATAAGGTTCATTGCACATATTCCAATCGAATAGGACAATTAAAATAAAATAACAGATAGTAAAACCTAAAATTTAGAAACCTGAAAATTAAAAAATCACAAAACATGATTGCACGCTTTGAAATAAGAAATTTTAAAGCATGTGTTCGTCCACTTTCTTTTACAATAAATCAAACCAAAAATCATCAGCTGAAGAGAAAATTCACATTTATCATCAATTAATGGATGAATACTCATCCAATCCCATGACTAAAAAGGGAAACAGTAAAAGAAAGAAGGGAAATAGAGATAAAAGAAAATCTGAAGTCTTGATGAGAGGTAGTATGGGATTATAGTTCTTAACGGGGGATCTGAAAGGCGACAACATGGAAGGCTGGAGTTAGGGTTTGTAAAGAGGGATAAATGAGAGAGGGAATGAAAGAAAGAGTGTGTGAGAGAGAGGAAATGGGAGATCTCAAAGTGTTAGAAGAGAGAGGGCGGGAGACAAAAATAATTTGAGGACTAATTTTTTTAGGGTTTTTATATTTTAGTAAAATGTACTCTATTTTGGCACACTTTTAAACAGTGCCAAAATTTGGTACGGTTTTAAAGTGTGCCAGCTTGTCATTAAATTGTGCCAGAATTTGGCACAGTTTTAAACTGTGCCAGATTTTTGATATCAAGGTGTGCCAAATTGTTGTTTTTGGTGTAGTGACATGTGTGTCGACCTTCAGAATCTTTGTAAGCATATAATCGACATATACCTACATCGTCTTCCGTATCTGATCTTCGAACATCTTATTTACTAGACGCTGATAGGATTCCCTTGTATTCTTCAGACCAAAGGGCCTGACCTTGTAGCAGTAGGCCCCTATGTCGGTGATAAAGGTTGTCTTCTCTTCATCGATTGGATCCATGAAGATTTGGTTATAACCTGAGTAGGCATCCATAAAACTGATCAATTCATGACCATCCGTGGCATCTACCATCTTATTAATACAGGGGAGAGAGAAGTTGTCTTTAGGACAAGACTTGTTTAAATTAGTGAAGTCCACGCACATTCTCCACTTGTCGTTGGATTTAGGCACTATAATAGCATTTGAAATCTATTCAGGGTATATCACCTCTCTGATGAACTCATCATTCTCAATATTTTTAACATCATCTATAATGACCTCGTACTTCTACCTTGAGTACACCCTCCTTCTTTGCTTTATCGACTTTGCACCATCAACAACATTCAACTTGTGAGACATTACTTTTGGGTCAATCCAGGCATGTCGTCGTGACTCCATGTGAAGATGCTTTGTCTTTTCCTCAAAAATTCGATCATCTCATCCTTGATCTCTTATTTTAGGGTTTTGTCGACCTGGACTATTTTTTCAGGCTCGTTCTCATTGAGGACATTGGATTCTACCTCTTCCGCAGCCTCCCCTTTCTTGAGTTTTGTTTCGTCTCTGGGATCCAGGGTGTCAATGTTATATATGGTTATTACTTTCTTGTGTGCTTTTCTCTCCTCTACTGTGTTAAAGTAGCACTCTCGTGCCGACGTTTCGTCACCTTTAACTTTCCCTACTCCATAAGGAGTTGGGAATTTTATCATTTGGTGAACCGTTGAAGGCATGGCCTTAAACTCTTTGAGAGATTACCGTCCCAATATGAGGTTGTAAGTCAAGAAGACGTTCTCATCCATAAAAAAAAGTTGATCTTCTTGGCCAGCCTCTTCGTCCACTTGTCTCGCATTCTGACATCAATTTCGTACATCCCAATAGTGTGAACCTTTTATCCACATAATCCTGCCAGAAGATGATGGTACGGGACGATCCTGGCTCAACTTAGTCCTAAACCTTTGAAGCACGGCCAGAACATGATGTATGTAGAGTTTCCTCCATCAACCAAGATTCTCGGTACCTCACATCCATGTACCCTGGTGGTAATAACGAGACAGTCGTCATTAGGAGTTGGGAGACCTTTACAATCTAGGCTTGAAAAGATGACTATGAGGGTTTTCATATCCACTTTCTTCCTTTTCTCGGGCTTAACATCAATAGAGGCTGAGTTTAAAAACTCGGACTTAGTTATTGCCTTCGCTTCGGCCACCTCAGAGCCTCCTCCTACAGGCCACCACAAATCATGCCTACACCAAATGAAATTATACTGAGCCTCTTCACTGGGACGTTATCATTCTTTGGTGGGAGATTCGAATCATCACTATCATCATCCAAAGGGTCATCCCGCTTGGCTGGAGCATTCTCTCTGCATTTATCATTTCTCCTCTTTCTGGGGTTATCTCGTCCTTAATCATCTCGACCCCGACCTAAATTCCTCTTATCAATATATTTCCTCAACTTACCAGACTTCAGCATTTTCTCTATCTCGTCTTTGAGGGTGAACCATCAATCGGTGATGTGCCCATGATCTCAGTGAAATTCGCACCAAAAATTTCTATTTCTCTTGTGAGGAGTTGTCTTCAAATTTTTTGGCCACCTAAGAAATCGGTCATTTTTTATCTCGTTCAAAATATGCTCACAACTAACAATCATAGGGGTTTAGTCTGCAAACTTGTCGTCTATCGGCCTTTTCTTACTATCCTTCCCCTTATACTTTTAAAACTTTCCATCACAGTGGACTCTCTTTTCTTCATTTTCTTTGGCAGCCATCGCCTCCTCTCTGCATTCATGACTCTCCCGGCTATAGCCAGGATTTCAGCCATGGACTTTGGAGGGTCCTCGACCAGCTCCTAGATAAGCTTTCCTTTTTGAAGACCTCCCATAGATATTGTGTCCATCCCCGGATATATCCCCTTGCGATGGGAGAGGATCCCTCAAGGTCCCGCGCGTCCCTCTCTGAAGTGCTTCGGCCGGCGTCGGTGAATGAGGTGAAAAATGTAGAGAGATAGAGTCGCCAGTTTATTTTACTTAAAATAGAAGAAAGAAAAGGGAGCCATCCCGAAGGATAACATCCAAAGACATACTGATACATACGAAACCAAAATGATTCGAAAGGGGTCCAGAGGCTAAGTTATGAAACGAGAAGGTGTTAGGCACCCATTCCGCCCTTACAATCTCTCATGGGTTGTCGCTATTTTCCTTTATTTTCCCATGATATATGTGCATGTGTATACATAGTGGAGATAGGAATCATCGACTTGTATCATGGAAGAGATAAAGCGAGTCATCCATTGGAATGTTCCTAAAAGTAATATTTAAAAAAAGGGTTTATGCGATTATCCTAGCATCGATCCTTATAAGGGAATGATAACGCTTGTGGAATAATAGAACATTAAGAACATATATATATATATGTGTAAATTTATAGGATTTAAGAGAGTTAAGTTTAAATAATATAGAAAAAAGGAAAAAAGTAGAAAAAGGACTCGAGTCTCGGGTTTACCCCGAGATGCATATGTAGCCTATAGAGGCATCAAAGTCCACGTAGTTCGTATGAAAAATAAGGGGTGGGATTTATCCCATAAATCCAATCGGGGACTTCTCTTATATGTGTGTGTGTGTACAAAAATGTTTTAGCTGTGAGAAAAGTGTGAGAATTCCCGTTTGGAATTTATGAGCAAATCCTATTTTTCTTGTTTTTTTGAGTTTTATTTATTTGAAAATAAAAGATGTGCGATAATACTAGATAAAAAGTATATTAAGATATGTAAGATAAGAGAATAAAAGTACTAAGTAACAAAATAAACTAATGAGAATTTAGGGGAATTTAAAGAGAGAGTTGAGAAAATTGGACCTCTTGAAGATCTTGAGCTTGATCTTGGATGTTGGAGAGCAGCCCTTTCACTTGGATGATGATGGAGAGTACTTAATTCACCAGGTTTGATTAAAAAGGTGATGAACGCTGAAGGTTAAAAAGGGATTTGGATGTGGAAATCACGTTGACTTCGAGAGGGGTTTTATGAGATTGCTGAGAGTGATGGATCTCTGATTTTTCTCTCTTTCGGAAGGAGGTTAGGCCCTCCTTTTTATAGGCCCAGGGCATTACCGATCGACATAGCCCTGGTCCTGCCAATCGGCAGGTGAGTTTAGGCACACTGCTGATAGGTAGGCCTAGGGCATTGACAATCAGCAGAATTGGCTTCGACCCGCGAAATTTTCTTGGTGAAAATGCTCTAAATCATTTTTGGGATTTTTAGGAAATTTCTGAGGATTTTTCTGGGTTTTTTGGTATTTTGTGGGAATTTTTGTACGAAAATTTAAGGTAGGTGTCGATCGCCATGGTGTGGAGGGTACCATTCCGCAGTGGCACGGACTTTTGGGCCACCTTGAGAAGGCAAAAGGTCAGTGCCGATCGGTAGGTGGGGGGTCAATGCCGATCGGCATGACCCTTGGAATCCTATATAAAGGGGGCAAATCCCCTTATTTTTCATAGCTTCTTGCCTTCTCTTTTTCTATGATTTTCTTCTACGAATCGTTCTAGCATTTTGATCTCTAAAAAATGTCCGCTTTTGTGAGCACTACAGTACACCGAGAATAGTTGGTTATTGATGACTGGGTAAATGTGGAGTGGAGGGCCAGGGTACCTCTTGCTTTGGGGAGCAAGAAATCTTTTGATGCATTCGATCTGGTTGCGGATGATCGAACCTTGCTGCGGGAGCCGTCTCATCATCGCTCTTCGAGGGTGGTGAACCCTGGTAGTTATGTAAGTAAAATGACTTTTGGCATTCTCTTTTTTTTATGAGTTTCCTTTTTTCTTGGATTCTGACAAGGTTTTTCTCTTTTGGAAGTCTGATGCTTCTCTGTTGAATATGCGTGCCCGCGGGATGACGGGGCATAAGGATGTATGGGAGAATCTCCCACCTGTGGTGCATTGGGTGGTATCCTCAGCAGGCTTTGGGAGGTTGACGTCTGTGCTAGATGAGATGCCTCGTTCGACGGCAGTCTTATGAGCTCTGGGGGAGAGGTGGTGGGACACTACCCACACCTTTCATTTTGGCTTTCGGGAGACGACTGTGACTCCCATAGATGTGCAGTAGCTACTGGGGATGGATTGTGATGTAGAGCAGATAGAGGTGGATCGCTCTTTTCGGGTGAGGCCGAAGGCGGTACGCGCGATGCTTAGTGATATGGGGAGGATAGTGTCTGGGGATGTCATTCTTCTGTCGCTGCTGAAGGACATTTTATTGGGTAGAGTGATCTATGTGGAGGAAGGGCTGCAAGTGAGGCACATGGCCCTATTGTTCATTTTGCTGGTGTTGGAGGGAATTCTGGTGGCATCAAGCGGCGACGTTGTCCACTTATAATTTTTACCATATCTGAGGATGTTTTCGAACATCCCTCTCTACGATTGGGGGAGCCTGACTTTAGCGACCCTTTATTTTTCCTTAAATGCATTCAACCGGTGTTATTAGCAGTCTTTCACTGGAGCCATGTATCTTTTTGAGGTATTCTTTAATTTTTTGCATTTTCCTTTAATGCATTCGCATTTTCCTTATGCATCTCTTTTGATTGTGAATTTCTTATTTTTGGCATACGTGGTTCTATGAGGTGATAGGGTGTAATACCCAGCTGATTGCTTTGAAGGACGAGACTCATGGAGACTTTTATCGGATGCATCGATGGCACAAGGCCAATCGGCAGTCGAAGAGGTCTCTCTCTCTAGAGGCGGTGCGTCAGGTCTTGAATGTCTTGACCAGTGACAGGGTAAGACTTCTTTCTTATTCAGTCTAAGACCTTTGGGTGCTCTGATTTTGTATTTGAATCATATCTATTGGGGATTTTTAGGTGATCTTTTACCCTTGGGGGATAACTGTTCAGGACACGGGGTTGACTGGAGTAAATGCGGAGATAAGACGTTTGTTGGCGCATGAGTTTGGCCATACTTGGTATCTTGGGGAGAGGGTGGTCTGACTGATTGATGAGGGAGAGGTGGTGGTGCCACCTGCGAGGCCCCCTATGTCTATAAGGCGGTATCGACTGTTGTCGAAGGATGCGAGGATTGCGGTGATGATTAGCGAGTCCTACCTGTTGTACACCGATACAGCTGTGCCATATGATTATATGGACTTTGTGAAGATCTGGATGATGGCGCCTAACATATATGATGCACTTCCCTTCCCTTTTGCGGGTTCGAGTCGGTTAGTGGGGTCCTCCTGCAGCGGTGGCGGTCCTTTGACATCTGTGGCGACGATGAATTCGGAGGTTCCCTTTGTGTGGCTGCATACTCCTTCATACAACATCCGACATGCTGATGGAGGGATGGTGCCTATGCTGCATCGTCCTCATGCGATGGACCCAGAGGAGTTGGGCTTGACAGAGGAGATTCTTCGCCCTGAGGTATATCCTGTCTGCTATTTTTTTTCCTTCCTTTTGGTTTCTTTTGATATTTTCTGCTTGATAGTGATTTGGCCTTTTCTTGCAGCATGTTCAGGTGTCCACCACTTGGCTGAGGGATATTAAGGACTGGATATCTTCGACGACTGCCCATATTCGAGACGCAGTTCCTGTTCCTTCTTTCTTGGTGTCGTCTTCCTCATTCAGGGAGGAGTCTGGTTCAGGTAGAGGTGGTGCATCATCTCGCCGTCGGAGAAAGAGAGCGCGTTGCAGGGGTGGAAGCTCTTAGGAGAGAGAGGGGAAAGGGCAAGTGAGAGAGAGAGAGAATGTGAGTTCAGGATGAGTCCCGTTTTTTTTTTCTTTATTTTCCTGCAAAATTGATGTAACACAGAAAAATATCTATGCAATGATATGGATTTTTTTATTATCTTCTGTTGATGATGAATGAATGAATGCATGCACATGAACTTTTTACTTTGCTGCTGAGACAGTATAGAGAAATATTTTTGGGATTTTGAAAGAAATTTTTATTCAAAATGAGAATTTATATAAAGATGAAAAGGGGATTTTTGAAATTCTGTTGAGAATATCAATTTATTTTGAGTTTTCTGAATTTTGACAAAAGAGGAAAAAGGAAAATTTCCAAAAGTAGGGGGTTGCCGATCGGCAAGCACCTTGTCCTCCCTATCGGCAAGTCAGTCCAATCCCATCAATTTAAAGCTTTGATTGGTACCCTCTTCAGCCTTTGGTACCTTGTGGGACAGGATTTCCTCCAATTTCTACAGGGGTTATGTCTTTTGTGGGGGTTTTTAAGTATAAAAGAGGGATAAGAGTGGAGTGTTTTCCTCACACCGTCACATTCCTACTTTCTTATTCTGTGAGATGGCCCTCCATGGTAGCGTTGATTTTTCCAACTACCTTGAGACTTTAGAGGCCATGTGCTCCTATAACATCGACTACGATGCTTACAACATGCGTCGAGTTTCTTTATGGCGTAATCAGCCAATAGAGTGGAACATGCAAATGGCGGCAGTACAATTCTGGTACCCTGAAGACCATGTATTCCGCTTTGGCTTGGAAGAAGTATGTTTGACTTATGAGGAATTTTCTGCCATGTTAGGGATAAATCCCGATGTTGCTGCGGCTCTGCCTGAGTTTACCCGTTTTCCCCGGGAGTTGTTGGTTGGGCTTCTTTGTATTTCGTCCTCAGTGGCCAGATCACTAGTGGCTGGAGGTATGATTTATGTTTTGGCGGTGTTGTAGTCCGTGCATTTATAGGAGGTTCGTGATGCTGGATATGCCGGAGCTGTCGTTCTAGATTTGGTTTCAAAATTCCTGCTAGTGACTAGGGAGCTGCTAGTGGACCCACAACTTGCAGTTTTTACCTCTTGGATGTCCTACCATCGCAATCCTATAGAGGTTATACTGGTGGAGACTTTGAATGTCTTAGATGCCTGGCGAGAAGGTCGTTTTGACTTTATGAGGGGTAGCCCTGTGATGCTGTTCATGTGGTTATCTGAAAGATTCCGCCTGGTGACTCTTATAGAATACCCTTTGCTGGTTGTACCTAACTTCTTTTTGCACCATTTCATCAGTGTTGGCCTGGATATTGAGAGCTAAGAGAGCTGGTTCGTGGAGCATGGGGCTCTAAATCTGTACCAGTCAGTACCTTGGTGGGGACAACTGTTTCCTATTCTAGAACTGGGAGAATACCCGTATGTCCGACTGGTTGGTCTCAGACAGACCTCTTTTTATTTTCCTTGGCGACTTCTGCATCAATTTGGCTGGGAGAAGATCGTGCCACCTTAGACACTAGACTTCTTTCCAGTAAAAGATTTGACAGAGCATCTGCGCATGCGACTTGTCTCTTTGCGGGAGAGTCAACGTCCGTTGACCCATCCCTCTCAGTCTGTTGGGAGAGTTTGTCACATCCCTAGGGATTATATGAAGTGGTTGTGGAGGAGAGTAGTTAGCAAGATGTTGGAAGTGGAGACTGGACAAAGATGGCTTGCCTTATCTGATACCATGGAGGGAGGTGTGGTAGTTTTTTTTAGGCTGGTTCGAGCCTATCGGTCCATGGAGCGTTTGCGTCACTCCATTCAGGTAGGGGAATCTTGGGAACCCCAGGATGTAGATGATGACGATGACGCGGGATCCTATGTTAGCTGTGGGTAGGACTCTTGGAGAGTTTGTTTTGTAATGGGGAATAAATTTGGGAATTTATTTGGCTTTTTAGGGAGGTAGGGGGGAAGGGAGTCATCCGTTCCTTTTCTTATGTAATTGAACCGTAATTTCTTATTAGTGAAATAAACAAGTTTTTGATCAGTTAGCTGTGACTTTTGATGAATTATGTATTTTAAATTGTCTATACCGATCGCCAAGGAATGCATAATCCTTTTGTTCAAGTATATGTTAAAGTGAACTGTCATTCTCGGAGATAAGAAAAGAATAGTTTTTTGTGAAAAAGAAGGGGACGTGCTTATGTAAGATGTATGAGCTTCCTATGTACCTATGGGGGGTTTTGAATTTTTTTAATTTTTATGAGAATGATTTTTGCAGAGGATCAGACCCATGTAGTTCTGGGTAGAGCGAAATGAAGAGACTTTTTTTAGAATAGAATGGAGATGAGAAGAGTCATAGTGCTCCGAGATTTTGGACTAGGGGTAAAATTTCTTGAGACAGTCCAAGTTTACTGGATGAGCCATCTCTTCTCCATCTAAGTCAGTGAGCATGGCGGCACCGCCGGATAAGATCTTCTTCACAATGTATGGGCCGCTCCAATTGGGCTAGAATTTCCCTCTGGGTCCCAGATGGGCTCTACTATTTCTTTGAGGGCTAAATCCCCTTCTTGGACACCGCGGTCCTTGACTCTCTTATTTAATGAACGCGTTATTCGGTGATGGTACCCTTATATGTGATATAACGCCTTCAGTCTCCTTTCATCCAAGAGTGATAACTCGTCGAGGCGTCTTTGATGCCAGTCCTCCTCACTGACCTTGCCTTCAAGTACGATGCATAATGAGGGTATTTCTAGATCCACGGGTAGGACTGCTTCCATATCGTATACTAGAGAGAAGGGGTATCCCCAGTAGAGGATTGGATTGAGGTTCGGTAGCCCCAGAGGGAGAATGGGATTCGATCGTCCAAATCTCGACAACTTTCGATCATCTTACCTATGACGGCTTTGAGGTTATTATTAGCATCTTCGACTGCACCATTGGTTTGAAGTCGATAGGGAGAAGATTTGTATCTCTGGATCCCATACTTGTTGACCACTTCTGTGACTTCTGCCCCGAAATGCAACCCGTTATCTGACACTAGCTCGTGCGGGACCCCATATTGATAGATGATGTTTTTCTTGATGAATTTGGCAGTTTCTTTGGCATTCAGGACTGCGTATGACTCGGCTTCGACCTATTTGGTGAAGTAATCAATGGCAACCAAGATAAACTCATGCCCGTTAGATGCCTTGGGTGTAACCTTCCCTTTGATGTCGATGCCCCGGGTGGAGAACGTCCAGGAAGAAGTTATGTTATATAATTCTCGTGGAGGCAGGTGTTGAAGGTGAGAGAACTGTTGGCATTTGAGGCATTTTCGTACATAGGCGGTGCAATCCTAGATCATGGTGGTCTAGTAGTAGCCTTTTCGTATGATCTTCTTGGAAAGCGTGTGACTGTTCATGTAGGGTTCGCATTCCCCGGTATGGATTTTCTGCATTACCTCTTCAATGCCAGGCCCTGCAATGAAGTGTATATGGGTTCCATCAAAGTTTCTCTTAAACAGTGCTTTGTGATAAATGATGTACTGGGCGACCAGTCTTCGTAGGGTTACCCAGTCTTTCTTACTGGAACCCTTGGGGTACTTATCGCGCTTGAGGAGGTTCCAGATATCATAATACCAACAGTTGGCTAACTCGAGATCTTCTTTGGTGATGAGCTCAATATGGTAGCAGTGTGTTGGTTTATCTTGCTTTTGGACCAGGAAGGGGGCCATTATAATTCCTTCGGTTATGTCGACCATGGAGGCTAGGGTAGCAAAGGAATCATCTAGGTTATTCTTTACTCGAGGTAGGTAGTGGAAGGTGATGTCTCGAAATTAGGAGGCTAGTTCTTTTAAGTGGGCATGGAAGGGCTGGAGTTTCTTGTCCTTGACTTTCCATTTTGTGAGCACTTGACCAATGATGAGGGCAGAATCCCCGTAGACATATAGGCATTGAATTCCTTTCTTGAGGGTAACTTTGAGGCCTACCGTACATGCCTCATATTCAGTCATATTGTTGGTGCAGGGGAAATCCAATTTTATGGCGATGGGAGTGTGGGAGTCATCTGGGGCGATCAAAATATCCCAATGCCATGTCCCTTATTATTGGTCGCGCCATCAAAGAACATTTTCCATCTAAGGTCATCTTGAGAAGCATAGAAGATGTTTTCATTTGGGAATTTGGAGATCCAGTCATCAATCTCTTCCATTGGGGTAGTCAGCGAGGTAGTCATAGATGGATCTTCCTTTCATGTCTTCCTGTGTGACGTATACGATATCAAACTCGGCTAAGAGCATCAACTATCGAGATATTTGGTTGAATAAGGAGAGTTTCTCAAGCAGGTACTTGATGGGGTTCATTCAGGATACAAGTTTAATGGGGAAGGCGAGCATGTTGTGTCGCAACTTTTGGGTGACCCAAACAAGAGCGACGCATGCTTTTTCCAAAGTAGTGTAGTCGACTTCGTATCCGACTAATTTGCGACTGGCGTAATAAATGGCTTTTTCTTTATGGGAATCTTTATGGTATTGAGCTAGCAAAGACCCAGCTATAGTGTCGGTTATGGTTAGGTATAGGAGCAAGGGGAGACCAGGATGTGGTAGCATGAGTACTGAAAGTTGATTCAGGTATTTTTTTTATTCGGTCGATAGCTTCTTGGCAGTCCTCGTTCCAAACTTTGGTTGAATCCTTTCGGAGGAGTTTGAAAATTGGTTCATAAATGGATGTGAGCTGGCTGATGAACCGGCTGATGTATTGTAATTTCCCAAGGAAACCTCGTACCCCTTTCTCCATTCGGGGAGGTGGCATCTCAAGTGTGGCTTTTAGCTTAGGAGGATCTGCTTCTATCCCTTTTTCACTGACCATGAATCCCAAGAGTTTTCCTTTTGTAACGCCGAAGACACATTTCTATGGATTGAGTCTCGTCTGATACTGTCGCAGTCATTCGAAGAACTTTTGAAGAGTAGGAACATGACCTTATCTAGTTTTGGATTTGATAATCATATCATCCACATAGACCTCGACTTCTTTGTGAATCAGATCGTGCAGGATTGTCGTGGCAGCCCTCTGGTAGGTAGCCCCAGTATTCTTGAGACCAAATAGCATAACAATGCAGCAAAAGGTTGCCCATGGGGTGACGAACGCGATTTTTCTTGATTATCTGGGTGCATTTTGATTTGGTTGTATCCAGGAAACCCATAGACGAATGACTTGAGATCATGACTGGTCGTGTTGTCCACAATCATGTCGATATTGGGTAGCGGGTAATCATCCTTTAGAGAGGTTTATTTAAGTCTCGGTAGTCTACACACATTTGAACTTTTCATCCTAATTTCGACATAGGAACTATGTTGGCTAGACATGTGGGATATTCGATCACACGAATGAAGCCCGCGTTCAGTTGTTTGACCACCTCTTCTTTGACTTTAAGAGACCATTCGATGCGGAGCTTTCTCAGCTTTTGTTTAATTGACTTGTAATCTGTAAGAGTGGGGATCTCATGCAGAGCAATTTTAGGATCAATGTCGGGCATATCATCATAGGACCATGCGAAGACATCTACGAATTCCTTTAATAATTCTGCGAGTTATGCGCGCTCATGCTCACCAAGGGTATCCCCTATCCTAATCTCGTGCAGTTGGCTACTAGAACCGACGTTAATAATAACAGTATCTTCTTCATTAACTTGAAAGCGGTTATGTTGTTTGTTATTAACCTTATTTAGATCATTTAAGAATTGTTCTTTTGCAAAATCATCATCATCATCAAAAGTTTGATTGGAATCTAAACAATTAATGTAAGGTACAACAAGATACTCAAAATATTCATTTATTTCATTGATAGGAAAAACAGCATTGAGAACCTCATCAAATGAGGTCCCGATTACATTTCAGCAAGGATAGACAATAGAAGAAGAAATGGGGTAAACATTGGGGTTAGGTGGGATTTCAACAGGTAGAACCGGCGCATCATGCCAGCCGAGGAGAGGTATATAAGCAACTTTTATCAAGTGGGATGGATCCAGGGATGTAGTGCTTGAATGAACCATGAATAGTGTCAGCCCCAGTGTCTGTAAGTTGAACGAGTCCTCGAAGTCACTTTCCTCAGTATCTTCGGTATCTTTAATGAGAGGTTGTACATGGCATTGGGAACTTTCGGCCCATAGGTAGCTGTCTTGGAAAAATATCTCCATTCCGGGTTTCATCTTTTTGTCTGTATGGTCGTACCATGGTTCTGGAAAGCCGCAAAAGGGGAAGTACTCACCTTCTTTGATGAATCATCCATTCAAGGAGTCACCTAAGATGATTTGGAGGCAGTATAATCTTCTCTTTGGTCGAGACTGGCGGATCATTTTGAACTCTTGTTCTGATGGTTGATACCCCAAACCACAAGGAGGGAAAGCTTTCTTCAGTTCAATGTGATCAAGTACCCCTTGTTGTCTTTGTCCTAGCCCTAGTCCAGGCATGAAGTGTATGTTTCTGAACATATGAATCACAATGACATTGCCATGAGGGTCGTATTCCGGACAAACCCTTTCTTTGAAATCATCCCCTGCCGGGAGTAGAAGTGGCTCAACTCGGAATCCTGATAGGAGCATATTATCTGACCAATGTTGTATCTCAAGGATTGGATTGCTAGTACTTTCACCCTCGGTATTATCGTCATCTCCCAAAATAGTGATGACTCGTCCATCGGCAAAGAACTTTAATTTATGATGGAGTGAGGAAGATACACCTTTGATACTGTGGAGCCAAGGTCTTTCGAGTAACAGGTTGAAACAAGTTGGGATGTCAATAACTTAGAATTCAATGATAGGTTTTATAGGGCCAGCCCTTATTAAAAGTTTTATGGATCCCATCACCTCCCGACGGGTATTATCATAGGCACGTACAGCAGCGGAAGTTGGAGCGAGATCACTTTCCTTCAGTTCTAATCATTGAAGGTTCTTAATCGGCAGAGATTCAAGGCGGATCCATTATCGAGAAGAGAGAGTGGTATGATTTTCCCCATAACTTCGACGGAGATGTTGAGTGCATGATTGTGGTTTGGCCTAATTCTGGAGATTTCTTCTTCAAAAAAGGATAGCATTTGGGTATATGTCAAGGATTCGACCAAAGTTACCGCTTCTTCTGGTGTAGTAGAAGGAGGAACTATAGGTCCAGTGAATAACTTGTGGCATTCGAATCTTGGGAAGCTTTTATGTGTAGCTGGGAAGATATGAAAAGCCCCCATAGAGTGATGTTATCTTGAGTTTTCTTTAGTTGATCGAGGATCTTGCTCTCCTCGAGGGTCATTTCTGGCATAGGAAGGTTTTTAACGCCCTTCCCTTTGTCATTGACTGGTAGTGAGCTTGGGATCTGGTAATGCCTCCTTGATCTGGTCATGTGATTTACTAAAGAAGGGAAGGACATGACCCCTATTTATTCATCAATCTTGGGTTATTCTGCCACTTTGTTTATTACTCCGAGGATCTCCTCAAATGATATCATCCCACACATGTCGGTTACCGAGCTAATTTTCTCGAAAGCTTGTTCTTCATTCTAATCTTCGAATTCTTCCCCCTATTCGGCGGCAAGAATTCTATCTTTCCATGTAAAGTCAATGCATTCCATAATTTCAATGGATTCTTCATACAGGTCTTCCTATTCTGTGGGGATATGTAAGGGTGAGGGGACCAGGCGCCCTTGTAATTTCATAGTATTAAGTAACTCGATCATACTGCAGATGTCGTTGGTTTGCCTGAATAATTCTGCCATGATCTCGACGACATCATCTAGGTTGACTTCATCGGTTGGTTCCACCCAAATGTGTGACTTTCGAGCCCATTTTAAGAACAGCGTGCTGAACCTCTGGTAATCAATGATCATCTGTGAGGGCAATTTCAGCCCGAAATCTAAGAGTTGGTTTAACACTTCTGATAATTCCATACCTCTATTTTCAGAATGGGTACAAACAACGATGCATGCTCTGGTGAGGAGTGACAGTTCTTGATCAGTAAGGCTAACAAGGTGTAGGAGTAAATATGTGTAAGTTTAGAGAGGTTTGAGAGAGTATATGGGTGTGATTTGAATTGAGGGATCAAATTCTTAGTTCATTTTTAGGAAGATAGAATTGTTATGATTTGGGAGTGGATTGTGAGTAGTGTTTGGCTTACGATTGGCTGGTGGGTCAATGGTACCCCAGTTAATTAGACCTTGGATTACGTTTCGAAGGTGAAAGCATTGGTCAGTGGTATGACTAGCGGTTTGGTGAAAGGCGCAATGGGCATCTGCTTTGAAGTTTTTCGGAAGTGGATTGGGCAATGGACGGGGATCCAAGGGTTTGATGAGGTTTTGGCTTAACAGGTCTGATAGACTTTGGAGAGGGGAGCATGGAGCTCTTTGTATTCTTTTTGGACTGGGACAGGGTGACTTTCTGGTGCCCATGAAGTGGTTGGCTGAGAGATATTATTGATGGTTGAGACTGCAACACTGGCAGGTTTGTCATATTTTCTGGGGGTGAACTGTCCAGACACTTTCTTTGGTTCAACCTCGATTTTAGCAAGACCTTCCTCGATTTCTAGTCCTGCTTCTCTGAGAGTTCGGAAGTGGGGATATTATTGTCCTTCCATAATTGCTCGGACATGGGGCAAGAAGCTCTTCTTCACTATGCTGACTTGTTCTTCCTCGAAAGTCTGATTGCTCATGGTAGCTACTTTTTCCCTCCATCGGGCTATGAAGTTACTGACTCATTCCCCAGAGTTCTGTCTGAACAAATCTAAATCACGGTGGGTGACCTCAAGCTTTTCGTTATATTTATACTACGATATGAATTCACGGCCTACATCCTCCCATCTATGGATTCTGGACTCCTCGAGAGATAAAAACCATCGGAGGGAGCTATCCTTCAAAGTTTACTGAAATAATTGGGCCATCACTTCTTATGAAGCCCCTAGGAGAGTCATGGAATAGTGATAACTATGAAGATGAACAATCGATGGTCCACTTCCTCTGAATTTCTTGATATTTGACATCTTGAACTTCTCGGGTAACCTTGCCTTAGGATAATGAGATATGTGGGTCAAACTTCTGAGTTAGCATCTTGAGATCTTCTTTGACCTTGTTCAACTCTTCCTCTTTCGGATCAATGATCATAGGCAAGTTAGCCCCAGGCTTGTCAAGGTTTGTCATATGAAGCTGGGTAGGCGGCGGCCCATTAACAAGAGGGACACGTGAAGCGTGCTGATATTCTTCGAGAACCCATATAGGCTCGGGTGGAGCCATAGCGTGAGGGAATAAGGCCTCAGGCTCTTAAGGAAAAGGAACCTATTTCGCTGCATCTCTCAGACCTCAGTCTGAAGGTTGTCAATCTTGGACACGAGCTGAGCTAAGACTGCCGTCAGATTCGGCTGCGCAACTGGTGCTTGATCTGTGTTCTCCATAGAAAGCGAATGGATATCGGACTTGGAAGAGGTAGCAGGGGAACGGATGAAACTCCGGGGTGACTTTACTGAAGACCGAAGCTAATAAGGATCCAGGCCAAGGGTGTGCGATCGACTTGAGAGGGCGTAAAATTGGATTTATTTTTGATAAAAAAAGGATGAAAATATTTTTGACATTTTTTCTTTTAGAGATTGAAAGATAAAATATTTTTAGATTTTTGGTAAAGAAAGGAGAAATATTTTTGGATTTTTTATAAAGAAAGGAGAAGTGTTTTTGGAAGACGGTCCCAACATGATTATTATGATTATTATGTTCTCACTTTTATTAAATTCTCCTAAATGCAAATGAAATGCCAGATGGTACCCAATCCTGGAAAAGTTGGGTTTGTAAAATATGCAAAGCTATGGCTGAACTTATAGCCAGGCTCACGGGCAGGGTCCCATTTTTAAAAATGAGCGAAAATTTGGGCGGCAGGCTGACCCAAAATTTCGGCAGAGTTTCGGGTTGAAACCGACAATCTAATATGTGTGTCCTAGTATTGACGCCTATATATGGGTATGCAACATGGTTGGGTGAATTGGAAATGGTTCCCCCTTTGGCGTGGGGTTCCATGATATACGTATTGCTTTTGAGGGCAATCGGTACGTGTGGACAAGCCATTTGATATACCTTAGTGTACTTGAATTACCTCACTATATACCTCGCGGGGACGGTACGTGTGAGAGCAAATTCGATATACTCGGCGTACGTGAATGAGTTCCCTGTGATATACCTCCCGTTATAACATTGGTCAAGCGGTACGATGCGGGAGAACCGTTTAATATATGTCAAAGGTACTTCGCCAATGGAAGGTGAGAGTCATATTGGTTAGGCTAACTGTGCCCTGTCGAACCAGCACCCATCACGAAGTGACCCTCCAGTTACTGGAAAAAATTTGGTCAATAACAATGCTCTTTGGTGATATCGTGTGAATCATGCATGATCCTCTTATTAGTATCTTACGAAGGGGGTATCTTTCTTGATCATGCCCAACAGGGAGCAAAGTATGAGTACCAATGGTATACCAAGTATGGGTGATGCGTGCAATATGAGGATATATGTAATATTAGGTGCGCGTGGTGTGAAGTGTAGATGGAGAATTTTCTACAAGCGTGTGAATAGAAGCATAAGCATGAGGTACATATGAATAGTAAAGGGGAAAATAGGGGGATATATAAGAAATTAAAATACCCATGTAAATACAGTCTATCCCTCAAAAAGAAAAATCCCTAGTAGAGTCACCACTGTGGCCATCCCCGAATATATCCCCACGCGACGGGAGAGGATCTCTCTAGGTCCCACGCATCCCTCTCGAGAGCGCTTCAGCTGGTGTCGGTGAATGAGGTGAAAAATGCTGAGATATAGAGTCGCCAATCTATTTTACTCAAAACAGACAAAAGAAAAGGGAGTCATCCCGAAGGACAGCATCCAAAGACATACTGATACATACGAAACCAAAATGATTCGAAAGGGGTCCGGAGGCTAAGTTACGAAATGGGAAGGTGTTAGGAACCCATTTTGTCCTTACGGTCTCTCATGGATTGTTGCTATTTTTCTTTATTTCCTCGTGATATGCGTGCATGTGTATACGTAGTGGAGATAGGAATCATCGACTTGTATCATGGAAGAGATAAAGTGAGTCATCCATAGGAATGTTCCTAACAGTAATATTAGAAAATAGGATTTATGTGATTATCGTAGCGTCGATCATTATATGGAAATGATAGCGCATGTGGAATAATACGCCATTAAGAACAAATATATATATATATATAGGATTTAAGAGAGTTAAGTTTAAAGAATATAAAAAATAGGAAAAAAGTAGAAAAAGGACTCGAGTCTCGGGTTTTACCCCGAGATGCCTATGTAGACTATAGAGGCATCAAAGTTCACGTAGTTTGTATGAAAAATAAGGGGTGGTATTTATCCCATAAATCCAATCGGGGACTTCTCTTATATGGGTGTGTGTGTAGAAAAGTGTTTTAGTTGTGAGAAAAGTGTGAGAATTCCCGTTTGGAATTTATGAGCAAATCCTCTTTTTCTTGTTTCTTTTGAGTTTTATTTATATGAAAATAAAAGATGTGCGATAATACTAGATAAAAAATATATTAAGATATGTTAGATAAGAGAATAAAAGTACTAAGTAACAAAACAAACTAATGAGAATTTAGGGGAATTTAAAAAGAGAGTTGAGAAAATTTGACGTTCTTGAAGATCTTGAGCTTGATCTTGGATGTTGGAGAGTAGCCCTTTCACTTGGATGATGATGGAGAGTACTTAATTCACCAGGTTTGATGAAAAAGGTGATGAAAGGTGAAGGTCGAAAAGGGATTTGGATGTGGAAATCACACTGACTTCGAGAGGGGTTTTCTGAGCTTGCTGAGAGTGATGGATCTCTGATTTTTATCTCTTTCGAAACGAGTTTAGTCCCTCCTTTTTATAGGCCCAGGGAATTGCCTATCGCTATAGCCCTGGTCCTGCCAATCGACAGGTGTGTTTAGGCACACTACCGATAGGCAGGGCTTGGAACCTACCGTTTGGCAATGTCTTTTAGGTTCCTTCGGAAAATTGATTGTAGAGAGCGAATCATTGATCCGAATTGTGCACGGGTCAAACCATTGGAAAGTTATTTTAAAGACCTTTAAAAGTCCTTTGGACTTCTCCCGGGTTCAGGAGTTAAATTTGGGTCAAATTTGGCTCGGAAGAGCTCGTAGATCCTTTGGACGAGGAAACTTCGGATGCAAGCGGATCGTTCGTCCACATGGTAAGTCGAAATGGTTAGGAGATGTACTTCGACATTCCAAAGAGTTTGACCTGGTTCGGGGAGTTGACTTTTGTCAATCGGGGCCTGGAAGCGTTCAGTGACCTTTCAGAGTAAAACGGATCGTTCGTCCATACCGTAAGTCAGAATCATGCATAGGGTGAACCATTGGAAATAGGTTTCAGTTCCCTTTGAAGATTCATTCAGTCTCAGTCGATTTGAAGAATTGACTTTGGTCAAACAGAACCTGGGAGCGTTCGGTAACCTCTTGATCGAGTTTCGAGGAAAAATGGGTCGTTCGTCCGCATGGTAAGTCAGAATCATTCACGGGATGGACCGTTGAAAAGGGGTTTCAGTGCCCTTAGAATATTCATTTAGTCTCGGTCGAGCTGAAGAATTTGACTTTTGGTCAAACGGAGCCTGGGAGTGCCCGATGGCCTTTAGGTCAGTACCCGGGGTATGAATTGGGTTTGCAATGATGAAAGGAGGTGCTAAGGACCTAAGGAGAGGTTAGGGGGTATTAAAATGGGGTGTCTATATATACTTTCTTCATAATCTTTGACTTCCATCTTCTCCTTGTTAAAATGGTGTATATATTCCCTCAGAGTCTCGTCCTTTCCTTGTTTGATTTACTACTGGTGGGTCGTCTACTTCCTAGGTTTCACCCCAAAACAGAAATTGTGGACAAAACTATCGGCTAGCTGCTTGAAACTCCTTATTGAGTTCTTAGGAAGGGAGGTGAACCATATGTGGGTTACCCTTGTCAAGGTGCTAGAGAATGCTCGGCATCTCATCTCATCTAAAATTGAATAGATGTCTGAGGCTGATTGATACATCTCCACATGATGCACCAGATTCGAGCTCTCGTCATACTTCAGAGTAACCACCTATGGCTTGAACTTGGCCGGGGTTGGGTAGTTCGGTAGCTTTGCCATAAATGGAGATTCTTCAGCATATCCCCTCTACAAGGGGTCTCAACTTTTTATTATATCCCCTATTTTGTTCTCCAACCTCAGTATGGACTCATTCCAAGGCTTGTCTACTGCAACGTCTACTTTTGTAGGGATAGAATTTTCCCCGGCCCCCTCTCTATCGTCTAGCTGAACTGATTGTTATATGTTAACTGGATGGGCCGAGGGTACCCTCTCTTCACACCTAGGTCATCTCATGACCTCTCTTTGCTCCTATCGGTCTTGGGGAGGTCTACAGTCGTCTCTCCTCTCATTTATTTTTAAGCCCACAACACTCCTTGATCTGGCAGACAGTTCCTCAGATCTCCCAGAGGGTCGAGCCTATCAAGGCCGATCCCCTACTTAGCCTGTACAAGGTTAATAGCCTTGGTCTGTCGTCTTGGCTCTATCGATGCTCTTGCTTCCAACTTGGTTGTAAAGGGTGAACAATGCCCCTAGAGATTCGATATGGTTCCCAGCATTCCCTCTCTTCTTCATCCTCATAGAGGTCGTCTCCCACCCTATCATCACAGAGTTCTTGACTTTGCCTCCCTAGGCGTAAACACCTGGGGTCAGCAATATCTCTTCGTCTCTATTATGGAGGGATGCTTTCTCTAACAGCCGGAGTTACAAACTCAGCTCCAACCCCACCAGTTCTGGACGCAAAATTCTGGCTAAGCATAGCGAATTGATTTTGCATTTGCTGTCGGCTAGCTATGAGGGAACGGAGCGCAATTGCTACCTTATCTATCTCTGACTTGGGCGGTGCTTGACTGGAGCCTGAACCACCTCCATGTGGTGGTACCAGTTAATTCTCAGGAGGATGTGGATCCATTGCCATTGGTGTAAACTATTTGAGTTATGAGCTGGATAAGGAGAGCTTAAATGCTCAACAAGAGCTCCTTCAATTGTGAAACAGCTCCACAAAGAGGGAGGATTGGTTCACCACCAGAGACTCTGATGAGCATAAGCTAATACAGGGAAAAGATGGTTATATTCGTTCCCAAAGACGACACCAAATTGATGATGCTATAATCAACACCAACAAATTAAGTTGAGATTATGAATAGCTTAAGCTCAATCATATCACAACAATGGAGATGGATATATGTATATATGAGAGAGGGAGATGAGGATAAGAAGATGAACTCAATAATTTAAAGTGGTTAAGTCAATTAGGCCTACATCCACTGTGTGAGTGTGTAAGAAATCCACTACACAAGTGAACTAATGGACATGGATACAACACTCGAAATCTCTCTCTCTCTTCTGTATACAATTGGACAGAGTTTTGTTAGGGTTTTGAATTAAGAGAGATCCCTCCCTTATCATGGAGAATATGAAGTGTATATATAGGGCTTGGAGGGTGTAATGTACACCCTAAGCATGTAAGCAACATGTGCATGAGGAAACTCCCAATAAGATGAAGACACCTGTCCTTGGCACATGGATATAATAATGATGTAATATTCCCTCACGTGAGGGAATGATATTATTATAACAGAATTGTCCACGTGGTCATGCCACTTCAGTACTTACATATGCTCGCGCTGCTTGGTATTATCCGTTGGGAGCTCGGCCTAGCAGGATATGAGGTTGCTAACTCCGATAGGATCATTCCATGCTCATTGACACAAGTATGACCTCAACTGAATAGATCAGGCTAAGGTTGGATTAGCGCAGTCACTCCTGTTAACGGCCATGGCAGAGTATGAAGTTGGTCCTTGCTGAACAGGTGATGCTCTTGCGGTCTCGACTTTCCATATGGACGAGACTTGTTGAGACGAGGTCGACTCTTATCTAGATGATTCCACTATAGGCTTATGGGACTCTTATGGTGACTCGCCAGTGAGATATGATGATACTCTTCTTCCAAGACTGGGGTTCACCTCGGTCATATATATATATATATATATATATATATATATATATATATATATATATATATATATATATGTATGTATATATGTGAACTATCACACTACCATATATATGATTTTAATTTAATCCCGGCTATACCGTGCATAACACCCATAGAACTAGCCTAAAATATACCCTAGTTTATATTCCGATTCTAAATTTAATTAATTACTCATTAATTAATTAATTAATTACCTTGGTGTCAACCAATATACCCGGACTCGCTCACTTGGTCCGAAATTTAATATTCAGAATTTATTATCCAAAATTCTCCTTAATAAGTTTGACACACTTATTAATTAAATTTACTTTAATGTCCCTCTTTCAACATCATTAAGTCCTATATAAATCTATATTGTCTGTCCCCTTAAAGCCTCAAACAACCCACGCAACAATTATGAGGACCCACTGTAACGAAATAGCACGTCGCTGGAATGAGGTCGACACGTCATTCGAACGACTCGTCATGTCATTTGAATGACCAAAAAAGTTGCTCAAACGAAAACCAGGTCGTTCAAACGACCTCCTGGTTTTCTCTCTCTTCTTTTTGGTTCATAGCTATGCGCCATTAATGACCTTTAACCTTAGTTTACCCAGATTCCGTCTACTGCAACCCTTTCAAACCCATACCAACTTAAAGATCTTAAGTCAATCCAATCATCAACCGAGATATGAAATTAAATATGATTTTTCCCAAATCCTTTAAAATTCATAAATCGTTCCTGATTTATCAATTTGTTCCTCAACTGTAAATACGAAATAATAATCATTCTCAATCTAAACCTTATTCGTATTATTCGACAAATTAAAAACCCAATTTGTGTGTCAACCCAACCCAAAATCATTTGTTTATCACACCCACAATGATATGAATTGTAGATTGCAATTACTTTAAAAGAGATTTTAACTACTTGCCTTATAGGATTCGTAGGTGTTGAATTCCTTTGGTGCAGATGATGATTTGATGAAGAACACCCACACTTGTTCTTGGTTTTGGCTCCCAAGGTTTCTCCAATTTCTCCCACTTTTCTCATCTACTTACTTAGGTTTTTTGAAATTAGTTATGGCTGCCACACCCTCTCACTTTTAGGTTTTATTAATCCAATCCCCTTTTTAGGCTTGTGGGCTTTATTAAAATAGCTCAAACACTCCCGTGTGGGCCTGGTTATGCCTAAAAATGCCTCGAGTCCCATTTATCTCCCCCGGGTACTCTTTTTCAACTATCTCGGACTATCCAAACTCATCCGTGCACTTAGAATTGTCATCCAAATTAATTTACCAAAAGTCCTTATCTCGAACCCAATATATTCTATACCCGACTCTCGGTTGAGATAAATAAATGACACGTCACTACTACTCTCTAGGACGTAAATAAATTATTACTATTCACTTAGTAATTTAATTTCCATAAATATTAACCATTTACTCTCTCGATTAGTATTTAAATAAATACTAATACTAATAATTAATTCATTTAATTTATGACACACAAGTAATTTAAAATTAGTCGAAGTAATTAAACATTAAATGCACAAAAATACGAGGTGTTACAAGGGAATACTTTAGCCATTAGTAGATAGGCTCATTATAGTAGAAAATATTGGATGAAATTTTAATGTGTTATGTAGTCTCCAAGGAGAAATAGTAGATAAAATTATGGAGTATTTTAGTATAAGGTGACTAAAGAGAATTGGTCACTAGTTTAAACATTAGTGTATAGACAATCGAACTGAAGGATACCGTCAGTAAAGATGTAGCGGGAACCGCAAAATGATTTCAACTTTAGGAAGAGATGGATGGTGTGCGAGGTTATATCTGAAGCTATTGGTACTAGACATATCCAAATTTCGAGGACGAAATTCATTTGCAAGGGGAAAAGTATGTAACGCCCTATATTTCTGAGTAATTATAATTTAATGAATTTGATTATTTTTAAATTACATGTATGCCATAATTTAATTGAATTAAATATTATGTGTCGATTATAATATTAATTCGAAGGGATAATGATTAATGCTTATGGAATATAATTACTAAGTGAATAGTAAATAATTATTATACGTCATAACGAGTGATAGTGATGTTTATGTGTTATATCTCAATAGGGTGTCGTGTGTAGACTATATGAGGTCAAGATAGAAATTTATTGTAGAGTGACTCGGATGTTGATTTTGAGATCACGGTTGATTTTGAAAGGGTCGAAATAGTAGAAATAATGTACCCGGGTATATTATTTGGGTCCTGGGGCGATTTTAGACCAACCCGACACCATATGAGGGTGTTTCGATCATTTGGTGGACTAGGGTAGGAAGAACTCCGAAAATTGAAAGATTATATCATCCCCTTGGAGTTAGCAGCTAGGGTTAATACAACCTTGAGAGAGGAGAGGCCATTAGAGAGGAAGAAGAGAGAGTTCTTGGAGATTCAACACCTTCCTTGCATCACTTTTACCACCGGAATGCAAATCGTGAGGAGAGGAAGGCATCTTCATCATAAGAAAATGAAACCAAACCTATTATTGCAAACACAAGTGTTTATCTTGCATGTATTTAAAGAATTTATAATGCCGATGGTAGAATTGATGTGATTTAACATGAAACATATGATTTTCAGATAAAACAATGAGATAAATTCATGTTAATGATTAGGATTCATGTTAGAGTGTTGATTTTTGAGATTGATAATACAAAATCTGATTTTTGGTAGACTTTGATAGATAAAAATATGGGTTTCTTGAAGAACATGGATGAAATTGTGAAACTAGGGTTTCGTAGACAAACCATGGATAAATTCTTGATTATTAAGGATTTAATGATGTTTGAGTATTAGATCTTCGTTAGAAATCATTCATACACTCTTATTTGATGTTGGGTTAAATAATGTTGGAGTTTGGGTACAATACATAAAGGTTTGGTTGGATAAACATGGAAGAAAACGTAACAGTTAAACGAAGAAGACGATCTTCCAAGGGCGAATCGATTCGGCTGTATGACCGAATCGATTCGGTTGCCTAGATTTTGGTAAACTTTTAGTTTATGCCCTAAATTTCCCGAATAATTAACCGGGGGAACTTTTATATCATTATTAAAGTATAGGGAGATACCTATTAAATTCGAGTAGACTATGGGAAGGATTTGATCTAGCCAAAATGAGAGAAATAAGGCTAGGACCTTTTGGGCATAATATGAAATTTAAGAAATTTTGGTAATCGAAACAAGTTACGGAAACCTTGAGTAAACCCAAGTTGTGAACCAGTAGGATATAGATATGTTAACTACTGATGTTAATTAAAGGGTAACTGGGACCCTTTGGGTAGCGAGTGATTCTCAGGAATATATGAAAAGAGGTTATAATTAGTATGGTGAGTATTTGAGAGATATATACTACGTACGGGTTTATATGGTGGGTTAATTGTATACCTATTGAGTAATATGTATATATAGGGTGAGTTAATACCTATTGTTGTGATTTGGTTATGTGTGTGAACATACCTACGCTGCCTCTTATCGCAGGAGGTTCCGCACAGAGGTCAATCCCACCTTGACGATTCCAGTGAGGTCTGGATGAGTTCCCCCAAACATAGAACTTATGGCGGTTCACTATGTCGAGCGTATTAATGGGACCGACGTGTCATTTGAGTACGTTAAGTATGTGCGTTTCCAAAAGGCTTAGAACTATGTCCCCCTCCATTATGTGTTGTTTGATTTAGTGTTCGAGGAGACATTCCGAACCAATGGTCCCTGATTTGGTATGTAAGGTACAAGGACTAGATAGCAAAGTATGCATGCATCACGGTGGTCATTTCGAGGGATGCTATAGTTATATATATTATAGTGTGATAAATATATACATGTATGCATATTTTATTTATGTGTGAAGGTGAAAAAGATAGATTGTGTATATCGAAAAGTAAATTTAAGTAGAGAAACTTAATAAATAATTCAATAATAATATGTGGGCGATATTAATTATTGGTAGTATGCTAGCGTGTTGTATGGTAAGTACGGGGGAGTAGAACCTTTTATGGTTAGTTAGATACGAATGTCTAGTTAGGTTGGGTAGCACTGCTAGGTAGGATACGTTAGGTGTGCACTATAGTTGAGAGATGAGGAACTTAAGGGAGTGTATGTGGAACTAACGTGTGTATCTAATAACTGCTTTATAAATTGTGATTTAAATGCTTGCAAATATTTTCAAAATCTTTTTGGCTCTAACCATTGTCAAATCTATTTTCCAAAACATTTTAGGTGTCCAACTACAGGGACGCCAAGATTGATGATTCTTTCAAGGGATGCTTAACTGCAGCACTTGTGGAGGCGTGCATGATTTATTTAGATGCTTCAGTTATTCATTTCTGGATTAGGAGTTTCATTTAAGTATTTCATTTGGGCATGTTTCCCCTTCAGACAATTTAGTATTTCAGTTATTAATTATTTATCAAACTTTGTTTTAGATTTAATTTTATTTACTTTATAACTTGTAGTTGGATTATTGTTTCAAGAACCAATGGTTCATTTGGTATTATTTATTCAGTTATTTATAGGGAGTTGGTTCAAACTATTATATCGTGGGGATGGTTTGGGTATTTTATTTTTTGGCATGTTGTTGTTTTAATGAAGGATAAAATTTGGCACCAGCTTAATTTTAACATAGGTGATTAGTAATTTAAAAAGTTTTTTACACTGACGCTAAGAATCAACCAAATGAGAGCAACATTTATTTTGATAAATGATTGATCACCCGTGGTTAAAATAGGTTGTGTGTCACACCCACGTTACGTGGAGGGGGGTATACATTCTTATAGTCCTATCAGCATAACTTTCAGGTAGAATCTAGCACCCAAATCGTAATGTTCTTAATAAAATCATTTATTTTCCCTTCTCATGTGGACATAGGTAGAATTCCTTATTGAACCACGCATATCTTGTATTTTTTTATCATTCTGAAATAAATGACATATTAGGAAATCTGTGTTGTCGTGAATTACTTCCCCTACAAGAATGTAACATTAAATTCTCATTGTCATAATGAAAGAAGTTTTCTCACGATTTTGGTTAAACAAGGAGTTTTATTGGTAGCTCGAATCCTCATCCATGAATATCATTCACCTATATCTCACCAACTAGTCGATATTACGAAGAGGAAAACTGTAATGGGGAAAACCTTTTGTACATGTAAGAAATCCACCCAAACTTCTCACTCCCATTGTATTTATTCACTAATGTATTCGACATCCATTCCAGGAATCGAATTTCATTAATGGACCTTGCATTCAGAAGTTTTTATCCTCATCTTCAACAATATTAGCCTTGTTGGGTTCTCTTTAGCAAGTCTTTTACTAGAGTGGGGGATAAGTCGGATCCACTTACAACTTATGTACATGGCCTCCATATATATTCCCAACATTGTATAAGGTTGTCAAATGAATACATATTGGTTGTTTCTCGGGAATAGAACCAACCCTTCCTTCTCTTCGGCTAATAGATTATTTCCAATCAAGAAAGTATTGTTCATCTATGGGGGTACATGAACCGATCTGTTGGTACAACCTTAGTCCCCTCAACCCTTAATTTCTTGTGCATTAGTTGATATAATATGTGTGTGTTGGGGGGGGGGGGGGGGGGGGGGGAATGTTCCCCTTAGTGGTTGCCCCTTACTCTTCACCTTTTTTCATATCCTACTTTGGATGGATAGTTGTGATAAAGCATTATCAAGTAGGAATCATGGTTTCCCATTAAATCTATTAATCCCCGATCGATAGTGCATTTAATCTTCTTATTTAAGTGGATGGTATGTCGTTTATAGTATGGATACATCCTATAATAGGGATGGAATGGTTCAATGATTCAATGCCTACCAATAAGAAATCAATCACTATTGATATTCCTCCTTCTCAGATGTGAAGGACTACCTTGACCTAGTGGAAATGTTCTTTTCCTTTGAATTCAATAAATGGGACGGTGACTTCCTTACAGTTGTCCTTATGGACATTTGACTTATTTAATGGATTGAGGTAAATGACCTCCAAATATCTCATTTGATTGGCCAAGATCTTATCAACGTCCTAATTTTCTATTTAGAGTTTTATTATTAGAGTACCATGGTCCTGTATTCTTAATCCCAATAACTCTTCCTCTATGAATATTATGTACTTAATACGGTCCACCTTTTTTGGATTGTGACTCTTTTGATGGTTAGTTTGAAGAGTTATATTTGAAATACCTTCATCACAGATATCACTCTCTTCGTCTCCCTTCAAACTGCATTTCTTTTAATGTGGTCAAGGCTAGATGTTTCACAAATGTGAAAGAACACAATCCCCTCCTCAACGATGTTTAACACATTGTTTAGACGATGATTAGTGACAACATTATCCTTATGAATTTTCATCTCTTCACAGTTTTCGAGGTAGCCTTTGTGAACTAACTCTTCCAGGTGAGAATTTAAGGCTTTACAGTCTTCGATCTTTTGCCCAGTAATAATCTGTATTTTTTATATTTATTTAATGAGTATTAATTGTGAGAATTATTAATCGTGAGAATAAATTTGAATTAATTATTACTTAACTGAACTAGTAATAATGAAATGCATATTTATATGATGATTAAATTTACATGTTATATCATTTATTTTTGCAACATGTTATATTTAATTCATCGGTGTAATTAATTAAGTTGGACTATATGCGATTATGCATAAAATAAATATGAATGTGTTTCATTTTATATTATGAGGTATTACTGAGAGTTATATGATACTACCATTTGGAGTGGACTCTAGAGTGATACAAAGGCTCAGTTATGTATTTTTATTATTCTAAGTCAGACTTTAAAGGAAATTAGGACCAATACTTATCGTTGATAAAGTTTTCTTACAACAACAGTTATCAGTTCACGATTGGCACGGTGCCATTTGAAGATTTTTATGGGAGTCCTTATCGATCTCCCACATGTTGGATAGAGGTGGGGGAGAACAATATTCTCAAATCGGAGTTTATTCAAGACACGTTAAAAAAGGTGGAGATGATGAGGAAGATGATTCAGACTGCCCATAGCCGGCATAAGAGTCATGCAAATGCAAATAAGGGAGGCACCTAGAATTTTTTGTTGGAGATCAGGTGTCACTTAGGGTGTCTCCCATGAAGGAAGATATGTGTTTCGAGAATAAGGAGAAGTTAGCTTCCCGGTATGTGGGCTCATTTACCATTATTGATCAAATCGACCAGTTGCATATCGTTTAGAATTGTCTGATCACTTACAGAAGGTGCAGGATGCTTTTCATGTCTCAAGGTTAAGGAGTTTTCTTAGAGATGCATTTAGTGTATCAGCATATTGATGTCAGCGAGACAGAGCTTTAGCCTGAAGTGAGTTATGAGGAAAAACTAGTTGCCATTTTGGACTGAAAAGAGAAAAACTTCACTCCAAAGTGATTCCATTAGTGTGTCGAGCATCACAACGAGGATGATTAGATGTGTATGAGGGAGAATGATATATGAGATAGGTGTCCGAAACTCTTCTAGCGGGTATGTAGAGAATTTTGAGGATGAAGTTATTTTATTGAAGGGAAAGACTGTAATATGTATTTATTTAATGAGTGTTAATTGTGAGAATAAATTTATAAATTGGGATTAATTATACTTGAATGAATTGGTAATAATGAAATGCATAGTTAGATGACAATTAAATTTGCATGTTATGTGATTTATTTATGTTGCATTTTATATTCAATTAATTGATGTAATTTTAAGTTGGACTATATACGATTATGCGTAAAATAAATATGTATGTTTTATTTTACGTTGTGAGGTATTACCATAAGTTATGAGATAATACTATTTCGATCGTACCCTAGAGTGATACGAAGGACCGGTTATGTGTTTTTATTGTTCTAAGTTGGGCTCGAGGGTAGGTATACCCTTAGGCTAAGTTTTGGACTATTGTGGGCTGTATTTTGGGCTTATTTAGAGGACCAAAAATAGGTCTAATAGGGACCTACGAATTTAAAGATTAATTAGGATACCTCATTAATCACATAATTCACAATAGAGAAATAAACTTTAGCAACATTAGACCTTTGGGATAACTCAAGGAGATTTTGGGAGAATAAGGAATAATGATCACGTGTAAAGATTCGTCGTTCATACTTTTTGGCAAGAAATCTCTTGCAGTATCACATTTATAATATATAATTTTTTTATAGTCCATGTTATGTTTTAATTTGGGGATTGAGAATGCATGTTTAGGATTTGAATATGATAAGTTAATCATGTTTATCATTAGGTTAATTGGCATTAGTGAAATAAATTCTAACTTTAAAAAACTTAAAGCTTTTTTTTTAAAACCTCAAATTAGATCATTTTGATAGATGATTTTGTGATCAAAACTCAAGCTTTAGGATATAATTTTGTGCATGTGTTGAATCGTTAGGTTAATTTTATATTTGGATCTAAATCCTTAGAAACTGGGCTCCATTCAATGTAAAGGAGAAAATGGATTTAAATTTGTGAACTTTGCAAAATTAAACCTTAATCAAAGTTACAAGAAAAAATTTCTAAATCGATTCGATTTGTATTTTTTGGAGTATTTCGTGTATGGATAAAACCATTTGAGTCATAGGTTACGACTTGAGTGTGTTGACCTTTCAAGTCTATGGCCCGATTTCTTGAAGATGTAGCAGCCAAGTTAGAGGATCTACATCATCGTGTCGTGTTTCATGCTCATTTTTGTCTTTTTGTTCCAAGCATCTCTCAGGTATGGATGTGTATTTATTTTGAGCATCGGATTTTAGATTTGGGTGTTGGGGTTTTATAAAATTGGTTTTAAAATGTTTAAAATGATTATATTTGTTATTAATATTTTTTTGCGAAATCATATGAATGACTTGGTAAATTGTTCGAATGAGCTATCTTAACTCATCATAAAAGGGTTCCAGCGAGATATCGAACGAGACATTTTCATGTTACTTTATTTTGTCATTTGATGATTCGTTAAAAGTCGTTCGAATAAAATACGGGGCTTCGTTCGACTGAGTTACATCTCATTCAAACGAGCCGACGATTTTTTATCTTTTTGAGATTTTTGTTAAATGATTTCATCCTTATCTTGATTTTGGAAATGTCTTAAAAATATGAGTGCAGAGCAACAATTTTTTTACTCAAAAACTTTTATTCTGAGTTCCCAAACTCTTTAAAAAAAAGTTTGTGTAAGGAAATTATTTTTGTCCGTTACCAATTGAGTATGTCATATACCGCTACAACCGTCGAAGAATTGTTCAAGATCATACATGCATCGAGACGGATCCAACTATCAAGCTTCTTCAACATTCAAGCCTTTGCAAGGTTAATTTGGGTAAGATAGTATTTAAGTTCCTTTATGGTTCACTTAAAAGTGTTGGGATAATTTGTAAAAGAGGATTGGAAAAGTTTTCAAAATATTTTCTAAGTGTTAAGGCGTTGTTTTTCGTCAAAATAATTTTTCCAATATTTATAGACGAATTTTATGATAGAAAAAATAAACTTATTTTTCGCTTTTTCTCGTTCCAGCGACAAGGGATCTTGCACGAAGTGTCACTTAAACAACATGTGTCTCCATTCAAGCAACATTCTGATTTCCTTCGAATGACGCGTCGCCTTAATGGTTTTATAAATTTCTCATTAAACGAGTATTTTTTCTTGAAGAGACCTGAGTTTTACACAGTACGAAAAATTGCAAACTGCAGAAACGTTTTTGTCTTCTTCTTTAAGGTTTTAATCCTTGTTTTCAATTCAAAAAACATCCCAATCTTTATGTGAATTATTTTGGAACCCAAAATACGATTTTGCTGAAGTTACTCTTGTAGGGATGATAACCTACTGCACATCGAGGTGCCACTTGAGGGAGGTACTGGGTTGATAATTAACTGCATGTCATAGGGAGTATTCGTGAGTGTTCATGGACTGATTGAACTGCTTGTCTTTGTGAGTATTTTGTGGTTTATTCGTTGATGATTTAGAGTTGCGTGTTCTTGTGGGTTTTTTATAGATAACTCATTACAGATTTCGCTGGTAATCTTGTAAGTTGTAAATTGCATATTATTAGTGAAATAAAGGTCTTTTCCCTTCGGGGATGTTTTCCTAAAATTGGTTTCCTTTGCATGCCTATTATATTTTATGATTGCAAATCACTTAGATGAATGAGTTAGGGTTTAACTAAAATTTTGGATTATTTGAATAAAGTAAATTTGAAATCTCTTGAAATTTTCTGCCTCACTACACAAGTTTTAAAATTATTATCAAAGCTTGTTTAAGAAGATTACCGCATTCTCAAATTGGCATCTGAGCGAGTTGCATTAAGTTATTGTGTTTTGATCCAGATTTTCTTAAGTATGGCTTTTGGTGGTAATGATGATTTTAGATGTTAACTTTTTGAAAGGTCTAATTGGAAAGTTCACATGAATTCTTGTTTTAACTCATACGTCGAAAATGACTCTGAGAGGTGTATTGGTTGTGAGGGAATTAGTCATATGGTAGATGAGTGTCCCACTAATATAAGGAAGATTTTTCATAAACCGACATCTCATGTTTCTTCACTTAGTTATAGTGATTCTGAAAAATAAGTTTTGTATGCTTCTAAGCGAGAGATTACCACCCCTGTGATTAGTGATGAGAGTGAAAGTGACGAGAGTGAGGAGGAAGAGTTGAGTGAGTTGCAAGTTGCCTATAATAACCTGTATGTTGAATCTGTAACTTAAAGAAATCAAAATTGAAACTAGAAGCTAAATTAAAAAAAGCGTTCCTTAGATAAGAATAACACGAATGCCTTAATTGAGGATCTTAGGACACGTGAGGAGATGCTTAGAGATAAGCTAGGATATGTCGAGGGTGAGAGAGATAGTCTTAGAGGATTGATGGAGACTATGCAAAATGAGCTCTTAGAGTTTGATGATTCTAGACGTGTACTTGAGTTAAGGATAGGTGAGCTTGAGAAAAGTTTAAGAGAGACATGTAAGGTGAATTTTGATTTGGAGTCTAGGCCAGAAAAGTTATATATGATGCTAGGAACTGTCCAAATCAAGGAGGATAGGTGTGGTATAGGCTTCGATGATAGTGTTGTACCCATTCCGGAAGCCACCCCCACATGTGTGAGAAAGCCTCCTAGGATTGTGAAGAGAGAATAACCTAGAGTTATTAGGACAAAGTCACATAGGAAAATTATGAGAGAGACACCTAGGGATTTTAGGAGAACCCCACCTAGAAACTTTAGGAGAGGGTCATCTTTAGGTAACACTCACCGCACGATCTACAGTTGCACACACTGCGGCAGGCAAGGTCATCTTAGGCATTTATGTTATAAACTTCAAAGTACTCCTAGGAAGTTTAATAAGAGAATAAGTTTAATTCCCAAAACCCCCACATGTCATTACTAATCTGTTTGGGTTAGGAAATCGGATTTAAAGACTTTTGGATTTATTGTCCATGACTCTTGTTTGACTGAACGTGATTCATCTCTTGTTAGATCTCTTGGTTGATTGTGTTTGGTTGTTTGTCATACACTAGTTGTGTTTCATGATATATTCTTGCTATTTTTATGACTTGTGTACTTTTCGTACTAGATTTTCATTTTTTGAGAAAAATTTTAAAAAATACAAAAAGATTTTATTTTGATAAATATTTGAAAAGGTCAAAAATATTTGTGTATTTTGTTTTGCACCATATGTGGATGGACATTTAGGATGATCGAGTCACAATTTCATTTCATATCCACATGACGATTTGATAGTGTTTTGATATGCATCATCATTTCATTTTTGTGCTTTACAATGTTTTGAGTCATTGAGATGTGATTTAGTGTTTACTACCTCCATGTTTGGCTCATAAGTTCCTTTAATGCACACTTGAACGAATTTATTTCATTATTGTACTTTTTTTATCTCATATTGGTCGGAGTGTTGTCATCTCAATTCTGTCTTTAAAACGAACCATATGCGATAATACTTGACAATGGAAGTAGAGCATGTAAAAACTGTTTACCGTGAGGAATTTAATTGCCACAAAATTTGATAAGTGATTGACAACAAAGGGCTACGAGAGTTCAAAATTAACTCATCGTGAAAGCCACCATTTAAAAGAGCCCAAAAAATTTAAAGGCAATAAAAAGACAAATATGCCAAAAAGGGGCCGCCTCAAAAGAATAATATAATGATTATTATTTATGAGGGAGTTTGGATGGAAAGAAATAAAAAAATGGGTTTGCACGTCCTGACAGCGTTATGAAAAATCATTAATAGGTTTAGATGTTAATGGTATGGGAATCATTATTGACTTTGATGTGTTGATGGATCGAGTTGATGTCATTTAAATTCAACACTTTCGACACCTAAGGGAGATTTTGAGATTCCTTCGATAGGAGTATACATATTCATCGTGGACATATGTTATGTTTGATTGTGTTGATTTGTCTATCGAATATGTTCACACCCATTCATCCTGTTTCCATGATTTTCTTGTCTCCGAGTAAATTCATAGTGTGTGATTTTTGTAAATTTATTTTTGAGTTTTTGTATGAAAAATTAAAAAATAAAAAATAGTTTGTGGAAGTCTTTGAGGATTTCTTGGCATGAGCGTAGTTTTTTTTTGTCGTGACAACTCCATGTTTATTTTGTTTATTCGTTTCCTTTTCTATTTCAATCAAATAAAAAGGGGGAGAACGAATTATTGGGAGTTTTTGCATTATGGGGGAGATTTGATCATGAATTGATTTATTTTTATATCATTTAAAAACTCGATGCGTTAGGAAGCTATTTACTTTGTCTCATGTGTGTAGGTACAAAAATTGAAGATCATTATTTTGCACATCCTGATGAGAAAAGCTTGAAGATTTGACGTTGAAGATTTTGAAGAACAGTTTGATACTTGCATTTTTAGAACCTTTTCACTTTAGGGTTCATGGGAGGGTATTAGATTTGTATAGACATTTTTTTTTATAATTCAAATGTTTTTATTATCAATCCGCATAGACATAGGAGGAGATGTGTAAGGACATTATTTTTGTCCGTTAACAATTGAGTATGTCATATAACGCTACAACCGTCGAAGAATTGTTCAAGATCATACATGCATCGAGACGTATCCGAATGTCAAGCTTCTTCAACATTCAAGCCTCTATAAGGTTAATTTCGATAAGATAGTATTTAAGTTCCTTTATGGTTCACTTAAAAGTGTTGGGATAATTTTTAAAAGAGGTATGGAAAAGTTTTCAAAATATTTTCTAAGAGTTGAGGTGTTGTTTTTCGTCAAAATAATTTTTCCAAGATTTATAGATGAATTTTCTGAAATAAAAAATAAATTTATGTTTTGCTTTTTCTCGTTCGAGCAAACATGGGATCTCGCGCGAAGTGTCGTTCAAATGACACATGTCTTCGTTCGAGAGACATTCTGATTTCATTCGAGCGACGCGCCGCCTTAATGTTTTTATAAATAGCTCATTAAACGAGTCTGTTTTCCAGAGGAAACCCGAGTTTTACATAGTACGAAAAACTGCAAACTGCAAAAAAATTTATATCTTATCCTTCAAGGTTTTAATCCTTGTTTTCAATTCAAAAAATATCCCCATCTTTATGTGAATTTTTTTGGAACCCAAAATATGATTTTGCTGAAGTTTCTCTTGTAGGGAGGATAATCTACTACTTATCCCACTTGAGGGAGGTACTGGGCTAACGATTGACTGCATGTCATAGGGAGTACTCGTCAGTGTTCCTGGGCTAATTAGACTGCATGTCTTTCCGAGTCATCTGCGGTTGATTCATTGATGATTTAGAGCTGCGTTTTCTTGTGGGTTTTCTATGGATAACTCATTGCAGATTTCGCTGGTAATCTTGTAAGTTGTGAATTGAAAATTATTAGTGAAATAAAGGTTTTTGGCCTTGGGAATTTTTTTCTGAAAATTGGTTTCCTTTGCCTGTTTCTTATATTTTATGATTTCAAATTACTTAGATGCATGAGTTAGGGTTTAACTAAAATTTGGGATTAATTGAATTAAGTCAATTTGAAATTTCTTGAAATTTTTCGCTGCACTGAACAAGAAATAAAATTGATATCAAAGATTGTTTAAGAAAATTACCTCATTCTCAAGTTGTCCAAAATTCTAGTTTTCACCCAAGTTGTTTAGGATCCAGGTGTTCTTCTTAAAATGCTTTGAAAATCCTGTTTTAGGCGCCAAAGGTTTATTCTCTACATTTTTTGAGAATTATTTTGTGTAGTGGATTTAATGCCTGAATTGTTTACATATGGTGGATTCCGTGTGTAAAGTTTGTTGGGTATGTTCGGTGGATACCGAGGCGTGTGTGGACTTACACGTTATGGAACCACATAGGTGGACTCCTACGTGTCATCGAGGAGGAGCGATTGAAGACTGAAGAGCATCAAGTCTTACTAGAGCGTCAAATTTGTGTTGTAAGTCTACTATCTTTGTTGTGTAATTCGGCTTCATAATGAATTGCGTTGGTTGGGCCGTCCGCGATATTTTTCATTTGGGTTTTCCTCGTGCAACTGACGTTGTGGTTGATTTACTTATTTTATCCTTCACTCACCTAGATGCATGTCTAGGTTAAGATAAAATTGGTTAATCTGTATTAACATAACTTATATTTAATCGGTGCTAAATTTAATTTGGGTAATTTTTTTAATTGAACTTAAAATAAAGATTTTTTTTAAATAGTGGTTTAGGCGCATGGACTATAATCGGGGGCTTTAGGTGGGTAGACGTAGGTCAGGATTTGGCCGAACCACGTTAAATTTCGGTGTCATTTACTTTTCGCATTTTATTTGCTTATTTACTTATGCTTGCTTCAATTTATCTTTTCAGCACGTAAACTTGCAAATAAATTAATTCCAAAATTTGGTAAATATATTTTATGATTAAAATAATTATTTTTCAAGTAAATAATTAATTTTAGAATATTAATATTAAATACGAAAATTGATTATATATTTATTGGGTGTTAAAATCTGTAACTTTAACTTGTTTAATCAATTGGTAGTATTTATTTAATATTCATTGTTTTAATCCTTAAAGACTCATTAATCAGAAAACTGATTAAGTATTTTAAATTAAATATTTTCTGAAATTTTAATTTAACCCAAAAAGTTTGCAAAATTCCAATTCACCCTCCTCTTGGGTATTTTTCTAGGCAATGACACATATATATATATAATGGTAAAGTTTGTTTTGAGTCTTTGCGTTTGCATTTAATCTATGTTTTTCATGTGCTTTAGTATGTTATATGATCATAATGGTATCTCTTGTTGGTTATTTATTTTGGTATCTCATGCTTCATTTTGTATTCAAGTTGATATCATATTTACCTCAAAATTGGTATTGATAGATCATTATTTGGATTATTTGTCGTTTGCTTGTATCACTGTTGATGTAAAAAATTAGATCGCTCTAATTATTCAATCACAGATAAATAAAATGAGACAAAGATTTTTAAAGTAGTTCAGCCTTATATGAATGGCCTACGTCCACTGTTATGTTATTGCTGAGTGTTTAGGAATTCTCAAGTACCAATTCTCTCTAGAAATTCCGGTCCCTTTGAATGAGGGTGATACAAGGTATTTATAGCCCTTAGGCTATACATGAAAGGGTTGATACATTAAATGATATACATATGAAAGGGTAATACATTTAATGCAACGTGTGCGTCAAGATGACAAACATTCAATGAATAGTTGAACTGTTGATTATCTGGCAGTTAATGATACGGCCGAGATGCAGCTCGGACCGCCTTAGTTGCTCGTTGCTCTGGAGTTCCTCGGAGCGCTGGAGTACCTCGGAGTGCTAAAGTTCCTCGGTGTATCCTCGTTGCTCGGAGAGAACATGAGTTGGTCGGGGAAATGAACTTCTTCGTTGCTATTGTGTCACGTAGATTGACACGTGTCTTCGTATCATTCGTCCATATCAACATATTAATTTTGGTATCAACAATCACTATATATCATTACATGATATACTTATTTTTCCTATATGATTATTAATGTTTCATTTTAGGGGAGATTTGGTTATATTGGGTGAAATGATTTTTTTAATGCTCTTTTATTCTTTGTCTAATCCTGAACAAAAAGGGAGAGAAATGGTATCTCAAACTTTGTAGTCGGGGGGAGATTTTTTCCTTAAAGGGAGACGCCCTAACTTATGTAGATATTTTTAGAAGGGGGGGCTTATTCATATGAAATTTATATTGTTATATATTCAAGTTGCATTTGAAGGTGTGTTTAAGTGTGCAAGGTTGCCACGATACAGAAAAGTTTACACATGAGAAAAGCTACTCAACGTGAGTCGGTCTAGTTGTACTTTTTAATTTTGAGGTTGGCAATTAAGTCTTTTATATTAGCTTGATGGACCTAGGTTTTTAGTTTTGTATTTTGTCCTGAAATATCCAAAGGGGGATATTTTTAAGGATAAACTTTCGAATAGAGTCAATTCGTTAATTTTGACTTATTTCCTGTTTAGACAAAACCGTTTGAGTCATAGGGTAGGACTTGAGTGTGTTGACCTTTTAAGCTTATGAAGTTATTTTCTTCAAGACGTAGAAGCAGATTTATAATATCTACATCATCGGGCTCATTTTTATTTTCTTATTCCAAGGATCTCTTAGGTATGAATGCATATTCATTTTTAGCCTTGAATACTATATTTGGGTGTTAGTTTTTTTTTTAATAAAATTGGTCTTAAAATTTTAAAATGGTTTTATCTCCTTTTAATATTTTTTGAAGAATTTTTTTTTTCGCGAGGTCGTTAGGACAACTTGGTATATCGCTTGAATGAATTACCTTAACTCTCTAGATCATGGTTCCAATCAGATATCGAACGATACATTTTCACGTTACTCAATTTTTTTGTTTGATGATTCGTTAGAAGTCGTTCAAATGAAATAAGGGGTTTCATTTGAACGAGATATATCTCATTCGAACGAGACGACTAGTTTTTATTTTTATTTTTAGATTTTTCTTACATGATTTCATCTTTATCTGATTTTGGAAAACCTCCCATAAATAAGAATGCAGAGTAAAAATTTTCTTTAAGGCGAAAACTTATATTTTGAGTTCCCAAACTTTAACAAAACGCTCTATAAAACCTTAGTTTTAATCCAAATTGTTTAAGATCCAATTGTTCATCTTAATATTCTTTGAAGATCCAATTTTGGGCGCAAATGTTTATTCTCTACATTTGTTGAGAATTGGTTTATGTGGTAGATTCCGTGCCTTATATGTTTATAGACATTAGGCTCCGTGTGTGGCGGTGGATAAGCTTGTTTGGTGCATACCGAGGTATATTTGGACTCACAAATTATGACACTATGTATGTGGACTCCTACGCGTCGTTATGGAGGATTGGTTTAAAGAGGTATAGTGTCAAGGTTTGTGAGGGTGTCGAGTTTGTGTTGTAAGTCTACTGTCTATCTTGGGTAATTTCACATTATAGTGAATTGCGTTTTGGATTTTTCTCGTACATTGGGCATTGTGGCTGATTTACTTATTTTATCCTTCACTCACCTAGATACATGTTTAGGTTAAGATAAAATTAGTTAATATGTTTTAAAACAACTTTCGTTTAATCGGTGCTAAGTTTAATTGGGGTAATTTGTTTAATTGAATTTAAAATTGAGAATTTTTTTAAAATTGTGGTTTCCTTTGTTTTGCACCCTTTTCCATATTATAATCCTACAGCCTATAGGACTTCCAGATATTTTAGAACTTAAATAGATGATGAAAATTATTTAGGATCATAGACCTGTGATTAGTCTTAAATATAGTGATGTTGGGGTTGTTAGATTAGACCTTTATGTTCATTAATGGAGTTTTAATTCGAATTCACATTTTCGGGACAAAGAAGATGATCTGCTTCAATCTCATCCCAACTACATTATTGTCTTGTTCGAATGAGATGTGCAGTTTTATTTGAATGAGCTAGGAGGTCATTCGAATGAGTTAGACTGTCAACAACGATTTGGGTCATAAACGAATAGTTTTGGGTTTTAGTTCTATTATAAATTCATGGGAAATTCGTATACACTTGATGTGCTGTTTAATATGAGATTTAAACTAGAGTATTATGAGAAGAGACTAAATGTAGGTTTTGAGTAGAACAAAACTTGAATTAGGTTTTGAGTACAATTCGACGTTAGAGATTAGAACGATTTTGGGTAGATTTGTGAGTGCATAGATATTCTATAGTTATATACACATATATTACATGTGATATAAATCTATATATATATATATATATATATATATATATATTGTGGTGACAATTATTACTCAACACAAAGAGATAAGAGAAGCACAATCACCAAGGAGAATAAGGAATATAAAATGCCAATCACACAACAAAAGATGTACGTGGTTCAGCAAAGGTTCCTACATCCACAGTGGTGCAGTCAATATTATTTCTATATATTTCGGAGAGTGATTACGGAGAATAAAGTGTGTCCTTTGCCCCGGACCTAGGGTTTATTATATACATGTTCATTTCAGGGAGTGGGGGTGTTGGACTCCCCCACGTTTTTCATCTTCTCCTAGAACCCCTCTTAATGGGAACATGGGTGGAGACTAAATCATAATCGGTTAAGATCTGGGGGTCTGGAATTTGGGCCACTACAATTGGGCTACTCGTCCAGGTCCATCATTCTATTTTGGGGTACCCACAATTGCCCCTAAGTTTGTTGGGCCATACTTTGGGCTCAATAAATTTAAATGATTTGTCATAATGGCTTATTTGTACACTGTGCAACTCTTTCCAAGGTTCGAGGACCGAGTTTAGGCGATACTTGCTTCGTGTTCTGTGCATTATGATTAGCATCACTCAAAAGCTATCCAGAGCATTCATTTTTCGATCATCGTATCAACCTTCTCAGTATTCTTCTATTTTCTGTGAGCTCTAGTGATTCACGTTCTCTTCTCTCAGTCTCCATTCTTATTGCTTCCTTGTCATTTGGGCTCGTGATTCTTCATTGTTAGAGTTAAACTTTCATTTTGTAAGTTTCTTGTGCCTTCTCTTTGTATTTTCTCTTTGAATTTGTAGTTTTCTAGGGTTTCCCAATGGAAAATATCGGTGATAGGTCAGTGTCTGAGTTTAGGAAGTTCAATAATATCCCGGAGTGGGTAGGGATTGAGTGCACCTCTCCCCCTAGAAATGTTAGAGAGATAGAGGGTGCCCATGGGATCCATATCTTGTTGCTTTCCCAATGGGGGTTACTTTTCTTCCTAACAATCTGTTCTTGCACTTCTTTGGTTATTTTAATACTGTTCCTACACAGTGTTCGTCCAATGTGTGGAAGATAATCAATGGTGTTCATAGAATAAATAATTTATATGGTACCAAGTTAGGGATCGCCGAGGTCTTCTTTTGCTATTCTTTTTCTCGAACTAGTTTTGATGTTCTCTATCTCAAGGCCAGGAGTCCTGACAGAGTATTGGTAGTAAAACTACCTGATTCCCATAAGGACTATTGGCAAGAGGACTTCCTTGCTAGAAATTGGCAGTTTTCTCTCCAGTCTGAGGGGTCGAGATCTGATAGGTTCTCAGTTCCCTTTTATGGGAAAGAATACATAGGTAGACTTTTCTTCGTCCATTCAATTTCTTTACTGATTTGTGATCTTTCTAAATTTTCCTATTTTTTCTTCAGCGAGGTCGAAGAACTTGGAACCTTCTCTCAGCGAGGTTCGTCTTTCTGAGTTGATCAAGGCCTGAAATATCAGGGAGCCTTTAGCCGACAGCGAGCATCTCCGATCTGCTTCTTTCTTGCTCGAGTACAAAAACGTCGGTTCCAACTTTATAGTGAGGCCGATAGACAATATCCCTGAATTTGACACCTCTGAAAAGACTGCTGGTGATCCTATCTAGTTGGACGAGGAGGAGAGCAGTTCTGAGAGTGATATTATAGGCAGTACTGAAGGCAATTTTGGTGAGGAGAGCTCCAGTGGTGATAGTTCTTCTGACTCAGAAGAGGCTTCTGAAGCCCGAGGCTCTTCGAGCACATCCAACAATTCAAGCGAGGAGATGGTTCCTCCAAGGAAAAATTTAATTCGGGATGATGATGATGATGATCATGTGCTCCTCGCTCAGAGGTTGAAGAAGCAGAAGTCCAGCTATGGGGCTGTAGCTATTGGCTCTCGGTCTTCTGCTCAGGAGAAGGAGAAGAAGAGGAAAAAAGAAGAACAAATGAGAGAGAGAGAGAGAGAGAGAGAGAAAAGGGAGAGGAGAGAAATAAGATGGAGGAGAAGAGGAGGATAGAGAAAGAGAAAGAGGAGGAGAGGAGAAGGATGGAATCGAGGACGAAGGCTGGGCAGCCCTTAGTCCCTGTGTCCGCATTGTCCGAGGGGGCCTCTGTTGCTATTTCTCCTCAGTTGTCCCCCGCACTGCTCGAGAGGGCAGTTCTTCTTGCTAATCACCAAAGGGCGTTGGGGTCTGGTCAATTGGCCCTACAGGCTAGCCAGAGGCTAGCTTGGTAAGACCTTTTCTTTTCTCCAATGCTTTATTTAGTGTTAGCTATTTCCTTCTCTTGATGTTTTTCTTTGTTTTTTCAGTTTGTGACTGACTTCGCCGTGTTCTATCGCTCTCGCGATGAGCTGATGAGCAGGAACAGTGAGTTGGAGCAGTAGAGTGTTGCCTTGAAAGTGAGGGGCACTCAACTGGAGGCTGATCTAAAGACTGCTGATGCTGCTCGAGCTTCTTCTGACCTGTCCCTCATCAATTACAATCGGGAGAGGGATACGGCAGTTAAAGAGCTGATCGAGCTGAGGCAGGCCTATGATCTGGTCTGCTCGAGCAAGTTGGCTGTCGTAGAGGAGAATAAGGTAATGGCCGAGAAACTGAAGGAAAAAGAGTCCCAGACAGCCACCATCAAGGAGGATTCATATAACTCCAGGTGGGCTGTTGCATATGAAGACGCCAAGGTTGAGATAGGCTACATCAGTTGTTTGAACTTTAAGAAGGGATGGAACAAGGCCCTCTTAGCTGTTGGTGTCGATGTTGACTCTCCTCTTTTTGATGAGCACGACCTAGGCCCAAAGCCAACTGTAGATAAATAAGCCCCTGCCCCAGCCATCGAAGGCATTGATTTTGCCTCTCAGATAATTCCTACCAATGCTCTCCCTGCCCAGGAGACTGAGGTAATCTCTGCAGAGGGGGATGCCTCTACTGCTTCTGATAAGGGGAAGCAGCCAACTACCTCTGAGCAGCCTGAGGTTTCCAGTTAATTTACTTTTAGGACTACTTTTGTATTTTTGCTTGTAATTTTCCTTTTTGCTGCTCGATGTACTTTGACCCTTATTAATGAAATGAAAAGGTTTCTCATTCCCTTAGTGTGCTGAATGAATCTGTCTTTCCTTGCTCTTTTATGCCTTGTAGTTAATTGATGCAGAATAGTATATTCCTGCCACATCTCAATTGGGCAGGACCCTTAGTCCCAATGCAAGTCCTCAAGTTTGCCAAGCCTTTGTTAAGCTTTGCAAATCTCTTAGATCAAGGAATCAGAAGTATAAGGATCAGTCTGAGCTTGTGGACAAGATGAAGGATAGGCTTCAAGAGATGGAAGAAGTTGGTGCTTCAGTCCAAGAGGAGGTGAATACATTAAGGGCGAAGCTTCTAGATGCTTCTGAGATCAACTAGGTTGGGGAGGTTCTTCAGCAGGATAACGAAGCTCTAAGGAGAGAGGTCTCATGACTTAAGGAACATGCATCAAGCAATGATCTGGTAGTATTATGTGGTTCCTCCTCATCGCGAGCTAAAACTGGTCCGGGCGATGTTCCTCCTGTGCTGCAAGGCCCTACTCCTCCAACCGTTCTGCGAGCTGGCAGGAACACCAGGGGTTCAGCTAGGGAAATAGAAGAGCTTCACGGTGATGTCTAGCGAGCGTATGTGATTGCTGTTGGGCTCCATAGGGACGTCACCCGGTTGAGGCATTTGTTTAAGAAAGGACATCGATGAGTATGGGCCGATGGTTACAATCAGGATTGGCTAAATGCTCCAACGAGTTTGATAGAGTTTGAAGAGCTCGCCTTCATTAGGGGGTGGTTGAGTACCTTGAGGGAGATGCAAGTCCCGAGGAACTCGATGCTCTGGTACCATCATGAGATTTCTCCTTCCACCCTAATGCCTAACCCCTTCCAAAGATATGATCAATGGATTCCCTCGCCAACTAAACATGTATTGCAATTGTTGTAAATATGATGAATTAATATATAATTTATGTTTTGGGCGAATTTGCCGACTAAACAAGTGTATTATATTTTTCTCATCTTTGTTCAATAATCTTGATCCTCTCTTGGCTGACTAGATTTGCATGTTTATATTATCAAGTAAGTGTCCTTCCAGTCCAGTATGCCAACGAGATACCATTCTTCCCCACTTTACCTTTAGGTTGTGTCGTCACACTCCCTTAGGCCTAAGTGTGGCAATTGGCGAGGACACACCTGCTGTTGGATGTTTTATCCGATCAGGATTTTATTCAACCAAACATTGTTTGGTGAACAATTTTGACTTGGCCATATTGCCTAAGGATCTCCTGTAGGGCTTCATATATTTCCAGGGGTAATGCTAAGAGAGGTCTTTCGTGTTTCATAACGAAAACCTAAGGAGGGTTATTTCCCTGCTATGATGTAATGATCGGTGTGCCTTTCACTTGGAAAGGGTGTGTGAGTTGTAGAGTCTAAATACTACTAGTTAACTGACACTTTGTAGAATGCAACTGCTAAACAACTTTGATTAATGAGTTTCAGTCTCATAAGTACAACGCAAAATAAGAATATAAAAATAGAATTTCTTGAGATTGGTTTCATTTCATGCTCGGGGTATATCTCTGCCTTCCAGCGTTTCCAAGTGATAAGCTCCTTGCAGGTCATTTCTTGTTATCTTAAATGGTCCCTCCCAGTTGGGCCCTAACTTGTCGTCTGATGGTCTTACTTCACTGCCCAGGACTTTCCTTAGGACGTATTCCCTAACATGGAATGCCCTTGGATTAACCTTTTTATTATAATGCCTCATGAGCTGTTACTGATAGCTTGCTAGTTTCACTAGGGCTAGCTCTCGGCGCTCATCCGCTAGGTCGAGATCAGCGAGCAATGCTGCATTATTATGGCCCTGGTCGATAAGGCTGGACCTCATTATTGGCAAGCCTGCTTCTAATGGGATGACTGCTTCCATTCCATATGTCAGTGAAAATGGGGTTTCCCCCGTTGCTCGTCGTGGAATGGTCCGGTAGGCCCATAGAATATGTGGTAATTCATTTACCCATGTGATTTTTGCTCTCTCTAATCGTTTCTTTAATCCGTCGATCACTGTCTTGTTGGAAGCCTCGGCTTGGCCATTGCTCTGAGGATAGGCCACCGAGCTAAAATGGTGTCTGATTCCATGCTCGTCGCAGAAATTCTGAAAGGAGCCGCTCTCGAACTACATTCCAATGTCAGTGATGATGGTTCTGGGGATGCCAAAACGGGTGATTATATTTCTCCATATGAACCTTATCATATCTTCATCTCGGATGTTCGCTAGGGGTTCCGTCTCAATCCATTTGGTGAAGTAGTCAGTTGCGACCAACAGATATTTGCGATTATCGATGGTGGTAGGAAGTGGTCCTACGATGTCCATTCCCCATTGGGAGAATGGCCATGGGCTGGACAGTGATTTTAGGTCGTTAGCAGGTTGGTGGACCATAGGAGCGTGAAGTTAGCATTTCAGGCACTTGCGAACATACATCGTAGAGTCCCTTTGCATATATGGCCACCAATAGCCTTCCTTCATTGCTTGAAAAGCCAGGGACCTTCCTCCAATATGGCTTCCACAGATTCCCTCGTAAAGTTCATATAGGACCTGCTCGACATTCCTTGGGTGAACGCATTAAAGGTATGGACTGGAAAAAGATCTCTTATATAGCTTACCCTCTGGTGATAAGTGAAAGCGAGCAACTTTGACTTTTATCTGGTGGGAAATATTTTTATCGTCTGGGAGCGTGCCATCCTTTAAATAGTTTATTAAAGGGTCCATCCAGCTAGGTGTTGATTCCACTTGGATCAACTGCTCCAGGTTTGGCGGCCTGCTGCTATGGTTAATGCTCGGATCAGCGAGAAAATCGATGGGGATTGTTCTTTTTAGGTCAAAATCGATTGTTGAACTTAGGGTTGCTAAGGCGTCAGCATGGCTGTTCTGTCCTCTAGGAAATCACTAGACATTGGTCTCTTTAAAACTAGTCATTAGTTCTTTCACTAAGGTGGGGTAATCTTCCATTCTTCCATCTTTTGCATTGTAGTCTCCACTTATCTGATTGGAGACTAATTGAGAATCGTCGAACACCTGTAAATGCTTTGCTCCCAAAGTGTGCGCCTTCTGAAGGCCGGCTATTAAGGCTTCGTATTCAGCTTCATTGTTGGAGGCTAAAAATCCAAGACTGATTTCTTGTTTAAGGATTTTATCCTCTGGAGTAATGAGGACAATGCCTAATCATGCCCCCTTTAAGTTGGAGACTCCATCAACGAATAATTTCCAGGTTTCGTCCGTCGCGTCGTTCCCCTTTTGTCTCGGTGCTTGAGGTTGGTTGGAAGGTTGCTCGCCTGTGAATTCGGCTATGAAATCAGCAAGGACCTTCCCCTTGATTGCGTTCCTTGGTTGAAATTGGATGTCAAATCGTTCGAGCTCGACTGACCATTTTGCTAGTCTGCCCTACAAATCCGTCTTCCTTAGGATTTCTTTGAGGGGGTGCGATGTAAGGACGATTATAGTGTGGGCTTCAAAATAGTGCATCAGCTTCCTCGAATCCACTACTAGTGCAAAGGAGAGCTTCTCCAGTGGTAGGTACCTTTTCTCGGCATCTAGTAGGGTCTTGCTCGCGTAATAAACGGGGTACTGGATTCCTGCAACTTCGCACATTAATACAGAACTGACAGTGTGGTTAAAAATGGAGAGGTACAAGTACAAGGAGTTTATTTCTTGTGGTATGACGAGCAGTGGTGGAGAACTTAGGTAAGCCTTGAGCTCGTCCAATGCCTGTGAGCAATCTTGGTTCCATTCTACCATTTTGTTTCCCTTTAGAAGATAGAAGAAAGGTTTGCATTTCACGAAGTACTTAGAGATAAAGTGGTTTAAGGCAGCAAACATACTGGTGAGCTTATGTACATCCCGGATTGTTCGAGGGGGTTGTACCCTATTTATTGCATCGATCTGGTCTTGGTTAGCTTTGATGCCTCTCTTACTGACCAAGTACCCAAGAAATTTTCTGAACTGGACACCGAAAGCACATTTGCTCACGTTAAGTTTCATTCGGTACTTCCTGAGGATTTCGTAGGTGCTTGATAGGTCTGAGAGGTGGTCTTCTTTCTTCTTGATTTTAATGAGCATGTCATCGATGTAGACATCCATGGTGTCTCCCATCCGATCCTTGAACATCTTGGTGACCAACCGCTGGTAGGTTTCCCCTGCGTTTTTTAGCTCGAAAGGCATAACCTTGTAGCAATATAACCCAACTGTGGTGATGAATGCTGTTTTGTCCTAATCTGGGGTATACAGAGGGATCTGGTGATACCCTGAGTATGCGTCCAGAAAACTCATTCTCTCATGAGCTGCAGTGGCGTCTACCAGTTGATCTATTTTGGGGAGGGAGAAACTATCTTTAGGACATGCTCTATTGAGGTCAATGAAGTCGATGCAAACTCTCCACTTCCCGTTGCTTTGTGGAACTACTACTGGATTGGATAACCATTTGGGGAATTGTACCTCCCTTATAGATCCTGCATCCAGCAGCTTTTCCACTTCTTTTTCCACGGCTTTTACCTTCTCGGTTATAGTTCATCGTGCCTTCTGCGTGATTGGTTTGAAGTTGGGATCGACGTGCAGCTGATAACAAACCATACTAGGATCAATTCCAGGAAGCCCGTATGGTTCCCATATGAAGACGTCTATGTTGTTCCTTAGCAGGGTCGTCAATTCTTTCTTCTCTTGATCTGTGAGAGAAGCTCCAATCACGAAAATCCTGATATCGTCACTATCTCCAGCTGTGACTTCCTCCAGGTCCTCGACGACCCATTCGGAGGGGAGGAGCCTGGTCTCCTCTACTCCGGGTCTTCCTTACTTTAATTGCTATTTCGAAGGTATCAAACCTTCTTGTTCTTCAACTCTTTCGCTAGACTTATCAGACTTTTTCTCTGGTTTTGGGCGGATGGACGCTATGAAGCACCTTCTTGCCATCGATTGATCGCTACGAATCTCCATTACTCCTCGCTCGATCACATACTTAAGCTTCTGGTGGTAGGTCGAGGAAACTACCTTCATTACATGTAGCCATCCTCGGCCGAGGATAGCCTGGTATGGCGAATTAATGTCGACCATCCGAAACTCGATCATTCTATAAACATTTCCTACCCTTATTGGCAGCACGATCATTCCCAGGGGCATAGTTATCTTTCCATCGAATCCAACCAAAGGGATGGTAGCTTCCTCTAGGTCGGCGATGCTTAATTTCAATTTTTTGAACAGGTCGAGATACATCACCTCGGACGAGCTTCCTTGGTCGACGAGCAATTTGTCGATGTCATAGTTCTCTATTCTTAGAGTAATGATCAAAGCATCGTGATGTGGGGTTCTCACTCCCACCAGATCTTCATCTGTAAACACAATATGCTTACTATAGTTGACGTCATCTGCTCGCCGACACTTTCCTGACTGTGTTTTCACTGGATCGATCTGAAATGCTTGCATCACTGCTGTAAGCTTTTTTACCTCCATGCGAGCTGAATTGCCCTGAATCTATTTCACGTCGGATGCCCCATAAATTACTTCAAATTCATGGCTGGCATCGTCTTCCAGCACGTTGTCAGGCCTTGCCTCTCTATGGGCAGTAACTTTCTCTGCCTTTTTCTCCACGAATTTATTCAGGTTCCCAGACTGGGTCAGCTCCTCGAGGTGGGACTTAAGAGCTTTGCAATGATCAGTCTTATCTCCTCCCTCTTTGTGAAAAGCGCATCTCAGCGCATTGGTCCTCTTTGAGGGATCTCCTCCCATCTTCCTGGGCCACTTGATGAATGGCTCGTCTTTGATTTTTGCGAGAATTTTATAAATTGGTTCTTTGAAGACGGTGTTGATCGCCTAAAATGATTTCGACACATCATTGTTGCCTCCGTTTTTGGAGCCATTTTTTCCCCCATTCTTTCCTCCTTTCTTCTGGTTCTCAATCTTGTCACTGCCTTTGGCAGCGAGCTTAGTTCGAGCATTTTCCCCTGTGCTGAGGCGGGTCACATCTTCCACCTTGGCATACTTCTCGATGTAGGCCATTAGGTCGTCGATGGTCATGGCCTCTTTCTTAGTCAGGATTGGTACAGAAAGGAATATCTGGGTAGCCCAATTTTGAAAGAGGCCACTGCCACTTACTCCGAACAGTCCTTGACCTCGTTGAATAATTCCCAGTACCTCTTCGCGTAGTCTCGGAGGGTCTCTTAGGGCGTCTTTTTCATTGTCAGCAGAGAATCCATCCTTTTCGGATGGGAGATACTAGTAATGAATCGGGCCGTAAAGAGCTCGGCCAGGGACCTGAAACTCCTGATGGACCGGTGGGGGAGCCTTTTGAACCATTTTTGCGCCACGTCATGCAGGCTCGAGGGGAAAATTCAACACATTAGTGCATCTCTATGGTTCCAGAGGGTCATGGCCTACCGATATTATCTGACGTGATCAATGGGATCAGTCTTTTCGTCATAAATTTTGAACCTTGGAATAGCAAACTTCTTAGGGGCTTCCTCTTCTTCAATTTCCCTCGAGAAAGGTGATTTCATCTGAGTTTTAAGAGCTTACCTAGCGAGTTCTCTGGTCGATCTGGTGCCGTGATGTGCAGGGTGTTGGTCCATCTCCCTTCGGACCAGACTTGGTATGTTTTCGTTGCTGCGATCTGGGCTCCTGTGACCGCGAGCTAGTCGTAGTTGCTCGATCAGGTCATCCTCTGACTCATTTTCCTCAGCTTTCTGGGATTCGTGCCTAGGGCTCCTTCCTCGGCTGCGAGACTTGCTCGCCTGAGGGCTAGGAGTGCGATATGGACGCTTTTTGGTTCCATGATGGAGTTCTTTCTCCATTCTTTCTAATCTTCTTTTGAGGAGAGCATTCTCGGCTTTATGCTTGCAAGAAGACTCCCTCTTCTCGTGGAACCTTGCCTCATATGCATCAATCAGCCTGGATATCTATGTGGACCTCGCTGGTCCTTGGCTTTCTTCTGAGGCATGCCTTTCTAAGCGAGCCCTCTGATCTGAGCGCCGAACTTCGGATCTAATCCTACGAGAAGCAGGTGGATCTTGGATATCTCCTGCCTGGGGAACATTACTATTGTGACCAGACATTTCGAACTCCTTTCTGGGTGTGGGCTTTCTTAGGGAAGATAAACGGTTCCCACAGACGGTGCCAATTGTGGTGACAATTATTACTCAACACAAAGAGATAAGAGAAACACAATCACCAAGCAGAATAAGGAATATAAAATGCCAATCACACAAAAAAAGATGTACGTGGTTCAACAAAGGTGCCTACTTCCACAGTGTTGTAGTCAGTATTATTTTTATATACTCTGGAGAGTGATTACAGATAATACAGTGTGTCCTTTGCCCCGGACCTAGGTTTTTTTATATACATGTTCATTTCAGGGAGTGGGGGTGTTGGACTCCCCCACGTTTTCCATCTTCTCCTAGAACCCCTCTTAATGGGAACATGGGTGGAGACTAAATCATAATCGGTTAAGATCTGGGGGTCTGGACTTTGGGCCGCTACAATTGGGCTACTCGTCCAGGACCATCATTCTATTTTCGAGTACCCACCCACATACACACACACACACACATATATATATATATGTGTGTGTGTGTGTGTGTGTGTGTGTGTATACGTATCTTGATTTATGTGCATATACCATTAATCATGATGAATCTATTGGTCGGCTTTATTTAAAGGTTATAACTGTGTACCACACACTTGGCTGTTGATTCATGTCATTGTGGAGGTCTTATGTGTTGACCATACGTATATTTGATCTACACTTTGTGATGACAGAGTTTGATTATCCTATACATCGATCGAGTTTTAGTACGGGGCTACCCGGTGACATGATTTTGTATTGATCCTCCATTCTTATATATATGTATTTCATTGATTATGTTTAAGTCTGTTAGATGAGGGGCTCCTACGAATTTATCGATACATGCACGAGATGGACCCCAAAGGTAGTGTCCTTCATGTGATATAGTAACACCCGCACTCACGAGTTTGACCGAACCCGTATGATTTAATGAATTTATGGGACCCAATTGATCTTTAAACCTCGTAAGATGAATTATAGGTCAAATTCGGGTAATAGAGTGGCCTTGGTGCAATTAATTGGAATTAGAATGGACTTAAAGTTAATATTAAAGAAGGTCATGGTCATTCAAATGATATTTGGAGTCGTTCGAATGAGAGTCAAAACTCGTTCGAATAGTCTTCAAACGACCTTCAAATGAAATATCTTTGTATGGGAAAACCCAACCTCGTTCGAATCACGTTCAAACGAGAAGTAGTTATCATTCGAACGAGATGTAGTTCGGTTCAAATGAGATTTAAAAAAATCATTTTCTGCAGATTTGAAAAGTGCTGTCAAATCTAGACCATTGGATTAAGACATGTGACATGCTCCAATAGAAGCAGATCAATTCATGGATAAAGCTTTGGGCATTTTTGGAAATTGACACCTAAGGGTTTTGGGGTATTTAAATGTGAGATTGGCCCATTATAAGGAATTTTCAATTAGATTCCCCCCCCCCCCCCCTCTCTCTCTCGCTCTTAGAAATTTCTCCACCACTATAACATCACCACCATCCACCTTAAACTGCCCTAGAATTTCATAGTTTCCCAAATATTTAAGCCTTATAAGCTCTTCTACACCATTATTGGGCAAAGTTATGAATTATGGAGATGTTGTTGGGGTTATTTCGAGAAGCAAAGAAGAAGAAAGAAATGGAGTTTGAAGGGTGATTTGCTTGGAGATTTATGGAACTTTTATGGAGGCAAGCTTAGTGGAGCTAGACAACCTCTTTAAGGCCACCCTAGGAGGTGGGAGGTTGTCATCTTCTTCTATGTTTCATCCACTATTGTTTTAGCTTCCTTTGAGGTGGAAAACTCTACTCTTTAAGTTTAAGAACTATATTTCCTTAGTATTTGGTCTTATATAGAGAGTTTAAGAGTAGAATGCATGTATGTTGTAACAAAGTTAATTCTCATGATTTGTGTAAAATTGCTTGCAACGGATTTCTAAAGTGTTAAGTAACACTACACCAAATCCTGCGAATGGTCACGCCCAGTGGGTCACGGCTTAAGTCCGCGACTAGTTGGTCGCGGACTTGGGCCGTGACCATATCAATTTTTGGTGTGACAATACTCATTACCACACTGAGTCATGAATGCTCTGGAAGTGGTCATAGCCCAAATCCCTAACCACTGTGGGTCACGGACATGGGCCTTGACCAGGGCGTGAAGAATTTAGCGCCAAATTCATTCTAAAATTCCCTCCAAGCTTGGTCGCGGATGGGTCACGAACTTGAACCGTGACCATAGTCATGATGAAGCATAAAACATACACAAAGAGGGTCACGGTTAGGGGCCGTGACCATTTTTTGGTGTGGGTCACGGCTATAGGCCGTGACCATCCTTCATTCCAGCGATGGTTGCCAAGAAAAATGGTCAGGCATGGTGGGTCCCGGCTCTAAGCCGTGACTAGGTTCAATCCATCACACCTTCATTTATTGGTCGCGCATGGTAGGTCATGGCTCTAGGCCATGGCCAGGTTCAGACCTTAAAAAAGACCCACTGCTTTCTTTCATTTATATGAATGATTTCACTTTAGAACGGCTTGTGCGATTTCTTGGCGATTTCACTTTCTTTCATTCCAATTTGTGTTTAAGGGTAAGGATTTATGTTTAAAGCACTAATTTCATTCTGATTTGTGTTTAATGGTAATGATTTATGTCTAAACCCCTAATTTCTGTGTGTATGTATACATTTATGTTCGTATGTGTGTGTGTATATGTGTGTGTATGTGTGTTTATGTATAGATTTATGTTTATATGTGTGTGTATGCATAAATTTATGTATATGTGTGTGTTTATATGCGTAACTATGAACAAATAAATTGTTTTTTATGTCAATAAACCCTAGATTGTATTTGTGTGTATGTATAGATCTATGTTAAAAAAAAATTAGGGTTTACTGAACCTAGATTGTGTGTGTGTGTGTGTGTATGTATAGATTATGTCAATAAACCCTAGATTATATGTGTGTGTATGTATAGATTATGTCAATAAACCCTAGATTCTAGGTGTGTGTATTTTTTTGACAAAATATTATTCAAAACCCTAGATTGTGTGTGTGTGTGTGTGTGCGTGTGTGTGTGTGTGTGTGTGTGTGTATGTATAGATTATGTCATCCACCTTGTTATGGGTTATATGCATGCCATCATATTATATTGGGGGTTATTTGGGCTTTATTTAAGGATTTAAGATTTAAAGGTGAGTGTTGGGGTTTTCTTTACGATTTATTATTAACTATATTTGATGCATTTACTAATTTAATTTTTTGTGTTACAAGTACTCATTTATATTATTTCACACACTATCAAGTACAACTAATTAATTCTATGAATTATTTGGCATGTTTGTTGGGTAATGTTACTTACATTAATGTGTATAGAGATTTGGTTTTTTATTGAATTTTTAGTTTTCAAATGGTTTTGATTCTGCTTTGTACACCAATAGATCTTGACGCCATCGGGTGCTTTGTCATTGGCGCAAGCTAAATGTTGAGTTCAGTTCCACAAGGTAAGTTTTTTCCAGTATGTTTTTTTCCATTCGTTGTAACCTGTATTTATGTATGTTTCATGTTTATATTATATATGTATATACAAATTGTTCAATACGGTGTCAAGTTTTCGACACGATATCACGACAGGTTTTAGCAACACACATGGTGTCATGGTCACAAGATTTATTAAAAATACTTGATTTAGATTTATTAGTACTCGAAATTCAAACGAAATTCAAAGTAACACAACTAAATATATCCATTCTAATGTATTTTTTTGTTATAGATTGATGAAAATGTTGCAAGAGAGATCATATATCATAGATCACTTTGGCAACCAAACCTAATTCGATTTAAGCAGGCAACTACTTATTTTTACCCCCTTATTTACAATTTGTGTTTAATATGAGTTCAAATAATTTTAATAATTTGCTTTTATTATGAGTTCAGATAGATCAATTTTAATATTTTTTTTCTCTTTTGGTTGCAGATAATTAAGGGGAAATGTGAAAAATATTTCAATTTGATATGCTTTATTCATCTTATATGTATGTGTGTTTTAGTAACATTTTCATTTTTTAACATACCTACCCCATAGACACGGTCTCCCAAAGGTTGTGTAGATAATAATTGTGTTCCCAATTAACATACCAAAGTTCTGGGTGAGGGAAGGGGAGTGGATAGCATACTAACAGTAAAAAAAAATTGTTGTCATTTTATGTGAGATATATGGGACGATTGTTCATGATGATTCTGTAAGTAGATGGTAAAAGAACTATAGTATTGTTGTCGTGTTGTGTTTTTTGGCAATCAAGACTCGCGTAAATTGTCTTATCATGTCTTGTCGTCGCGTTATTCATGTTTTACTTGTATTTTCTTGTTATTCATGTATTTAATTATGTACTTTAAATATGAATCGCAAACACACGTGCACATTAATAATAATTTCATTTATGTATTTATCATGTATAAAATGAGAAATGACCTTACTACAGTGAGATATTGTGATTATGGGTATGTCTTTTATCACGTAGATGATAGGAGGAGTACGGGATAATTATTGGTTGTTGGTTTGGTTGTTGAATACTATGTTGGATTTTTTGGATTGATAATAAAAATATACTTTTAAACTCTCTCATAATAAACCATAACAACATGTAGCAACCGGTCGCGCAGTCACGTAGCAACATGCCGTTAGAGGGAAAAACCTCGAAACATTCCCCAAACGGCCCCGTGAGAGGCACCACCATCTCATACGGGACTAATGTAACTTGTAGGAACTGACCGTGTGGTCAGGGGACTCTCGGTTTGAGAATATGGTGTTAATTTGAAAATATCTAGACTTAGGCTTAAAAACATGTCGTTAGAAGGCAAAAACCCAAAACAGCACCCGAACTGTCCCGTGAGAGGCACCACCACCTCGTACGGGACCAATGTAACTCGTAGGAACTTCCAGCATGATCACAGGACTTTCGGTTTGACTATATGACAATGATTTAAAAATATCAACACTTAGGCTTAAAAACATGGCGTTAGAGGGTGAAAACCTGAAACAACCTTCGAACGGCCCCGTGAGAGGCACTAATACCTCGCACGAGACCAATGTAACTCGTAAAAAGTGACCACGTGACCACAGGACTCCCGATTTGAGAATATGATGATAATTTGAAAATTTATAGACTTGGTCTTAAAAATATGACGTGAGAAGACAAAAACCTGAAACATCCCCCAAACGGCCCCATGAGAGGCACCAACCCCTCGAACGGGACCAATGTAACTCGTAGGAACTGACCGCGTAGTCACGGGACTCCTTATTTGAGAATATGATGATAATTTGAAAATATCATGACTTAGGTTTAAAAACATGGCATTAGAAGGCGAAAACCCGAAACAACCCTCAAACGGCCCCGTGAGAGGCACCAACACCTCGCACGGTCGTGTTATATAACAGTTTATATAACTGTTATATAACACCTTATGAGGCCTTGCTCTATCAAAATGATTGCTCGAGGAGTCGATCACGAAACCCTTAAATAACCATAATATAGGTGGCTTAATAACCTTTTCATAGAGAAAGTGGTTCGTCTTGATTTGTCTGGTAAGTTGCAATGGCGACACAAACACATTCGTTCTAATAAAATTACATGGATAACTGGGAAACCACGACAAGAGGAAATAACGGATCTATTCACTTAAGTTGAAAAATATGCTTCATGGATATCTACGTAGGGAAGGTCGAAAGTTGAAGGAAGTATAAAAGAAATAAGATTGTGCTTCGTCTTCGTTTACTACACCGACAATAGGATCATCTCGTCGAGTATGAAATGAATAGTAGCAACTAATGGTGTGAAAGCGTCCGTTAACTAAAAGGTATAGGTAGGTGTAATATGTTATAGCTGGCAGCTCCGGAGCTCTAGTAAAAGGCTTATGAAAGGGGCGACTTACGACTTACGCCACCTTTGTTATTGAATTATCTTATAGGTAGGTCCCATACATCTTTTTTTAATTTCTTCCATAATTGGCATAGTAGTCAAGATTAAGTTATCTTCTTCATGAATCAAATTAGGAATAGCATACATGAGTTCTTCATCTTCAATTCTTATAGAATCAATGACCAATAAAGTACTGAAGAGGTTAAGGCCTTCAGGTTTGATGAGATGTTGATCTTCCAACCAAATACCTTCTCCATTTTTTATTTTGTGGGTGAAACTCTTTTGCCTCCTTCCCTGAATTGACTTGTGGAAAAATTTCCTATTGATATCCCCTTCTTTAGCCCATTTGCAATTAGCTTTTCATCTCTAAAAGTCCTCCTCCATATTCAAATGATGAGCTAATTTGGCTGAGCATCTATTCATATTCTCTTTATTATAGTCTAAGGGATCATTTTCAAAATTGATTTCACTTCTAAGAGAATCATCTTCAGCTGAGATAGTCTTTTGAAAATTTTTACCAAATTGAACTTTATTCCAATTTTTTAGACATGCTCTAAGAATATTTAGATTGGATGTCAAACTATACATGGGGTTTCCTCCATTGTAACACTTTCAATTGGCCTGGATAACAAATTTATATGAGGAATGAGCAACCCAAAAATTTTGAAACACAAATCTATTTGGGAGTTTATCACAATCACTAGATAAGCTTAGTAGCATAGGAGAATGATCAGAAGATAATTTACTTAAGTCTTCAATAAACATTTTAGAAAATAACTGCTTGCTACTCAAATTCATCAATATTTTATCTATTATTTCCCAAATACTAGCACTGGATTCTCTTTTATTCCACCAAGTGAACCTGGAGCCCAAATACCCTAAGTTAATGAGGCCATTAGACTCCATACATTAGGAATTTTTCTTGGAGATAAATGCAAAATATCAGTCACATCATCATTTTCCTCTTCATCTCCTGTTTCCTCCTCTTCATTCCCTTCTACATTTTCCTCTACAGAAGGTTCTTGTTCCTCTTCTACAATGTTTGTGTAATTATGTGATGAACGGTTAGCCTTTTCAATTGATTCCTCACCATTGATAACTTCACATGTTTCTTCTTGTGGGGCACTATCAATTTGGACTTGAACAACAGTTATATAACTATTATATAACGACAGTTATATAATTGTTGTAATATAACTGTTGTTATATAACAGTTATACAACAACAGTTATATAACTGTCGTTATATAACTGTTGTTATATAAGTTTGTGGCTTTCTTCGTTTGATGCTTGCTCCTTGTGGCTTTACTTAAAATTAGGAGTCTGTATTAGTCCTTATGTATCGTGCTAAAGTTTAAACTTGTGTGATTGTGTCGAGTCGCATTGTGTGTCCGTGCTTCCATAGTCTGAAAGTCTCTCATGAAACTTTAGAACTTGTCAACTTTTCTTTAATAAAACTGGGGGTTAACGCAGGGATTGTCACAAGGAGACCTTTGGCTTTGAAATTTCAAAAGGTAGATGAAGGGAATCAAGATTAGACTGAATTTGGTCATATGCCTCGAAGGAAATTCAGTGATTTTGGTATGTAATTCCATACTAGTACTTATAGTCTTTCTTTTAATTATTCTTGTACACTCTAAATCAGTTAGTATATAGGGTTTATCATCATTTGATTTATAGAGTACATGAATACCTCCTGAACTATATCCCTCGTGTTAGTTGAGCCTCTAAACAAACACACACCCGAATGACCAAAACCTCTAAACAAACTATATCCCGATTTGAGAATGCGACGATAATTTGTGAATATATAGACTTGGGCTTAAAAAATGATATTAAATTGCCAAAATCCGAAACAGCACCTGAACGGCCCTGTGAGAGGCACCAACACCTCGCACGGGACCAATGTAACTCGTACAAACAGACCCTGCAATCATGAGACTCCAAGTTTGAGAGTACGACGATAATTTGAAAATATATAGACTTAGGCTTAAAAAATGGCATTAGATGGCCAAAACCCGAAAGAGCGTCCGAACGGTCCAGTGAGAGGAACCAACACCTCATACGGGACCAATGTAATTCGTACGAACAGATCGTGTGATCACGAGACTTTCGATTTTGAGAGTAGGAGGATAATTTGCATATATCAGGACTTAGGCATAAAAACATGGCTTTAGAGTGCAAACACCCGAAATAGCACCTGAACGGCCCCGTGAGAGGCACCAACACCTCGTACGGGACCAATGTAACTCGTAGGAAATGATCACACGATCACGGGACCCCCAATTTGAGAATACGATGATAATTTGAAAATATCTAGACTTGGGCTTAAAAAATGGCATTAGAGGGCGAAACCCTAAAACAACCCCCGAACGGCCCTGTGAGAGGCACTAACACCTCACACGGGACCAATATAACTCATACGAACTGATCGTGCGATCATGGAACCCCTGATTTGAGAATAAGATGATAATTTGAAAATAAATAGACTTAGGTTTAAAAAATGGCATTAGAGGGTGAAACCCAGAAACAAACCCCCGAATGGTCCCGTGAGAGGCACCAACACCTTGTATGGGACCAATGTAACTTATAGGAACTGACCGCATGATCATGGGACCCACGGTTTGATAATACAACAATAATTTGAAAATATCTAGACTTAGGCTTAAAAAATTGCATTTTGATGGCGAAACCTCGAAACAAGCCACGAATGGCCCCGTGAGAGGCACCAACACCTCGCAGGGGACCAATGTAACTCGTAGGAACTGATCGCGCGATCATGGGACCCCCGATTTGAGAATACGAGGATAATTTGAAAATATATGAAATTAGGATTAAAAACATGGCGTTAGATGGCCAAAACCTGAAACAGCCCCGTGAGAGGCACAAACAACTCGCACGGAATGAATGTAACTCATAGGAACTGATCACGCGATCACGGGATCCCCGATTTGAGACTATGAGGGTAATTTGAAAATATATGGAATTAGGCTTAAAAACATTGTGTTAGATGGTCAAAACCTAAAATAGTCCCCGAACGGTCCCGTGAGAGGCACCGACACCTCGCACGGGACAAATGTAACTCGTACAAACTGACCGCGTGATCACGGGACCCTCGAAATGAGAATATGAGGATAATTTGAAAATAGCAAGACTTAGGCTTAAAAACATGGCGTTAGATGGCTTAAACCCGAAACACCCCCGTGAGAGGCACCAACACCTCGTACGGGAGCAATGTAACTCGTAGGAACTGATCGCACGATCACAGGACCCCCGATTTGAGAATATGGTGATAATTTGAAAATATCAAGACTTGGGCTTAAAAAATGGCATTAGAGAGCGAAACCCCGAAACAACCCCCGAACGGCCCCGTGAGAGGCACCAACACCTTGCACGGGACCAATATAACTCGTACGAACTGACCGCGTGATTACGAGACCACCAATTTGAGAATACGATGATAATTTAAAAATATCTAGACTTAGGCTTCAAAAATGGCATTAGAGTGAGAAACCCCGAAACAACCCCTGAACGGCCCCGTGAGAGGCACAACACCTCGCATGGGACCAATGTAACTCGTACAAACTGATCGAGCGATCATGGGACCCCCAGTTTGAGAATATGACGATAATTTGAAAATATATAGACTTAGGCTTAAAAATGTCATTAGAGGGCGAAACCCCAAAACAACCCCCGAACGGTCCCGTGAGAGGCACCAACACCTCGCACGAGATCAATGTAACTAGTAGGAACTGACCGCGTGATCACGGGACTCCTGGTTTGAAAATATGAGGATAATTTGAAAATATAAGGCATTAGGCTTAAAAACATGGCGTTAGATGGCCAAAACCCGAAACAGCCCCCGAACGGTCCCGTGAGAGTCACTAGCACCTCGTACGGAACCAATGTAAAAACATCACGTGATCACAAGACTCCAAATTTGAGAGTATGAGGATAATTTGCATATATTTAGACTTACGCTTAAAAACATGGCAATTGTAACTCGTATATGCAATTTTTCAGCTTGAATACGATTTTTCTAAAACTACTTGGTTACTGATATCATTTTTTTGTATCATATTGTTTGTAGGATAGCATTGTATCATTTTCTTTTTTGTACGTGGAACACATGAAGAAGGCAATGATTTACGACATAAAGATTGTTTATATGATGTTGACATTCAGGATTGATTTTTTTACGTGTTACGGTTGTGTGGGCTTTTGTAATTTTATTGTTTTGTTATATAGACGTGCGGACTTTTATTGTTTGATTGTTAAATTTTATGGACGTACGGGCTTTATAATAAGCAGATTTTATAGTAACAGGGTTTGGAATGTCCAGAAAACAGGGAAGCTCTGCCCAATTTTTTTTGGTCTATGAACTATTAAGACTTATAATATTTTTAAGAATGTATGTGTATTAGTTTATTAACAAGGTTTCTGATTTGCAATTTATGATTTTTTTTATTGTTTTGCCATCAATAAATATTTGAAACACCTCGTGCGCGTCCAAATTTACACGTAGAAACCGGTCGCGCAGTCACGGGATCCTCAATTTGTGGATTGGACGTAAAAAAATATTGTTTTTATTATACATAAATATGGTCATGGACTTTGTCCATGACCATTTTTATTTTTTTTAGTCGCGCTTGAAAATGGTCACCCCAATCGTGATGGAAACTGGTCACGGAGTTTGGCCGCGACCATTTTTCCCTTTTTTTTCGTCGTGGTGTGCGTCACGGACTTTGGCCGCAACCATTTTTCGTCACGGTTAGGGGTCATGAACTTTGACCGCGACCATTTTTTTCCCTTTTTTTTCATCAAGGTGTGGCTCACGGACTTTGGTTGCGACCATTTTTCGTCACGGTTAGGGGTCACGGACATTGGCCACAACCATTTTTTTCCGTCACGGTGTGGGTAAGGGACCCAGTCCGCGACCATTTATCGTGTCCCTCTCGGAGCCGTGACCCCAGATTGGTCACGGACTTGGTCTGCGACACACAAAATTGGTCGCGCCCGAAATGGCCACGACCCAAGTCCTCGACCCACAGTCTTGGTCAGGGATTTTGGTCGTGACAATTCGCCAGTTTTGGTATAGTGTCACATGATATATTTTAAGAAAACTTGGTGTTAAACATTTTATGGAATTAAATATTTTGAAAATAATATTTATCTTGTTGAGATATTAGATGAACAAAGTTCTAGAATTTTCTTGTAAAACTAACATTTTTGTAAAAGTAGACATGTGCGCTAGTTTGAAGAACAAAATGTGTTTTTAGTCTTGAAAAGCATATTTTTACAAATATTATGAATTTTCTTGAAAAAATCATGTGTTAAACTAACTTTCTTTGATTTTTGGACTTAAAATCCCTCTTCCCATGTATATAAACTTGTAGTGCTTTGATGATGAGTATATAAACAAATTTAGTGAATGTTTTAATGAGGTTTAACTTAAAATAAAGAAAATTCAAATTTCAGCCCTTTAAAGTGTGTTAATAAGTGTGGAAAATGTGATAAGTGTATGTTTTCAAGACTATATGTGATGATAAGGGAAAATGGTGCTTTCTTTATATAGTAGACTTAAAAATGTAAAATAATTTCTTTGATAAAGAAAGTAATGACATAAAGAGATTTCTAACTTAAGAAGTATGTTACTCTAAAGTGTTCAATAAGTGTTAATGAATTAAAAATATTTAAGAAGTTAGTGTGTGTAACTTAATAATGTTTTTGGAAAATAACACTTGTGAAAATGGAGGAAAAGACAAGTTTGGAGACGAATGGGTAAAATTTTAATTCTACATAAAGTGGAACATTTTTATGAAGTAGAAATGTTGGAAAAGGTGTTACACAAAATGATCCTAAATGAAAGTGATTTTTGGGACAAAATCAGCGCAAGTGTGTAAAGTATAAGAAATGGTAATTTTCAAAGTGTAACACAAGGTGGGGTGATATCCCCAGGTTTTGTCTTCGATCGGTAAATATGGAGTAATATGGACATTTGATAAATGTTAAAACACATTAATATGGATTCTAGTGACACTAGTAATAGTTAAGAAGGGCCCAAATCCCTGGAGTGAAAGACTTAAAATCACTGACCAAAGTATATGGTAGCATAGCTGGCGGTATGGAGCCCATTAAAGTATGACGATATTTGGAAGATTCTGAGAAAAGATAATGAGAAAAGTGGAAGGTGTCAAGAAATGAGTTGTGTGGTGAGTGTAAGAAATGATAACCTAGCTTGAAAGAAATTAATACATGTTCCAGTTGAAACATGATGTGGACAAGTAATGTATGAAATTGACTATTGTCCATGAAATAAAAGTTATGGTAAAGAGAAGTGATTAAATGAGTAAATAAGAAAACTAATGAGGTTTAACCCATAATTAACACAAGAGTGTGTTTTGAAGGGTTTTCAATGAGAAATAATTAATTTTTAACACGGTGCGTGCGTGTATTGAAAAACACAAGAGTGTGTTCTGAAGAGTTTTCAATGAGAAATAATTATTTTCTAACACGGTGCGTGCATATGTTGAAAGATAATTTTTTAAGGAAAATACTAAGGTGAATTTGGTGCGAGTAAATGGATAATTTTGATGAAAGAAGTGCTTTTCCTGAAACAAATGGTATTTTATTCAATGTTTTTTACCGGGTGTCTTAAATCGAGAAATAAATTTCGAGTTAAGTAAAAATGGCCCCCTTATAATATTAAGGTGAATTAATCAGAACAAGTAACATTTTGGAATAAAGAAGTTTCATGCATTAATGCAAGTGTGTGTGTGTGTATATATATATATATATATATATATATATATATATATAAAGTAATTGCATGTACACATAGATAAACATGTTAGAGTCTCTTTTTTGTCGTTCGATTCTATATTTCATAGTTATATTGTCCCACTGGACATTCAACTCGTTCCCTCTTCTTTGTTACGACAGGTTGGGTGCGATCCCGTATTTTAATACCATTGCACAATTATGCATTCTTTTTATTTTACGTTAGTAGTTCTGTATGATTGGACTCCGAGGATGCTTCCCAAATTTTCCTCACGTAGTTTGATTTAAATCAATATAACATGCTAACGAGAAAAATGTTAATTAAATAAAACTGGACTAGAAACATTATTTAGGTTGTCCCATCACACTTCACACCTAAAGTTCGGGTCGGACCCGATACACCACAGGTAACCCATAAATCTGGGTCTGACATTACAAATGGTATCAGAGTTCTAGGTTCAAGGTTCCTTTCAGAAGTGACATTGTGAGGTTAGTAGTGGATATTTGACAATTAGTGTTGGTTTTGGGTCGGTCACGCTAGATTGGTGACAGTTTCGGTTCGTGTTCTCGACGATGGAGTCAAGGAGATTAGCACAACAAGAAATTTATTTCCAAGTAGCATGTGTCCAAGTTAGATGCCATTAATAGCTTCTACACTTATGATTTAGGCATGTTAATAATTTACGAGTGTTTGTGCGAGTTAATAGTGACGACACCACAATTTTTCATGTGAGGTGCTTCTATATCATCCCTTGATGATGTGAAAGGATAATTAAGATGTTAATAAAGGTAAATAATGTCCATTAATTTATAGACATGAGTTGTGTGAAGTCAACTTTGGAGACTAGGTTACTAGGGTGCCATGTCTAAACGGTATTGATTTTGTGATAAGGATGCATTAGTTCCTTAGTTAAGTACTTATAGGTAGATAATAACGATAATATGATTAGGTGACTTGATCCTTAGGGTAATGTCATGTCGTAAGCATTTGATAATTTGGTAGGCATGTAGATCCGCATTGGTCATTTCTTGAGGATGCGTAATTAGGCTTTAGTTTATAAGATATTATCATTGTAGGTGAGTGCCTTAATAACTATCGATTGATAGATATATATTGTAAGCAAAGATGTGGGTTACTAGCCATTGGTGGTAAGCGTGTTGCATGTGTAACAAGAATAAATCGAATTGACATAGGAGTAAACCCTATATAATCTTCTATGATGTGGTTTTAGAGAACATGATGTGACATTTAGGAATATGATTCCTTATGATGTCAATAGTGTGGACTTAGAAGCTTATAGGTTGTATACGACGTCCTATATCCTTTCAGAATCCTTAGTAGTGTCAGCCTGTGGTTTGAGCGTAGTGTATGGAATCAGCCTTTTTGAAGGAAGTTTTCGAACCCCTAGTAGGTATCGAGGCGAGGGTCGTAAGTAGACCTATGCTAGGGTTTAAATAAAAAAGAAATACGATTTTTATCTAAATACCGTAGCTCATACTTTTAGTGACCTAAGTAATCGCTTAATACAAGACGGTTTCGGTGTGAGTTTGATTACAGGAAGTTCTTAGAGTATCCTTGGGAAAAAGTACGTGTGGCGCCCTATGAAATAGAAATCAACTTGTTATGATGCATTAAGGTGCTTAATGGTTAAAGTGCGCCATATGTAGAGACTTGTAGACTAGTATCTATGTGAGCACCTAATAGTTATGATGTGGATATCAGGAAATATATAGAGCGTACCTATGATGAGAAATTCGTAGATGATGAAATCTTGTCAGGTTTTGATGACTTTGACATGGGGTGTGCTTGGTGTCCTTAGGGACTAGTTAAGTTCAGTATTATGAAATGATAGCGTTCTATTAATGATCTCACGTTATTAGTTAAATTCTAAGGAGTCGAATCACGTAGTCCTTGGTGAGGTCGTCCAATTTGATATAAATACGTGAGGTAACATTCTAAGGGTAATTGAAGATTAGTGTTATGATTTGACATAATTCTTGTTTTTCATAAGATGACTAGTGTATAAAAGTGTCGTACCTAATTTTTATTGGTACTAGGAAATGCATTGGGGACTTCGATTGATGATATCATGTTAAGGACTTGAGTATAGCACCCCAGATGGGATATCGATTTATGATTATGATACCGACATGTGTCGATAATATAATTTAAAATAGCCCTAAAAGGGCAAGCATTAGTTCTTGGCAGGTCTTGCCAAACTGGTATGAATTAAGAAGCGTAGACCTATGAAGTACTTGTTATCCTTATAGTGCTAATGGAAATCGGTGTTAGTCATGTAAATTCCGTATGGGTAGAATCTGGAGATAGGCGCAGTGACGACCTTATGTCATTGGAGGTTATAAGAAGGTGTATGTTTTGTTTAGTTGGGCAGTGCATAAGGAGACATTTGGGATACCATCATAGTACGATAAATTAGACAGTGACCTAGGTGTGTTAGGTTGGCCATGACATCACGTTGATAAGAGAGATGGACAAAGTCGGCATTGACAAAGGTGTTCAGCATCGTCGACTAGAGTGGCTTGCGTTCGTCAAGGATGAAAGGATGAAGCCTTATTCCTAAGGAGGGAAGTCCATCATTTGACTTCTCAAAGGACAATTGGTCCATATGTTTCTTTCTTCTATAGGAGATAAATGGTTTGTGATTCGATTGGTCAAGGTCGGTGCCTCAAGCTAAGGTGTATGTCTATACTAAGATCTGATGAGAATGCCTGGGAGTAGTCGTAGACTTCGAGTGATGGCATAGGTTTATCTTTCGTAAACTATAGTTGTTGCATGCGATTGGATTCCCTCGAAATAGTTGTTTATTTATTATGATTTATCATGTTCTTTTAGTTTCAATGGTCGAGGATTGTGTTCCTTCGATTCTAATGGTTGAAGTTGGTGTCCTTTTAATTTTGGTGGTCTAGTATTGTTGCATGTTGACGGCTTTATCATAACATGACTTGGATCAGTATGAGCACGAATGAACCTGGTGTGGTCAATGCAACTAGGTAAATGGGCGCACTCCTATTTAAAATACCCCTTTGTTTACGCAGTTTTGTGTACGTGTGGCTGCGCGTTCTGTCGCATAATTTTCTTGTAGTATCCACTTTCCTTAGGTTAGCGATATTATATATTGCTTAGTATGGCGATTAGAGGTTCTAGTTATCAAGATAAAAATTATGATTTTAGGACATCATAAAGTGTTAAAACTCGAAGAAATATATCACACGGTGTTGTTTTACCACAGTGAGTGTATTGGTGCAATACTCGGGTGAGTGTTATATAGTTATACGCCTAGAGTGATCTTAGGTTCATGGAAGTATATTGTGAAAGATGTTAGTAAGGCGCACGATTGGTGACTTAGTTAGTGTGTCGCTCCACGGAATGAGTGACTTGCGATGAGAGGTTAGTACCAAGTTTAAGTGGATTATGTGGTCAAGAGAACTCGAGAATTCGAGGAAACCCAATATGCGTAGTCCTAAGATTCGAAATGGTTTTTGATGATGAATCAAACTAGGTGTTAGTTATATGTCATTTTACTCCTGGGTGATTGTCGATCACTAGAGAGTATTGCCCGGTAGAGGCACTGGTATGCTTTGAATGTTAGCAAAGGATCCTTAGGACTTGATCGAGTGTGATCACTGGTAATTAGAGACTCGAGGACTGTTATGCAACTTTGATGGAATGCCTGATGGTGAGCGTTATAACATGTTGTTTGTCGAGCACTTTAGTCACAGCCCCTTGTGAAAGGGTGTATGATGACTTCGTAATGATTCAGGACTTCGATGACCAAGCCTTGAAAGATTTCTATGACTTAGTATAAGGGTTGATAACCTCTAGGAACTTGAGGAATTTATGGATCTATAATTTTAAGGACGATATTTTCTAAGGAGGGAATAATGTAACACCCGCCATCACGACTTTGATCGTAATCGTGTGATTCGGTGACATTGTGCGACCCAATTGAGCTTTATACCATGTGAGATGAATTATAAGTCAAATTTGGGTAATATAGTGGCCTTGGTGAAATTAACTGGAATTAGAATGGACTTAAAGAAAATATTGGAGAAGTTCAGGGTCATTAGAATGATATTTGGAGTCGTTCGAACGAGATGTATATCTCATTCGAACGATCTTCTAACGACTTTCGATCTAAACATATGTGTATAGGAAAACCCAACCTCGTTCGAAGCATGTTCGAATGAGATGTAGTTCGGTTCGCACGAAATGGTAGTTGTCGTTCGAACGAGATCCATTCTCATTCAAACAAGATTTGAAAAATCAATTTGCACAAATTTCAAAAGTGCTGTCAAAAAATAGACCATTGGATTAAGATACATGTCATGCTCCCACAGCAGCAGAATCAATTCGTGGACTGAGGTTTGGGCATTTTTGGAAATTGAACCCTGCTGATTTTGCGATATTTAAGTGTGAGTTTGGCCCTTTCCAAAACATTTTCAAACATCTTTTACTCTCTCTCTGGCTCTTAAGAGTTTCTCCACCACCAACCACCCTACACCACCATATCACCACCACCATCCACCTTAAACAACCCAAGTATTTCATAGTTTCCCACATATTTAAGCCTTATAACTCATCTACACCATTGTTGGGAAAAGTTACAAATTATGGAGATGTTGTCGGAGTTATTTGGAGAAGAAAAGAAGAAGAAAACAATGGAGTTTGAAGGGGGATTTTCCTGGAGATTTATGGGTCTTTCATGGAGGCAAGCTTAGTGGATCTAGACAACCTCTTTAAGGCCACCTCAGGAAGTGGGAGCGTGTCATCTTCTACTACATTTCATCCACTATTGTTTTAGCTTCCTTTAAGGTGGGAAAATCTACTCTTTAAGTTTAAGAACTATATTTTCTTAGCATTTGGTTTTATATAGAGAGTTTAAGAGTAGAATGCATATATGTTGTAACAAAGTTAATTCTCATGATTTGTGTAAAATGGCTTACAAAGGATTTCTAAAGTGTTGAGTAAAATGATATATTTCAAGAAAACTTGGTGTTAAATATTTTATGGAATTAAATGTTTTGAAAATAATAATTATCTTGTTGAGATATTTGATGAACAAAGTCTTAGAGTTTTCTTGTAAAAATGACAGTTGTGTATAAGTAGACATTTGTGCTAGTTTAAAGAACAAAATGTTTTTTTAGTCTTGAAAAGCATATTTTTACAAATATTATGAATTTTCTTGTATAAATCATGTGTTAAACTAACTTCCTTGGATTTTGGGACTTAAAATCCTTCTTCCCAAGTATATAAACTTTTAGTATTTTGGTAACGAGTGTATAAACAAATTTAGTGAATGTTTTAATGAGGTTTAACATGAAATAAAGAAAATTAAAATTTCATCCCCTTAAAGTGGGTTAATAAGTGTGAAAAATGTAATAAGTGTTTGTTTTCAAGATAGTATGTGATGATAAGGGGAAATGGTGCTTTCTTTGTAAAGTAGACCTAAAAATGTAAAATAATTTCTTTGATAAAGAAATTAATGAAATAAAGAGATTTCTAACTTGAGAAGTATGTTACATTAAAGTGTTAAATAAGTGTTAACGAGTACAAAATGGTTAAGAAGTTAGTGTGTGTAACTTAATAATATTTTGGAGAAATAACACTTGTGAAAATGGAGGAAAAGACAAGTTTGGAGGCGAATGGGAAAATTTTTAATTCTACGTAAAGTGGAATATTTTTATGAAGTAAAAATGTTGGAAAAGGTGTTACACAAAATGATCCTAAATGAAAGTGATTTTTGGGACAAAATTAACGCAATTGTGTAAAGGACAAGAAATGGTAATTTTCAAAGTGTAACACAAGGTGGGGTGAGATCCCCAAGTTTTTTCTTCGATCGGTAAATGTGGACTAATATGGACATTTGATAAATGTTAAAAACCATTAATATGGATTCAAGTGACACCAGTTAATTAGGCATAAATTCTTCACATTTATCCCCTTAATTTCAGTATTTTTATGATCCCGTGGGGCGTAAATAGCTTGAATTTGTCTCATATTTATGATACTAACCATTTTTGGCAAGTATTTCATATTTTGTGTATCTCTTATGTGTTTTACAGGTATTTCATGCAAGAAAGATAGAAAAGAGAACTCAAAATAGTGAAAGAAACCAAGAATCGGGGAGTTGAAGGGTATTTTTGTAATTTTTCATCCTTATTTTAGAGGTGGGTCCAACTGGAAAGTTGAAGAGATTTCAATTACAAAAATACTGGAAAAAACGGCACCACAATCCGAGCTATGGTGAAGAAGTTATGCCCATTTGAAGTTGAGAAGAAATCCAAGAAAAAAGCTGTCAGACCCAAACCGAACCGAAGCTAAGGAAAAAGAACCAGGTCCGTTACAAAATTAGTCACGCTCCAGATTTGTTACAAAATTAGTCACGCTTTCTAACTGTGACAAATTGTCAGATACGGGATTTTTATTTTGTGCTTATCTTTTAGCTAAAAGAGTTTTATGTTTTGGGGACTCTTCTAAACGACCTCTAGCCTATATATTTAGTCATTAGGAAACTTTTTATTGAGATTTTGATGGATGTAAAAACTCCATAACAAGTAAGAACATCTAGGAGAAAAATTTACATACTTTGCACCATTAATTCAAGAGTTTTTTCAGTTTTTCTTTAATCTTTGATTTCTTCTCACATGGTTATGTTCTTAAATCTTGGTAACTTTTATTTCCAGCACTTTAATTATTATTTCTCATGATTCATCTCTTTTTCCAAGCAATTATGAGTTCATATATCTGTGACACCCCACCTAATTAAATACCGGGCGATCACTCCTTTATTAAATTAAATCAAGGTATACAGTTGGTTCATTCTCAGCATCACTGTCGATAAAAATATTTTTTCCAATTTAACACCCTAAATAATTAAGCTAAGTGTCAAAACCATTTTCATACATAACTTTCCAAATTTTATTTTAAGAAAAGATTTATTTAATTATTAACAACATTAACTAAGTAAGAATCACACCACATTAAATTCTGCAACTTAAACCAATTAATAGAATGCATTCGTCAATCGAATGTCAACATGCGAAATATAAAGTAATACAATTCAAACTGAATAAATCCCATAACGACAATACGAGAAATAACTGGAAATACAAATGTCCCAATAACAATGAAATAATGGAAAGGGCGACACATGCCCAATAAATGAGAATGCTAGAAGTGGAGTCAATAAAGGTAGCCGTCTACGCAAGTGACCTGCAACTCCCACCTAAGCTGCAGCACATTCCTCTCAAGGGATCCTAAGCAAGACGCCCCTGTGGCTGGGCACCTGAAATATATACATATATATATACAAGAGAGAGAGAGAAAAAAGAAACGGGTCAGAGCCCGAAAGTGTGTTTGATTTTAAAATACGTTTAGCAAGTATTTAAATTGATACTGGCCAATGCAACAACATATTAATGCGTCACTCTCTTGAGAAATACTCACCTCTCTTCTAATGTACACACCTATCGCATTAACCTTCCCAAGGGTTATTCTTAACAAATTTTATCATACTAACCTTTCCAATAATTTAGATTATCTTAACTTACTCATAAGATTTCAAAACCGAACAGTATTATTGTCTAGAAGGAATACTTCCAATTAGCAGCACAACTCTCGTTTTAACTTTATTTAATTTATAAAGTTTCTCAGTAACATATTATACTTTCACAAAACAAGTATTCACTATCTGAGTCATCCACCATGTCCTACTTATCAAATCACTGTAGGCAGTTTCAAATTTCCAAATCTTATATATATATTAACTACTCTCATAATATATATAAAATAACAGCACCCCAAATAAAACTATGGTGCGTGCATACTTCTACTATTCAAACCCCATACCACTCATATCAAGGGGAATACAAGTTCGGAATCACTCTCGAACTGTATTAACACATACACAAACAATATCGAGGCGAAGCATAGATTCCAGGTCTCTAAGAGGATGGCACATACTCGCGTCTCTTAGGACCGTCTGAACTATCAATTCGATAGCCTGTACCAAGGATATCTATCTTCTAGGGTACAAGTCAATATCCCCCATAAAGGTCCCATCGAGATAAGACTGTCCCAGCGCGGTAACCTCAAGGATAGCAAGTAGTGCGGTATGTTTTTCACATGTATATAATATATGTACACACAATCATATAAATATACCACTTTATCATATTAATATAGGTTATTCTCGTCACCCATAATTACAACATTTATCCTAAATTTCACATTTTTAGTATTACCTATAAGGTTTCATCTCTAACCTTAACTCGAAGGGTTTTCTCACTTATTACGTGACATTCGTGGGCTCTATCCTTCCAAGTAGAAAATTCAGTAAGTATACCTCTATTTACTATCGTATCTATTCGCCGTAATCTCTCACTTGAAATACGTAGCTTCATCGTTCATTATACAATTACCCCAAAAGTAAACTTCTCGTCTTATAATAAAGTTCCCAACACTTATTCATAGGTCCTACTGGTCTTTCTTATCTCCCAAAACATTTTATTAAGAATACCCAAGAATTGTTTCACGATAAATTTAATTTAACTAATTAAACAAGGTAAATAGGAGTCTGCCAGGAGGGGTCGATCGATCGAGGTCTGGGGTTTGATCGATCGAACCTTCGATCGATCGAAGCTCTAGGCTCGATCGATCGATCAAGCAGGTCTGCGAAAATTCTGCAGAAATGGAGTTACGGGTTCTACCAAATTTCTTTATCCAAAACCATATTTTTCCATTCCAATCCTCCCAAAAATCCTACTACTATCATTATAACAATATACCAGATGTTTTCAACGTAAAGCATGTGTATATCTCACATTAAACATGGATAATTAACCCAAAATTCAACTAATCATCAAGAACCCTAGAGTTTTTCTAAAGTAAGGTTCTAATCTGTTTTTACCAGAATTTCCTTCTAATATATCATCAAAATTTCGTGGGTTATATTCCTCTACATGGCAAAGATTCCAGAATTTCATTATAATCAATACTACATGCATTTTCCTAACACAAATTGGGTTTTCTTCCATAGTTTTCATCTCTAATCAATCCTAAACTAATATGAAGATTGCACTAACGAAAATACGCAAGTTAAATACTTGCCTGGGATTTTCAGAAGTCCGGTTTGCAGATGAATCCGGTGTGGTTGCGTTCCCCTTCTCGCGATCTACGCGTTGGTGGTGGCGGCGGTGCAAACCGGTGACTTTTTGGCCTTGAATTGCCTTGGAGCTCTCTCATCTCTTCTCTAATGGCCGTCACTTGTTTTCTGAATATTCTAACCCTAAAAGACTAACCTAAATGTCTGATATAGGTTGCTGAATTTCGTGGGTTTAATTACCCAAAAAGGTGAAATGACTAAATTGCCCTCCCGGGGTACCAATTAGGCCTAAAACGCCCCGAGACCCAAACTAAACCCCCGGGTACACTTTTATGACTATCTCGAACCTTCCGGACGCGTTGGCGCACTCAAAACGACCATACGAAGAACTTATAAAATATTCACTTTTTATTTAACAAAATTAGTCCTGACGTGACACGGGCACGTCCCGACTTAAATTTTTGAAATAGTCATTTAATTCACTCATGACATTCATTATAACCAATATAATATATTACTTTGCTCATTAGTAATATTCAACAAGTTTCCCATAATTACTAACTCTCGTCACATTAATAATTATAATATAATTAATTTCCAGATTTTTATTAAATAAAACATTCACGTTAAATTTTATAAATCCCCAAATTAATATAGCATAAAAATACGGGGTATTACAACATAGTAGAAAATGTAGTTTTCATTAATTTCACCATGTTAGGCTAGGTTTTTAAAGGTCGGGATACATGAGCTCAATCCGATGTGTTAATTACATGTGTATAAAATTAGTCCTCTAAATTTAATGATTTATTACGACCGTATTGCGTAGAAACACGACAATTGTAGATCTTTGGATCTCGTTTGCTTTAGGGTAACCGGGATGCTTTAGAATGCAATTCGAGTGTAACTATTACAATACCGATTTACTCGTCCTCTGATTAAGTATGGTGCGGGCTTGAACCTCATATACATAATGCTTGGGAGTACTAAATTCTGGGTCAAATTAATCATTTAAATTTATGATTAGTTTTATATCTTCAATACACGAGGGTTGGGGGATTGTATTCCCGTCCTGTTCTTTCATCATATAGTTTAAAGTTTTAAATCATTCTTCATCAATATTTTAGGTAGTTTAGAAAAGTTGCACTTTTTCATAATTTCACAATTGCATCTAGTGTAGTTATTCCACAAATCAAATCACATTTTCTTTTTCCTTTAGAGTCAGAGTTAGAATTTCCTTATCTATCCAACGTCGTTAAAATTCTATTGTCCTAGTTCCTTGAGGATTCGATACCCAGACTAACCACTATACTCCGCAAGAGTGTAGTTATAGTTTAGGTTTTTGTATTGTGGTTGAAAGACGATAACAACGACTAGCGTATTACAGGGACGCTTGGTTTTCACCTCAATCAAAATGGCGTCGTTGCCGGGGAATTAGGTAGACTTAGGAATAGATCGAGTCAATCTAAGACTTTGACCAAAAATTTCAAAAAATCCAAAAACATAAAAAAAAAATCAAAAAGCACAAAAAGATTCATCATCATCTCTCATAAGATGTTAATGTAAAATTCTGAACTCACTCCAACTCCCCATAACACTCCAACCCACATTCACGAAAACCCGATTGTTGACTACGATCCTGATAGCCCTCACATTTCAAATGCTACATAATTTTGGGTTCCACCTCCCACACCGTTACACTCAATCTCAAACAACACGTCGTTTTCCTTCTTATCACACTTCAAAGCGCACTCCAAGTATACCAAGTGATGACACCGAATCTTTGAGAGAGAGAGACATGTCACAACACGGTAGTTCAGCTGCCGATAAGGGAGAGGCCCCATATCGCCCTTTGAGAGAAGTCCTATAACCCGAGCACACTGTCACTCCAGAATGCATTTTACTCCCATACAATGTTGGGTAATTTTGCTTCAGAAATGGGATGTTCCAGATACTTCCCACTTACCATGGACTGGATTCCGAAAAGCTATACATTATGGAATTTGAGGAGGCGTGCGAGACGCTCAGTGATCAAACTTCCACAAAAGATGTGCTCCGCCTCAAACTCTTTCCATTCTCGCTAAAGGATAAGGCTAAGACCTGGCTATGGTCTTTACCTCCAAATTCGTTTTCATCATGGAACGAATTACAGTCCAAATTTCTCAAGAAGTTCTTTCCTCAACATCGAACGAATTCCATCAAGGCTCAAATTCAACCTTTCCGAGAATTAGAAAATGAGTCATTCGAACGATGCTATGAGCGTTTCAATGAGTTAATTGCCTCATGTCCCCATCATGGTTTTGATAAAATGCAAATCATTTCCTTTATCCATAATGGGCTGAACATTAATTCCAAGCAACTTGTTGAAACCATGGGTAGTGGTCCATTTGTCGACTTAGACAACCACGATGCTGAGTTTCACCTGAGGTATGTCGCTGAGACTACCCAATCCTGGGAAACATCTGACCCTAATGCTCAAAATCAAAATCATCAAGTGACCATCACTCCATCGCGTCCGGCCTATTTCATGTAGAAAGGAATTCTATAGCGGACAGTCAACTCGATATGCTTAAGAAGGGACTGCGAGACCTACGTGAGGAATGTGGAAGAGGACCAACTGGATCCATCCCAAACCCTATTGAGAAGGTGTGTGCGATTTGTGAGGCGGGTCATTCAACTGAGGAATGCCCGACTATACCCACCTACAAAGTGATGCTTCAAGAGCAAGTCAGTGTCATAGGAGGCTTTAAGGGTAATTTCGGTTCCCCGCACGGGAATTCTTACAACCCTTGATGGAAAAACAATCCTGGTTTTAGCTATGGGAAACAACATGCTTCGATGAATCCTAATTTACATGTTTCCCCTCCTCCACCACCGCACTTTCAACAAGCTCCACACATGCAAGGACATGTGCAAGCACCACCACCTCAAGGAGCATACATCCCTCCATCACGAAGAAGTCTCGAGGATACGATCAACCACTTTATCAATACCCATACTGCAACTAATGCTAGGCATGTGCGCATGATAAATGACATGAATGCAAACATTTCATAGTTGCAATCATCGTTGAGTATTCAAGAGAAGGGAAAGTTTCCTGCCCAGGGCCAAAGACTGCCCAAGGTCAAACTAGTGTTAGCTCCACCTCGACAGAACATCAGGAGCAATGTCAAGATGTGACCACTCTTTATAGTGGGAGAGTCATTGATTTATCACCTATCCCACACGACGCAACCAAAGACAACTAGATTTCGCTCGGCACGAAAGAGGCCAAAGATGTCCCCTTGAAGGAGAGTGATAAAGAGGACACTAGTGAGCCTGAGGTAGTAGTGAAACCACCCATCGCGGCACCGTTTCCTCAAAGGTTGGTTCCTTTCCACAAAGGAACCCCCTGTGACGTACTAAAGCAAGTGAAGCTAAATTTACCTTTCCTCGATGCTATTAAGCAAATTCCATCCTCTGCAAAAGTCATTAAAGACTTGTTGACAGTAAAGAGGAGGATGAAGGTAAAGAAAAGTGTCTTGCTAGCACAGAACGTGAGCTCCATCCCACTTAATGATCTCCCACCCAAATTCAAAGATCCAGGTGCACCCACCATTTCCTGAATCATTGGAAAAATTAAAATTGAAAAAGCCTTACTTGATTTGGGAGCAAGTGTCAATATCCTCCCTTACACCATCTATAGGCAACTTGATCTGGGTAACCTCAAGCCCACAAAGATCACTCTCCAGTTAGCGGATCGAACAGTGAAGATCCCAAGAGGTATGGTTGAGGACGTGATCATCCAAGTTGAAACTTTCTACTTCCCGGTAAACTTTGTCATTTGGGACACGGATCCCTCCTTCGCCTCGAGCAATCATGTTCCCATCATTCTTGGGCGCCCTTTCTTAGCTACGGCTAACACAATCATCAATACTCGGAATGGGCAAATACAACTCACTTTTGGAAACATGACTTTAGAGACTAACATCTTCCATATCGCCCAACAGACGGGGGAAGAAGATGATCTTCACGCCGTGAACCTAATAGATGAGATCGTAGAGGTGTATTTCGAGGAAAATTATTGTGGATATGCCCTAGGGTCATGCTTAGTGTCAAGCCATGAGAATGAGGGGTCCCACAAGAGAGATCCGTTAGGGGTGTGCCTTATTTCATCAATTAATAGCGGTAGTTGTGAGTATGAGAGAAAAGCAGGGGAGATGGGTGTAGTGACCGCGATTGAGATAGAGAGAGAAGGGTTAGAAGAGAGAAAAATAGTGGAGTTAGAGATAGAGCAAGTAAGGGAGGACATAGGCACTACTCGAGAGAAAGAGCTACGGGATGTGAGCATGGAAGAATTTGAAAAAGAATTTGGTCCGTTGGATGAGAGCCTTAACGACGAAGTCCAATCTCTATTGGACTCATTTAGTCATTTAGGAGAGAGCGAGTGGAAAGATAAAATTGATGATTTTCTTCGTAATGACCATCCAACCATACCATTTGATGACCCTAAGGCGATAGAGGAGAAAAGTTATGTTTCGTCTGACTTAGAGCCCGACCCATGCATCCTAAAAATTGAAAGAAACTAAGGTGTTCCCTCCGAATCAGCGCACGCAGGCCATTCTTTGAGTAAGCATCGCAGGGATCCCTTTCCAAGTAGTCACGATGCGTCTCCCGGTCTTTCCCTTATCTACGGGCGAGGTCCCAACTTGTTCCAATTATTGGTTTACGATATGAAGACGAGAGAGATGAGGAGAGCACCGAACCCCGTGAGTGGGGTCAGGTGAGTTTGTGGAGAGATGAGAGGTCGTCGCACCCCCGACGCATATGGGGTGATTTTTATTGTATTATTGAGCCATGTGTTAGGGTCATTTAGTGTATTTATGCATTTTAAATATTTGTTTGTTTTATTTTTCCTCACTTTTCATTCGCTTTGAGTTAGATTTTAGTCATTTTTGCTTGAGGACAATGCAAAAGTCTAAGTTAGGGGGGTCACAAGTGCGTATTTTTAAAACTTCACAAATTTTCAAAAATGCCCAAAAATCTCAAAAAAATCATAAAATTTTAAAAAATCCAAAAATATTTTTGTTCAAAATAAAAAAAAAATTAGAATTCAAATTTTACAAAAATATCATTAAAGTCGGTGTAAAGTCTCAAGTTGTAAAATTCAAATACACAAAGTCGAAATTGACCAAAGATGAAAATTGTGCGAAATTGACGACTTAACGAATAAGTGTGGAGATTAACAAACCCGATGAGATTCGAGCCTTTCATCTTTGGGAAAATTATAAATCAATCCGAGTTAATTGTTAACTCAAAGTTCTTTTCAGCGTCTAAAAAGTCGTCGAGGATCTCAATCCTTTCATTTTGATCGGTTTTGATAAATGTGTGTGATATTGTCGTAGAAATCGCGCTACAAATCTCTAAATTAAATTAATATCAAGACTCATATGGTAATGCAATTAGTATTTTAGACAATGAAGTAGGCCCTCGTTTGTCACCAAAAAAATATTGGCCAAAAAAAGTAGCAAAAAATTATCCCTTTGATAACCCAATTGAGCCGAATAAAATTTATCCTTTTCGTTTGGTAACCCGAAAAATCCAAGTAGCCCGAAATTGCGAAAATAGAATATGTCCGAAAAGTGCATAAAAAGGGGCAAGAAAAAAATAGATATGCTCAACAAAAATAGCAAGAAAAGAAAAAAAAGTGAAAAATAGAAAGAAAAAAAAAGAGAAAAAGGAATAAAAAATGAGCAATAGCCTGGAAAAAGCACAAATGGACATCATAAATGACTTTTCCAATTCCAACCTTCCCTACCATTTTTATTTTACCCAATATACCTTAAAACCCAAAAAATTCCTAATTGAGTCCAAATTGTGAAATTGATTACCGCGTGGAGAGCTAAGACACCAAAAGATAATAAAAAGAGATTGAATACGTGAATAAGAGGCAATTTTCCCGTTTTGAAAAACCGTATTCCGTTGATGAGATCCTATCACTATAAATTTTTTGTCTTTCTACTTGTGTGCGTGACTTTGCATCCAATATATTTACTCTTTATATCACGCATACCAAGAGAATAGCCATAATTCGAGAGATTCGTTTGTGAGAGTATCCCGTGAGAATTTGAAATCAAAACGAATTTTCGGATAAGTAACGTAATGATCAATCGAAGAAAATTCGAGGTTAAATTTTCGGCTTCGCACACACGCACTATGATTTGAGACCCTTGAGCATGACTTGATGATGATTATTTTCTGGGAAAGTTTAAATTATACATTTTTTGTGTATTTTGAAGTTTCTTTGAGTCGAATTTTGTGGGTATATTCTCTACAAACCCTCACGAGACACAACTCGTCCTACTAGGGTAACCTAGAGGTTTAAAGGCTTGTTGCATACACGAAATGCAATCGCTTGCCCGTGAAAGAGGTATTCTATCCCAATGAAGTTTTTGAAGGGTCCCTAACTCATACTCTCGTTCTTTTACTTTTCTCGGGACGCGCAAAGTTCTAAGTTAGGGGGGTTTGATTAGGCATAAATTCTTCACATTTATCCCCTTAATTTCAGTATTTTTATGATCCCGTGTGGTGTAAATAGCTTGGATTTGTCTCATATTTATGATACTAACCCTTTTTGGCAAGTATTTCGTATTTTGTGTATCTCTTATGTGTTTTACAAGTGTTTCATGCAAGAAAGATGGAAAAGAGAACTCAATATAGTGAAAGAAACAACGAATTGGGTAATTGAAGGATATTTTTGTAATGTTGCAGCCTTAGTCTGGAGGTGGGGCCAGCTGGAAAGTTGAATATCTTTCAACTACAAGAACACTGGAAAAAACGGCACCTCAATCCGAGCTATGGTGAAGAAGCTATGCCCATTTGAAGTTGAGAAGAAATCCAAGAAAAAAGCTGTCAGGCCCAAACCGAACCGAAGCTGAGGAAAAAGAACCAGATCCGTTACAAAATTAGTCACGCTCTAGATCCATTACAAAATTAGTCATGCTTTCTAAGTGTGACAAATTGACAGATACGGGATTTTTATTTTGTGTTTATCTTTTAGCCAAAAGGGTTTTATGTTTTGGGGACTCTTCTAAACGACCTCTAGCCTATATATTTAGTCATTATGACTCTTTTTATTAAGATTTTGATGGATGTAAAAGATCCATGACAAGTAGGAACATCTAGGAGAAGAATTTACATACTTTGCACCATTAATTCAAGAGTTTTTCCCGTTTTTCTTCAATCTTTGATTTCTTCTCGCATGGTTATATTCTTCAATCTTGGTAACTTTTATTTCCAGCACTTTTATTATTATTTCTCATATTTCATCTCTCTTTCCGAGCAATTATGAGTTCATGCAACGTAAAAAACGTAGTTTTCATTAATTTCACCATGTTAGGCTAGGTTTTTAAAGGTCGAGATACATGAACTCAATCCGATGTGTTAATTACATGTGTATAAAATTAGTCCTCTAAATTTAATGATTTATTACGACCGTATTGCGTAGAAACACGACAATTGTAGATCTTTGGATCTCGTTTTCTTCAGGGTAACCGGGATGCTTTAGAATGCAATTCGAGTGTAACTATTACAATACCGATTTACTCGTCCTCTGATTAAGTATGATGCGGGCTTGAACCTCATATACGTAATGCTTGGGAGTACTAAATTCTGGGTCTAATTAATCATTTAAATTTATGATTAGTTATATATATACAATACACTAGGGTTGGGGGATTGTATTCTCGTCCTATTCTTTCATCATATAGTTTAAAGTTTTAAATCATTCTTCATCAGTATTTTAGGTAGCTTAGAAAAGTTGCACTTTTTCATAATTTCACAATTGCACCTAGTGCAATTATTCCACAAATCAAATCACCTTTCCTTTTTTCTTTAGAGTCAGAGTTAGGATTTCCTTATCTATCCAACGTCGTTATAATTCTATTGTCCTAGTTCCCTGAGGATTCGATACCCAGGCTATCCACTATACTTCGCAAGAGTGTAGTTATAGTTTAGGTTTTGGTATTGTGGTTGGAAGCCGATAACAACGACTAGCGTATTACACGGACGCTTGGTTTACACCTCGATCACCAGTAATAATTAATAAGGGCACAAAGCCCTGGGGTGAAAGGCTTAAAATCACTGACTAAAGTATATGGTAGCATAGCTGGCGGTATGGAGCCCGTTAAAATATAAGGAAAGTGGAAGATTTTGAGATAAGATAATGAGAAAAATGGAATTCAAGAAATGGATTGTGTGGTGAATGTAAGAAAATACAAACTAACTTGAATGAAATTAATACATATTCTGGTTGAAAGATAATGTGAACAAGTAATGTAAGAAAATGTCTAATGTCCATGAAATAAAAGGAATGGTAAAGAGACGTGATTAATTGCGCAATTAAGCAACGTAACGAGATTTAACCTATAATTAACACAAGGGCGTGTTCTGAAAGGTTTTCAGTTAGAAACAAGTATTTTCTAACACGGTGCATGCGTATTGAAAGACGATTTTCAAGAAAAATATTAAGGTGAATTTGGTGCGAGTAAATGGGAAATTTAGGTGAAAGAAGGGATTTTCCTTAATCAAATTCTATTTTGTTCAAAGTGTTTAACCGGGTGTGTTAAGTCAAGAATTAAATGTTGGATCAAGTAAAAAGGTTTTTTTTATAAGATTAAGGTGAATTAATCGGAACAAGTCACGTTTTGGAATAAAGCGGTTCCATACATTAATGTGTGTCTGTGTGTGTGTGTGTATATGAAGTAATTACAAGTACAAGTAGATTAACGCGTTAGAGTCTTGACTAGGGGTGAAAAGTGGTGCGTAGTCAGCACGCCGATCGTTGTTTTCTGTTCATCGCCTTAATAAAAAAAATTAAACTTATGACTACACTCAAAAGGGGAGTATAGCGGGCAAGTCCGGGTATCAAAAATCCAGTTAGTAGAATTTAATGGATTTAATACTTCTAAAATAAAAGTGTAAAAGATAATTGCTAACAAAATAAAACATAAAAAAGGAAAAGATTAATCTAGGCGAGAGTGTATTTAAACTAAATTAACAAAATGAATAAAAACTATAGGTTGCGTCGAATATCCCTCAACCGAGTTAATTAGTATAAAATGGTTACATAGGTCGACGAGTTATTAAGATTGAGTCTCGTTTCGACAGTTAATTAAACCCAGAGTTGTCATACCCCTAAATTCGCATAAAAGTCTAATAAGATTTTAGCATCAACAAATACCCTGAAAATTACGCACGCAAGGTTGTAAATACGGAGCATACACGATATACCCCATGAAATCCCGTAGGCATAATAACTAGGACAACCCACTCGAAATAAACACGTATAACTCCATCACCAAAGAAAAGCAACCAAACCAACCCTAGGTGAGTTCTATCCAACACAACCTAGAATAAATTAGCCCCTAAACATATTAAATGACATTAAATAAAATGCCACTAATTAACTAAAGCACACTAATTAAATTAAAATTGGTAATTATCTAGGCAAGAAATAAATAATAATCATGAAAATTAAAGGAACAAAGGTTAAGAATGGGAAAGAAGACAATGAATAGTAGAAGAGAACTAACATTAATGGAGAAAATCCAACACAAATGAGGAGAGAGGTGCTCTCCACAATAAACCCCAAAATTACCTCTAACCTAGGTCTTAATTAAAAGAGAAGGAAAAACTATATAAAAAAACTAGATCCCCCACAAAAATACACTAAGGGTGTATATATAGTAAGTTAAAAAAAGAAAGAAAAGAAAAAGGAAAAAGGAAAGAAAAAGGGTTTGAAGTTACATTTACATAATAAAAAGAAAAGGAAAAAAAGAAATAAGAAAAAGAAAAAAAACAACAACTCACGGCATAAGCAAAAATAGATCCCCGAACGACCGGGGCCTCAAGCCGGTCGACCGCATAGAGGAGGGGAACCACACTGTCTCTCGTCCCAGGCGAAACCAAAAAATCCGATCGATCGCTAGAGTTGGGCTGGTCGACGGGTGCTGCAAAGAAAGAACTCTTAAGATTCTTCCATTTTTGAACAATAGTAGCACCCAAAAAAAACCATCACCATTGTTGATGGCTAACCCAAGAACTGCAACTCCACAAAATTGGACCCGTCATGGATTCGACAAAACCAAAAACCATATGTGCGTGTGATGTGGTCGAAAGCCAAAGATCCACTTTTAAGGTGCAAAAATGTCCAAAAAGCTCCATGTCCATTAATGATGGCAAACACCAAACCAATACCCATTTCAAACTCGTAAGTGTTTTGCGCAATCCAAAGCTCCATAATCGTGTGTTCAATTTGGCCAAAACCATCCCAATTTGTAATGAACCCAAAACCCGAGTAAAATCCAAACCTAGGGCCAAATTGCCATTTTCGAAATGGATTTTCTGCAAAAAAAATGAGCTAGGGACTCCAGGGGAGTTTATGAAATTGTTAATGAAAGAGAAAAGGGACATGGAGGTCATTAATAAAATTGTTAATTTTCTTATAATTCTTTTCCGATTAAAGGTTTGTGTTTTCTTTGTTCGTACTCCGATTCGCGCACTATTTAAGGCCACGCAAAGGTTGGCCCGAGGGCTATAACTTTCGTGAATGCTTTAGGCAAAAATCCCGAAGTGTGTAATTACGAAAATGCCCCGAACACGCGAATTGTGACGGAACTTCATTGAAACACGCCCAAACTTCATACTCAGCACTTTAATACCTATAAAAGCTCCATTATATCTTAAATAAGATGTTAGCATATAAAATTGAGGTTGCCTGATTGATGAGCATAATTATAGGCATTAAAGTACCCGAGGGGGCTAAAATGCCTAAGTTCGAGGGTATAAATATGCAATATTCGATACTAATCACACCCCCTAACTTACACATTGCTAGTCCCTAGTAATGAAATTCAAAAAGAGAAGAACTATAATAAAACCGCAAAACAGGATATATATACAAAAGTGATAAAAAAAGATAAAAGCCACTTTTGCGAGCGAACGATTGCATTTAGCGTATGCAATATGCCGTTAAACCCCTAGCTTACCCTAGAGGACGAGTGTCGTCTCGTGAGGGTTTTTAGGGATAAAACCCTCAAACATCATATGGTTTTCTCAAAATATGCCCAACACAACATGCGACAAACCCAACAATACGAAAAAGATTCCATACACATTATTAGCACAGTGAATGAATTCACACAACAGTCCGTATTATTAACATTATAGAATGAACTTCGTAGAATTGAAACCTTAATATGTGGTAGGGGAGTGAGCACATGCAAAGAATGACATGGAAAAAACTTAAAGAAACCAGATAAAAATTAAAGCAAGCATATATCCAATCCTCACGGGCATTACATTCATCAAGTGAATTCACTCGAAACAGGGAGTTAATACATGGAACATGCGGGCATAAAGAGTAAATGTAAATGAAAACTAGGCCGACCACATGTCACAAATGAAGAACGCTATATATAAAATGAAAAATTGTAATCTCAATGAAAGATACCTCTCATCAAAGGAGGCAAAATGCATTTTCACAGATTATCAAAACTATTTTGACTTTTAAATTAAATTCACCCTAAGATCACATAGGAATTTATTGGGTTGTAATGTAGGTTTGGGGCTAAGGTTATGAAAGGAAAGAATATGTGTAAGGATTCAAAGTGTTCGGAGATGAAAACTCGGGATAATGGAAAATGCGGGCAATTTCAAAAATTGGAAAATACAATCCATAAAAGGAATTGAATGTACAAATGGGGAGAGTAATCAAAGCTTAATGAACACTATACACAACATATACAAATTTCTCTTTCTTTTCTTCTTTTTCTCACTTTTTCTTTTGTTTTCTTTTGTTTTCTACTTTCTCTTTTCTTCTCTTTTTCACTTCTTTATTTTCTTTACTTATCTCACTCTTACTTGCCTAAATTGCAACCTCAATACAACATCATTCAATCCCAAGTATCATTCTAAAAAAAGGTACGAAAGGTAATATGTATGGCTTATAACTCCAATGTGGAGTTGGTTATGGGATTTTGGGTAATGAAATGGAAGGCTAATATTTAGGCTCAAAGGGGTTGACGAGGGTAACATATAAGGTGAGGTCAAGGCTAGTATGGGTGATATAACAAAGATTCCCTATGACTATTTCATAAAAATTTACTCAATTCTCGAGTCAAAACAATATATGAAAATCATGATCAAGTAACACATTTCAAGATATAAACTCAATTAATGAACGATCGAATGAAATAATAGTGAGATTTTCAATGACTGTAACGCTTTTAAAGATGGAAGGAAAGTTTATAACACTCATAAACGATGGAAGGTACAAAAATTACTCGGTGTAAGTATATACAATGCAATAAAATATTACTGAGTTATAAAAATCTTAAACCAGATCAATAAAGCAAAAAAAATGCATGTTCTCATAAGATAAAGTTTCATTCATGAAGTTATTCATAATCTCAATGATTGGGGACTACAGTCTAATAACTTCTAAATCGAGAACATGCATCATTGAGTTATCTATTGGATCGGGAATTTATTAAAATTTATCATCGAAAACAAAGGCAAAATGCCCAACAAAGAAGAAAAACGAAAAAAAAATCTTTTTGAAATTTTTTATTTTTTACAGGAAAAGAATGCTTGGAAATAACATTTAATCAAATCAAAGAAACTAATAATGAATGGATAGAATACCTCACACCCCCTAACTTAAAACCTGACATTGTCCTCAATGTAAATTAAGAACCAAGTTAAAGAGAGAAAAATAGCAATACTACCTACAATGAAGTCATCTCCGTGAAAGTACAAGTCCAATGATTCAACAAAACATGTTAGTACCAAAGCATAAAAAAAAGAATAAAATTTTTAACTAATTACACTAGACTATAAGTAAGAATAAAGAACAAAAATAAAGAAAATAATAACTAACTATTTACAACCTAAAATTTTAACTTCTAATTAACTATACACTAGAAGCTGAAATTTTTGAGGGTCCACCCAAAACACGATTTGACTTTGGAGGATAACCGGTGTACCCTCGCTTGAAATCATTCCTCCTGAAAAATAAGAATTTCGTTTGAACAACGGAAGGCATGTGTAAGACGGAAGAAATGAACCATCCCCAATTAAAATTTTTGGCAAGAGGATGGGGGATTTGGGTAAGATAGGTGACAAATACACAAGAGGACCAAAAAGAATTGAATTTTCTCCCAAATATTTTTCAATTTGAATGGTAGGGGGCGCACATGGAGGCAAAGATGCGATCATGGAAGGCGACTCGAGCAAGTACTCATCATCGGTGAAAAGGTTTAACACTTTAAAGTTTAAAATCTAATCATCAGGTACTTGTGACGGTGTGATAACGGAGATTGAAAAGGGGGAGGAAAGAAATTTAAACTCAAGATATGAGTTATCATCGCTCAAAGTTGAAATTTTAAAGGAGATAGGATCATTTTCAATGAAATTTTCTTCTTTGGGATCCAAAAAAGAAATTATTTCATTGCAAATGGATACTACATTCATTTCATCCTCACTTTCATTCTCTATTAAGACATGGGCCAAGTAAAGAATGGTTTGTTCCAAAGTGGGGACAAAGTGCTCATTTAGTTCAAGACAATCATCGACTTCAAAAGTCTCGGAAGAAAAATTATCGTGGGATTCAAATAATAAATCCAACTCATGCTCCCAAAAATAATTTTCTTCCCGATAACGATTTTCAATTTTCTCATTTTCAAGCATGCGCAAACCCTCGCCGAAAGTCATAGGCCGAGGCGCGGATTCTTGAAAATGAGAACTTTGAAAATTACCATCGGAACCATATTCAAAATTATTATTATTATAAGAATTTTGAATGCTATTGCAATTTGTTTCAAAATTCCTATTATAAGGAATTAGAGCCCAAAATCGTTATCATCCTCCTAAAAATACACGCACTCCAAAGCTTGACTTTTGTAATACTCGCCCAAAGTCATTTTTGAATTTGTAATTTTTTGGGACTCTAAGTATTGAACAAAAGTCATAGGAGTATGACGATTTTGAGAATTATCATAATGATTACCGAAAGAATTGGAATAAGATATGCTTACCCCAAAGATGGCTCGAAGTGGCAAATTCCACAAAGTTATGCACGCGCGAAAAATTTAAGCGGTTCTCGGTGCTCAAATGTAGAAGTCCTACAAAAATGTTAGCGAAAAATACAAAAAGAAAGAAAATACTACGAAATACTAAATTAAATAAATTCTAAAACAACCAAGTCCCCGACAATGGCGCCATTTTGACTAAGGGTGAAAAGTGGCATGTAGTCAGCACGCCGATCGTTGTTTTATGTTAACCGCCATAATATAAAAACTTAAACTTGTGACTACACTCAAAAAGGGAGTACAACCACCAAGTTTGGGTATCGAAAATCCAGAGGGACGAGTTTTTAAAATTTAATGGATTTAATACTTCTAAAATAAAAGTGTAAAAGATAATTGCTAACAAAATAAAAGATAAAAAAGAAAAAGATTAATGCAGGTGAGAGTGTATTTAAACTAAATTAACAAAATGAATAGAAACTATAGGTTGCGTCGAATATCCCTCACCTGAGTTAATTAGTATAAAATGGTTACATGGGTCGATGAGTTATTAAGATTGAATCTCGTTTCGATAGTTAATTAAACCCAGAGTTGTCATACCCCTAAATTCGCATAAAAGTCTAATAAGATTTTAGCGTCAACAAGTACCCCAAAAATTACGCATGCAAGGTTGTAATTACGGCGCATAGACGATATACCCCATTAAGTCTCCTAGGCGTAATAACTAGGATAACCCACTCAAAATAAACACGTAAAACTCCATCACCAAAGCAAAGAAACCAAACCAACCCTAGGTGAGTTCAATCCAACACAACTTATATTAAATTAGCCCCGAAAGACATTAAATAAAATGCAACTAATTAATTAAAACACACTAATTAAATTAACATTAATAATTATCTAGGCAAGAAATAAATAATAAGCATGGAAATTAAAGGAACAAAGCTTAAGAATGGGAAAGAAGACAATGGATAGTAGAAGAGAACTAACATTAATGGAGAAAATCCAACACAAATGAGGAGAGAGATGCTCTCTACAATAAACCCCAAAATTATCTCTAACCTAGGTCTTAATTAAAAGAGAAGGAAAAACTATATAAAAAAACTAGATCCCCCACAAAAATACACCAAGGCTGTATATATAGTAAGTTGAAAAAAGAAAGAAAAGAAAATGGAAAAAGAAAAGAAAAAGGGTTTGAAGTTACATTTACACAATAAAAAGAAAAGGAAAAAAAGAAATAAGAAAAATAAAAATAAAAACAACTCACGGAATAAGCAAAAATAGATCCCCGATCGACCGGGGCCTCAGGCCGGTCGACCGCGTAGAGGAGGGGAACCACACTGTCTCTCGTCCCAGGCAAAACCAAAAAATCCGATCGATCGCCGGAGCTGGGCCGGTCGATCGGTGTTGCAAAAAAAGAACTCCTAAGCTTCCTCCATTTTAGAACAATAGTAGCACCCAAAAAACCCCCATCACCATTGTTGATGGCTAACCCAAGAACTGCAACTCCACAAATTTGGACCAGTCATGGATTCGGCAAAACCCAAAACCATATGTGCGTGTGATGTGGTCAAAAGCCAAAGACCCACTTTTAAGGTCCAAAAATGTCCAAAAAGCTCAATGTCCATTAATGGTGGCAAACACCAAACCAAGACCCATTTCAAGCTCGTAAGTGTTTTGCGCAATCCAAAGCTCCATAATCGTGTGTTCAATTTGGCCAAAAGCATCCCAATTTGTAACGAACCCAAAACCTAAGAAAAATTCGAGCGTAGGGCGAAATTGCCATTTTCGAAATGGGTTTTCTACACAAAAACGAGTTAGGTACACAAGGGGAATTTATGAAATTGTTAATGAAAGAGAAAAGGGACATGGAGGTCATTAATGAAATTGTTATTTTTTTGATAATTCTTTTCCGAATTAAAGGTCCGTGTTTCCTTCGTTCGTACTCCGATTCGCGCACTGTTTATGTCCACACAAAGTTGGCCTGAGGGCTATAACTTTCGTGAATACTTCAGGCAAAAATCCCGATGTGTGTAATTATGAAAATGCCCCCAAACGTACGAATCATGACGAAACTTTATCGGAACGAGCCCAAACTTTATACTAAGCACTTTAATACCTATAAAATCTCAATTATACCTCAAATAAGATGTTATCATATAAACGGAGGTTTTCTTAACAAGCATAACTATAGGCATTAAAGTACCCGAGGGGGCTAAAATGCCTAAGTTCGAGGGTATAAATATGTAGTATTTGATACGAATCAAGTCTCTATTCTTCCGTTCGATTCTATATTACATAATTGTATTTATTCACTAGGCATTTGGCTCATTCCCCCTTCTTTGTTATGATAGTTTATGTGCGATTTCGTATTTTGAGAGCATTACACAGTTTAGTATTCGTTTTATTTTACGTTAGTAGCTTTGTATGCTTGGATTCCTGGGACGCTTTTCACGGAACCCTCACGTAGCTTGATTTAATTTGTAACAACATGCTAATAAGAGGAATGTTAATTAAATAAAACTAAATGGACAATATTATTTAGGTTGTCCCATCTCATTTCACACCTAATGTTCGAGTTGACCACGGGTAACCCATAAATCTGGGTCGGGGCGTTTACAGATATATTGTGATTACATAAAATAAATATTTTTTTCCATCGGTGGATGTTTAAAGTAAATAAACCTTATGTCACATATATGTGTTTTATTATAAGATTGTGTATGGTATACTCATGGGTGACATTGCGAAGGTTGGTATTTGAGTTGTATTCTCACATGTGCAGTTAGTTACATACCTATTGAACTTTATTGTGAGTTTATGATTTATTAGTCTAGAGATATAGACTTTTATTATGGTTTATGCTTTGGGTTGGGACATGCTCGTAGTATTTCAATTAGGTGAAGGGCGAGGTATTCATTGCATGTGAGAGCTGACGAGATGACATGTTTTTGTAAACGAATCTCATGATTATCATTGTTGATATGGAAGATATTTCTTGCAATTTAGACCGCTAACCCAAATTATATAAAACTATTTTCTAGGAATTCACAGATAGGATTTGCATGGCTACGGACATTCAGACTTATAACTCCACTTCCACTCCAGTTTCCTTTCGAGTTGATTCTTAGCCTAGGCTACTATTTATTTCAGTTAAATTACTTTCATTTAGAGATTGTAAGGATCTTAAGTCCCATTTATTTATTTTTAGTCAGTTGTTTGGGTGCTGAGACCATTTGAGTTGTTATTATTATTGGATGTTGAGATTATTATTAGTTCAATTTTATTTATCGTTTTAGCTTATCGCATGTTGTGGATAGATTTAAACTCACTTCAAGTATTTTATTTATATGTTGATGATGAAATTGATATAGATTATTTAACACACCCTATCTTCGGCGTATTGGAATGGCCAACTAATATGTAAAAAATAGGTAATTGTTATATGCCCAAGGTCCTTGTGATATGAGATATTGTATTCACGTTGTTCAGAAATCCAACCATCTTCCTCGACCACTTGAAATCCTAATTGGGTTTATAGATTAGATCATTGAACAGAGTATTGGTACAATGGAAAGATTTTGAAGAATCCATTTTTTTATTATTCTTTAGAGCTTTAGATTGCTTTCTAAAATTCTTTTTTCGAGTGTTCTCTTTCATACCATTTCTAAATCTTTGCTAAATCGTTACGTTAGTCGTTCGTGTGGACTACATCTTTAACCTTCACGTATTTTTCAATTTAGGACATTGAATTATGTATGGTGGATGTCGTTATTTTGGTCAAATAGTGGTATAACAATAAATTACTATGAGGAGGCTACCACCACCTAATTCAAATAGTCCTCCAACTCATTATACAAATATGAATACCTTCAATAATATTCTCATATAATTGCTTAAAGCTTTTTCATGATTATGGGTAAGTAATCCATATTTTATGAGAATTATTGGTAATAAACTTAATTGTAAATGACTCAGCCAATTGTGCGAGGATTTATATGGATTCAATACAGAGCTTTTGAATCACTTCTAAGTAAAATATGCTAATATTGAAAGGAAAATTTGACATTACTCACATGTTATTATTCCGCAAGAGCATGGATCAATGCATGAAAAGTGTGTTCGTGTAAGGACACAATCGTTGTTTTCGTTTCACCACGATAATATAAAAAAATCTAAATTATAACTACACTTGCGATACAAGTATAGCGGTAAGTCGGGTATCGAAAATCCACAAAGATGAGTTGCTAGAATTTATAGGATTTAATACTCCTAAATAAAAGTGTAAAAGATGATTATACAAAAAAAGGGAAAAGATGCATAAAAGTGAAATATTTAATCTAGGCGAGTGTATTGAAACTAGATTAACAAAGCGAGTAAAAACTATAGGATGCATCGCATATCCCTCACCCGAGTTAATTAGTATAAAATGGTCACATGGGTTTACGAGTTATTAAAAATGCGTCTCGTTTTGAAGTTAATTGAACCAAGGGTTGTCACGCTCCTAAATCCGCATAAAAGCCTAATCTAATTTTGGCGTCAACAAATACCCCGAAAATTATGCACGCAAGGTCGTAAGCACGAGACATACATGGTATGTCCCGTCAAATCTCCTAAGTGAAATAACTAGGACAACGCACCCGAAATAGACCCGTAAACACAATCACCAAAGTAAAGCAACACTTCAACCCGAGTGAGTTCCGTTCAAACACAACCTAGGCTAAATTAGCTAGAAAGCATATTATAAACGCGGTAAATAAATGCGATAAATCTACACTAGAAAGCAATTAAATCAAAGCAATTAAATCAAAACATGTAAACCTAATTATGAAAGCTTCTAAATTAACTACAAAGAAAGAATTAATGAAATAAAAACTATATTAATGGATAGAGAATATGAAAGTACCAATTACAAACCCTAAAGGGTGTCAAATCAAGAGAGGAAGAATAAGAAATCTCAAATCCCCAAGTCCTAACCTACCACTCTCTAAAATCTAATATTATCTAAGTATATCTGAAAATGAAACCAAAATTGGTTTATATAGTAAGTTACGAAAGAAATAAAGGACAAAAGAAAAGAAAAGGAAAAGATCTCAAAGTATCTGGTATACGCGATCGATCGGGCCTCAAACTGAGGTCGACCGTACCTTCTTATAAAAGCCCATTGTCTTCGATTAAAGGAAAAACCCAAAACCACGGTCGATCAGGCCTCAAACCGTGGTCGACCGGCACTCTATTTTCCAGTCAGGTTTGGTCCATGAAGAGGGGGAAAAGGTTACAAACGAAAACGACCATAACTTCATCGTTTTGACTCGGAATCGCGCACCATTTATGGCCACGCGAAGCTTCTTCAACAAACTACGCATCCGTGGAAATTCCATGAGCCAAAGATGAAATGTGAATTGACTAAAATACCCTTAAAGTAGCGTCCGATGACAAAACTTCTCTGAAATGCAATGGATCCTCACTTTTAGCGTTCCAATACCTACAAAAGCACAATTAACCCCTACAAAGCATGTATATATCCAAATCCAAGGTTGTCTGGTTAATGAGAATAAATATAGGCATTAAGGATCGTAAAAGTGCTAGAATGCATAAAGATAACGGGCGAAAATATGCAATATTCGATACGAATCACACCCCCTAACTTAAATATTGCTAGTCTCTAGTAATGAAACAAACAGAACCAGTCCACAGAAGGCAGTGCAAGACGTATATATGCATCAAAATATAAATGCCACTTTCATAGGGAGCACAATTTCATTTAGCATATGCAATAAGCCGTTAAACCCCTAGGTTACCCTAGTGGAGGAGTGTCATCTCATGAGGATTTTCATGGATGATACCCACAAACATCAAATGGTTTCCTCAAAATACACCAAAACCAACATGTGATAAGCCCAACAATAGAGAAAAGGATTTCATACGCATTATTAGCACATTAAACGGATTCAAACAAAAGTTTGAATCATTAACATTATAGAATTCACCTCATAGAATTGAAACCTTAAAAATGTGAGAGGGGAGCGAACACATGCAAAGTGTGATTTGGCAAAAACTTAAATAAATCGGATACTAAATAAAGCAGGCATATATTCAATCCTCACGGGCATTACACTTATCAAGTGAATTAAATCGAAACAGGGAGTTAACACATGGAACATGCGGGCATAAAGAGTAATTGTAAATGAAAACTAGGTCGAACACATGTCACAAATGAAGAACGCTATATATGAAATTAAAAATTGTAATCTCAATTAAAGATACCGCTCACAAAAGGAGGCGAAATGTATTTTCACAGCTTATCGAAACTATTTCAACTTTTGAGTTACATCTACTTAAGATCACATAGGACTTTAATAGGGTTGTAATGTAGGTTTAGCTAGGGTACAAAATGAAGGAATGTATATACGGATTGAAAGTGTTCGAAATGAAAACTCGGGATAATGGGAAAATGCGGGAAATTCCAAAATTAGAAAACAAGTTCCAAAAAGGCATTGAATATAACATTGGGGAGAGCAATCAAAGCTTATTGAACTATATACACAACTTTTACAACCTTCTCTTTATTTTCTTTTTTTCTTTTTTCTTTTGTTTTCTTTTGCTTTTTGCTTTATCTTTTTCTTCACTTTTTCTCATCTTTCTTTTTCTTTACTTTTCACACTCTCACATGCCTAAATTGCAACCGCAACACAACAACATCATTCAATCCCAAGCAACATTCCAAACAAAGGTATGGAAGGTGTATGTATGGTATAAAACTCCAATGCGGAGTTGGTTATGGGATTGGGTTGTGAAACGAAAGGCTATATTTAGGCTCAAAGGGGTTAACGAGGGAAAACGTATAAGGTGAGGTCAAGGAAAATATGGGTGATATAACAAAGATGGCCTATGATCATTTCCAAAAGTTTACGCAATTCTCGAGTCAAAACAATATACGAAAATCATGATCAAGTAACACATTTCAAGTATGAACTCAATTAATGAACGATCAAATGAAAGAATAGAGAGATTACCGACGAATTCAACGTTTTTAAAGAGGAAAGAATAGTGTATACACTCACAAACGACGAAAGGTACAAATCTTACTCAGTGTAAGTATATATAATGCAACAAAAGATTACCGAGTTATAAAAATCTTAAACCAAATCCATAGAACAATAAAAGTGCATGTGCTCATGGGATTAAAGTTTAATTCATGAAGTTATTCATAATATCAATGATGGAGGACTAAAGTCTAATAACTTATAAAATCGAGAACATGCATCGTTAAGTTGTCTATTGGATCAGGAAATTATTGAAATTTATCATCGGAAACAAAGGCAAAAATGCCCAATAAAGGAGAAAAATAAAGAAAATCTTTTTGAAATTTTTGAATTTTTCTATGAAAAGCATACTAAGTAACTAACATGTGAGAAAAAATATGGACTAAATAAAGAAATGGATAGAATATCCCACACCCCCTAAATTAAAACCTGACATTGTCCTCAATGTGAATTAAGAACCAAGTTAAAGAGAGGAAAAGAGAGATATTACCCAAAAGTGGAGCGATCCCCATAAGAACAAGTCCAAAGAATCTACAAAACAAGTTAGTACCGAGCATAGCAAAAACAAATAACAAAAAGTTAACTAATTACACTACACTAAATTAAAAAGGAAAGAAAAGATAAAAAGAATAAAAAGCTAACTATATACAAATTACTATTTAGGCTTCACACTAACTGTACACTAGAAGTCTAAATAAGTGAGGGTTCACAATGAAAATGATTTGACTTTGGAGGATAACCAGTGTACCCTCACTCTCAAGCATGCCTTCCGAAAAATATGGATTTCGTTTGAATAACGGAAGGCATGTGTAAGGCGGAAGAAACGAACCATCGTCAATTAAAAGTTTTGGAGGGACGATGGGGGATTTGGATTCGACGGGTGACAAAAACATGTGGGGACCGAGAAAAGCCGAATATCCTCCCAAGGATTTTGAAATTTGAATGAGAGGGGGCGCACACAAAGGCACAAATGCGATTGTGGGAGGCGACTCGAGCAAGTACTCCTCATCGGCGAAAAGGTTTAAAATATTAAAGTTTGAAACCGAATCCTTGGGTACTTATGACGGTGTGATAACAGAGAATGAAAATGGGGAGGAAAGACATTCAAACTTACGAGATGAATCATAATCGCATGAAGATTGAGTTTCGAAGTAAATAATATCATTTTCAATGAAATGTTCTTCTTTGGGGGGCCAAAGAAGAAATAATTTCATTACAAATAGATATTACGTCATTTTTATCTTCACTTTCAACATCTATTACGCAACAGGCAAAGTCGACAATGATTGGTTCCAAAGTAGGCACAAAGTCCTCATTTGGTTCAAAATAGTCCTCGACTTCAAAAGCCTCGGAAGCAAAATCATCGTCGAACTCAAATAATAAATCCAACTCATGTTCCCACAAACGATTTCCTTCCCGATAACGATTTTCAATTTTCTCATTTTCAATCATACGCAAGCCCTCGCCAAAATTCATAGGTCGAGGCGCGGATACTTGAAAATGGGAACAAATTACCATCGGACTTAAAAGAAAACTCATTATTATAGGAATTTTTAAAACTATTGCCATTAGTTTCAAAATTCCTATTATAAGGAGGTAAAGGTCCAAAATCATTATCATCATCATCAAAATACACGCACTGACTTTTGTAATACTCGCCCAAAGTTATTTTAGATGTTGCAATTTTTTGGGATTCTAAGTATTGACCAAAAGTCAAAGGTTTGCGAGAATTTTGAGAATTATCATAATGATTACCGAAAGAATTGGAATAAGACATGCTTACCCCCAAAATGGCTCGAAGTGGCGAATTCCACAAAGTAGATGCGCGCGCGATGAATTCAAGCGTTTCTAAGTGCTCAAATGTAGTAGTCCTGCAAAAAATGTTAGTAAATAATACAAATAGAAAGAAAATAATACGAAATACTAAATCAAATAAAGTCTAAAATAAACTCATCCCCAGCAATTGCGCCATTTTAATCAATGCGTGAAAAGTGTTTTCGTGTAAGGACACAATCATTGTTTTCTTTTCACCACGATAATACAAACAAACCTAAATTACAACTACACTTGCGATACAAGTATAGCAGTAAGTCGGGTATCGAAAATCCACAGAGATGAGTTGCTAGAATTTATAGGATTTAATACTCCTAAATAAAAGTGTAAAAGATGATTGTACACAAAAAGGGAAAAGATGCATAAAAGAGAAATATTTAATCTAGGCGAGTGTATTGAAACTAGATTAACAAAGCGAGTAAAAACTATAGGATGCATCGCATATCCCTCACCCGAGTTAATTAGTATAAAATGGTCACATGGGTTTACGAGTTATTAAAAATGCGTCTCGTTTTGAAGTTAATTGAACCAAGGGTTGTCACGCTCCTAAATCCGCATAAAAGCCTAATCCGATTTTGGCGTCAACAAATACCCCAAAAATTACACACGCAAGGTCGTAAGCACGAGACATACATGATATGTCCCGTCAAATCTCCTAGGTGAAATAACTAGGACAACGCACCTGAAATAGACCCGTAAACACCATCACCAAAGCAAAGCAACACTTCAACCCGAGTGAGTTCCATTTAAACACAAGCTAGGCTAAATTAGCTAGAAAGCATATTATAAACGCGGTAAATAAATGCGATAAATCTACACTAGAAAGCAATTAAATCAAAGCATGTAAACCTAATTATGAAAGGTTGTAAATTAACTACAAAGCAAGAATTAATGAAATACAAACTATATTAATGGAGAGGGAATATGAAAGTACCAATTATAAACCCTAAAGGGTGTTAAACCAAGAGAGGAAGAAGAAGATCTCTCAAATCCCCAAACCCTAACCTACCACTCTTTAAAATCTAATATTATCTAAGTATATCTGAAAATGAAACCAAAATTGGTTTATTTAGTAAGTTACAAAAGAAATAAAGGAAAAAGAAAAATAAAGGAAAAGATCTCAAAATATCTGGTATACGCGGTCGATCGGGCCTCAAACCGCGGTCGACCGGGCCTTCTTGTAAAAGCCCATTGTCTTCGATTCAAGGAAAAACCCAAAATCGTGATTGATCGGGCCTCAAACTACTGTCAACCGGTACTCTATTTTCCAGCCAGGTTTGGTCCATGAAGAGGGAGAAAAGGTTACAAAATAAAATGACCATAACTTCATCGTCCGGACTCGGAATCGCGCACCGTTTACGGCCACGCGAAGCTTCTTTAACAAACTACGCATCCGTGGAAATTCCATGAGCCAAAGATGAAATGTGCATTAACTAAAATACCCTTAAAGTAGCATCTAGCGATGGAACATTTTTGAAATACAACGGATCCTCACTTTAAGCGTTTTAATACCCACAAAAGCACAATTAACCCCTGCAAAGCATGTATATATCCAAATCCAAGGTTATCTAGTTAATGAGAATAAATATAGGCATTAAGGATCGTAAAAGTGCTAGAATGCATAAAGATAACGGACATAAATATGCAATATTCGATATGAATCAAGCATCGATAGAAAATAATGACGAACATGATTACTTGGATGTATCTTCCAATTATAAATTTTCACTACACCAAAATACTGATTTTATGACTGCCTTCTTATAATTGCTAATGGGGATGCCAAATTTTATCACTGTTTGGAGTAGTAACAAAATGATTTGAAATAGCCCTTAGAAATGATAAAATCTTTGGGTAATGAAAAATTTGTGTGAATTGGTTTGTCACTGCTAATGGCAGTTATAAATCTTATCATATGATTAATTTGTGACTGCTATAAGTAGTCAAAAATTTATAATTGCCACAAGCAATCACAAATTTTTCAGTAGGCTTAAATTACAACTGATATGAGTAGTCGCAGATTTGTAACGGCCATGAGCAGTTACAAATGTTGGACTGAGGCTTAATTTGTGACTGGTTTTAGTAGTAACAAATTTGTAACTGGTCGGAGCGGTCACAACCATTAGCATTAGACTGAATATGTGACTATTACGAGGGATCATAAATATTTAACTAAAAATTCACTTTCCTCTTGTCTATCCTCTCTCTCCTCTTTCATCATTTTCAAATCCCTCAATTTTTGCTCATGTTCTCTCTTCTCTCCAAGCTACTAATTTTTTTTTCGATAAGTGTTTTTATTCTTATTCTTAATATTTTCTTCGTTTATTCTTCATTTTTTTGTTCGAATCTTTATTTGATCCGATTAGTATTTGTTTTAATCTTCATTTGTTCTAGGTTTGATTAAGTTTGGATTTTATTTCAAGTTTGATTTGATTTTAGGTTTACTATTCCCTATTTCTTCTAATTATGTATTTTTTTATTTTCATTGTGGGTTTGAATTGATTTTGAATATATTAAGGTTTCATTTTCGTTCCTCTTGATGTATACTATTTTGTTGATGGTAAATTAGAAGAAATAATTGAAACTGTGATTGAAATCGTAATGTTATATTTGGTTTCTCTACGATTTTTCGTGCCATAGATTTATGGTTAAATTCCAATCACCTTAATTTGTGCTCTCAATTCTTCAACTGAGAAAATATACTAAAATTTTAAGGGTTTCAGAATACATTAAAAAATATTTGTGAAATTTCTTGTAATGTTAACAAATTTAGGAAGTAATTTAATATCATAGTCCATGTTTTGTTTTTTCTTTTATTATTTAGTTTCATCATTTCACAAATTTTGATGTCATATTTAGAATGTTAGATCTCACATTACTCCATTTACATGGTTAAAATTTTAAATATGCTTTGAGACTTCGAAGTAGTGTTTGGATTATGTTTCACATAGAAAGTTGGAGATTATATTTGATCTCCAAATTTGGTTTAGTTCCGATCTATGGCTGTTGTTCCGATCTGTAGTTGTTGTTCCAATCGATTTTCACCCTGAAGATCGAGTTTTTATCATATCTTTGTATTTAGTTTTGAACACTGAGAGTGGTGGTTTTGTGATGATTTAGGGTTTGTGCTTATTGTTTTCAGATGTGTATAAAAAAATTTAGTATGTAAAGATGGTTTAATATTATGACTACTATGTAAAGGTGATTCAAAAACATTTATTTTGTTTGTTTGATGTTGTCTGATCTCGTAAAACTTAACAGTAACCTATTATGATTAAAAAGTTTCAGATATTTGGTTTAGATTTTTTTAGGACTCCCTAATTCAGTATCCACAAAAACACAGTAAAAACCATGAAGATGAGAAGCACATATGTAACAACATAATCTAAAATTTTAATATATACTTGCATTGTTTATTGAGTGTTTTAAGTAAGTATGACTAATATAACAACTAGTGGTAATTAATGTAAATACATATTCTATTCTCTAATGATAATATTGCTTCCTCTGCTTACTTCTGAGCCAACATTTTCTATGACCCTCAAGTAAATAAATAGCTAAGATCATATTATGTAATTTTTTTCACAAAATGCTATATTGTATTGGTAAAACTTATTTTAAAAAAGGACTCAATTGTGTTGATATATTATATCAATTATAAGAATAAAAGTACATGACCAAACATATTTATATACACACCTAATATATATATACATATAGACATATAATACTAAATATATCATTACTCAAACATATGATAAAATATGCAATAACTAAAATACTTATACTACACACACACACACACACACATATATTATATATATATATAATATATATGTGTGTGTGTGTGTGTGTGTGTGTGTGTGTCATTTTTCATTATAAAGGATATACTCATTTAGTTTTGTAATTTACTGAGTATCTATTTGTTTGTATTGTGGAATTAATGAGGTTTCCAAAATGAAAATAATTAATGGGTGAAAGTTCTGAAGGGGGGCAAGTATACAATAATGGGGTGAAAGACTTTGTGAATTATGCAATAAAGAATCTCAAAACTGATAGTATCCCGTTACCGTTCATTAATTGTAGAAATGGTAAATTTTTTAAATGAGTAGATCTAAAATTACATTTGATTTAGTGGGGTATGCAAGTTAACTACACGCTTTGGAAATTCCATGGGGAGAGGGATTTTACGTATATTCTAAAAGAAATACTTGTCAAGGAATCGGTTCACAACGATGGTGATCCATTAGCACATGCTAGGTTAAACGATCTCATAAATGACACGTACGAAGTGCACGTAACAAGAGAAAAACAAGATAGTAAAGGGAATGGTTTAGGTTGTAAGGATCATATTGGAAACAATATTGACTAAGATATATACGCTTAAAAGTAGCAGCCATAACACCATTATACCATAACTCCAATCCCAACCGCACAATGTTATATGCCATGGTTGGGTTGCATAACTTAAAGAGCCAATTTGTCATGTCAGGGAAAAGTGTGACATCAATCTTCCTTTGGATAAAAGATTTGCACCCGAAAGGAAATATAGTTCTAGTAAATTATCCAATCATGAAGCATAATTTGAAAGGGTTGGGAATGAAATGTAAATCAATTCATTGTTGCAAGTATGACTATATTTTATATTATAAGGAGCACAATGAGAAATGGGCTTGTCCCGTATGTAAGAGACCTAGTTATGAACAAAAGATGATAATACATAATAAACATTTATTGAAAGTATATACGAAAATACCTAAGGATTTATTGAAGTATGTCCCTATAGGTACTCGATTGAAGAGACTTTACACTATAACTTGGATAGCAGAGGCAATGACTTGGCATTAGAGGCGAGTGAGAATCTCATGCGACATCCGATTGATTCATCTGTGTGGAAATTTGCAAATCAACGATACCCAGACATTGCTAAAGAAATGCACAACATTTGTCTCAAAATATCAACTGATGGGTTTAACCCATTTGGAAAATTGATCACAGGCATGAGTATATGGCCGGTGTTCATAGTGCCTTTAAATTTTCCCCCTTTGATGGTTTTAAATCGTTTGGAAGGATCATGACTTGAGTCCTTTATTTTTCAAACATCACGAATGATGCATTAACATATACAGAATGTATGAGTTTTAATTTGTGAATGGAAAATAAATTTAGAACAAAATTAACATGAAAATGTTTGTTGACACCCACTTTTCTAGCATGCTGCATTTATTTTTTAGAGTGGACTAAACCAATGTATGGGTTTTAACTGTTGCACGCTTCTTATTACGCAATATTAAGGACTACCCCCTATCAGTTTTTATATTAAAGTGTTGTGCAGAAGCTCATCGTTTCTTTTATCAAGTGGCCTCCCAAGTTAATTTCCCATCGTTGTTTTGTCAAACTAGTTTAGTTTATATTCAAGCTCGGTCTATTTTAATGTTCTTATGTTTATATACATGCTTAGTTTGTTTTGTCATACCAGTTGTGGTATGTTGTTGGTACATTTATTTTCATATAATAATAATATTTTAAGGTCACATTTTCTAGCAAGTTCACATTTTTTTTGGCAAGTTCATGTTTTCTAACAATCTTTACTATGGAAGTTATAAAGATTAACAACCTCATATTTTAAAGTTAGATGAATCCTTAAAATGCATGTTGCATACAATAAAAATATTTTGAGGTCTGTATTGAGTATCAAGTTTGAAAGTCTAAAAAATTGTATTTTTTGCTGAAAAGATGTAAAAATGGTCTCCAAGAGGAGGTTTAAACTTTTATGACTTTAGGTTTTAAAGTGGCACTTTACATTATAGTTTTAATGCATACCAAGAATAACTAGAAAGCTTCTTGCATACATGTGTTGAGATATCTAATATAACATGTTTTGCTATAAGTATTTTGTGAAAAGGAAAATAAGGGATATCATGTATTTTTTCATACATGTAGACTTGTTATATATATTATGAAATTGAGATATTTTTCGCGAATCACTATTAGTGATTATTTGGTTTTGTTTTGTTTTTGGCCCTAACCAAACCTTGAATAAACTCAACAAAATATACAAAACCTAATAGTCTTTCTTTTATTTTAGTAATGTTTACCCCAATTGTTAGCCATGGAACCATAGTCACCCTAAATGGAAACAACTATAAGAAATGGAAAGAGAAGCTAATTTATACCATACCACCCAAAATGTTGACAAATGCTTGAGTGAGGATGCACCAGTCATTACTCATGAGAACACTGACATAAAAAAGAATCATTTTAAGTAATGGGCAAAATGTATCATGTTAGCAAGCCTATAGTAGTGTTTACTGTACACTTTATAAAGTTTAATTTTTTAGTGCAAGTTAATATGATATCTACATACAATGGGCATTATGTATTATTTTGGGAAGATCACGGGCTCATATTATATTTGAGTTCGAAGAATTGTTTTAACAATTTATTTTTCCTTCTATATTTGATTATTTTATTATCGTTTGTATATATTATGTGAGAATATTTGGGAGACAAGGAAGTGTTCATCTTTGCTAAAATCAAAGTTGTCAAAATGAAAATAAAAAATCTATAAGTAGAAAATAAGGAATCCTATCGTGAATCAAATCATAAGATTCAGTAAAAAAAAATACATAAAAAGGTTAATAAATAATGTATAAATATGTTGGAAACATCAATAATTAAATAAATAAACATATTATCATCTAAAATTAATTATAGGACATGGTTACATCATCTAATGGTACTCTTTGTGTAGTTGGATTGAGATTTGTGCATTTTGACTCTATTTTTTTTTCTTGATTGTATCTATATGTTCTCCTTTTGGATTAATTATTTATGTTTACACTTATCATGATAATGTCTCACTAGTTCATCCTCATTTATGCTTTAAGTCCTTGTATCTTTTATGCCCTTTGTGACCATGTGGATTTTTCTTATGTCTATATCAGTGTGTGTGACTATATGTCTTTATTTCAGACTAATTTTAACTTTAACTTTATCTTAACACTATAATAATTACATTTTTTTATTTTCAAGTATACACATAGCATAGTCGATATATGTAGTATTCAAAGGCCTAAATCTAGTTGTTTACACTTCGTTGCAAGCAACACAGGCACAAGTTAATGGATACCGAGGCGCCGTATATAAAAAAATTGAGTCCATTAAACTTGTTCAGCATCCATACTCCAAGTACACGAGGGAGTTATTAACACATGAATACGCCTCGCGGTTCATATACATAGACTTCACGAAGCGTATCCACTGTTGGTGAACCCTGATCTGGGCTCAGGATTATTTCTGGCATGTTCATGGAATTTCGTGTCATCAAAGTGTTGTGCCGTTAATTTTTTATTTTATTTTTTATTCGATGTCCATTTTGATTTTAGCACCATGGTTTTTTATGTTAAATTAAGTCTAACCAAGTTTTATGTGTACAGGATATGTCCGAAATATAAATGAAATTTTGTCGAATTTTTTTAGACTTGTATAATGAATGCATCAATTTTTTTTAGATTTGATATATGTTCATGTCATTTCATCTACTTATCTATTTTAGTTTACTTTTTTTTCTACTATCAATAATTCATCCTTTTTGAAAATATAAAGATATTTGAAACTACTCATACCAATTACACATTTAACAAACTCAACCTTTGTAATTGATAATAGTAGTCACATATTTGTCACCACTGCTAATTTTGTAACCATTATATGCAGTTACAAATATTTGGTTCATGACAGCTAACAGGAGTTACAAATATTAGATTCGTAACTGCTGATAGCAGTTAGAAATTGGGAGTGGTAGTTATAAGAAATTGTGATTTCTTTTAGGAGCGACAATTTTCTTTTTGTGACCCCCCTAAATCGTGACGACGAAGAGAAGTTATAAAGGCCATTTGTAACTACTAATGGAAATTACAAATCTCCTTTTTTGATGTATTGTCTGAAGCCCAGATCGACAAACTTCTTTGTTAGGTCACCTGTTAGAACAAAAGTCCCCAACTTTTAAAATTATTTCAATTAAACGAGATGATTCAATTTAATTTCCAACTAAAATTTCAATTCAAATTCAAAACAAAAACAAAAACAAAAACAAACTTCAAATTTTAATTTCTTCCAAATTAAAATTAAACTAAACTAGAAGTGAAATAAAAACTACTCAAACAATAATTTTCACTTAAACTCAATTAATTCAATACAAGTCCTAAAATTTGCCTAACAATTATTAATTCATTTTCCAATATAGGTCAAACTAAATTAACACAAATTTATCTAATTAAATTGTGCCGACTTGAATAAAATTAATTTAAACTTACCCAAACATATTTTAGCACCAAATTAAGCGAGATTCTGAATTAAACCAAATTTTATCGTGATTAAACCTAAGCATGCATTCTAAGTGAGTTTTGCAAGATATAATAAATCACAATCACATGAAAGGCGCGATGTATGAGAAAAATCCGAATGGAAAAAAACCTCAAACGGCCATGGCCTAACAAATCCACTAGGTATGGAATTACAATTGCAATTACAAGACAACAGACTTACATAATTGGCTTGACTCCGTCCAACCCTTGACGATCCTTCTTGTAAACACCTCCGTGTAATTGATAACCACGGACTCCACCGCGGTCTCGGAATCCACCAATGGGGCTATGGTCACCGTCAATCTGCATGCGAAGCCTTTCTCCGAGTGGTAACACCGCAGCAAAAACCAACCTCTTTTGGGGTAGAGATGAACCCAAACAAATCTTTTATGGGATGAGAATTAACCCGGTTCCAAACACACTCTCCAAGCAAAGATATATATAGAGCAACTTGGATTCTAAACAAACATGGGTGTGTATATGTTTTTATGAAATCAAATCATTAAGACATCAAAACACAAAAATGAACTTTTGGTGTGGAAATATTTTCTCTTAAAGCATGTGAAAAACTCCTAAAAGTTATCTCTGAAAAACTAATCCCGTCCCCTTTTAGTACTGGTAGAAACTAGTGGACAAAGGGGGAAAGTGGGAAGTTAAAAATAAAACTGTCAAAAAGTTTCAATTTTTCGCCCAGGTCGTTCGAACGACACTCTTCAATGAGAAACCGACAACGAAGTTCGTTCAAATGAGAATTCAGAAGACATCTCATTTAATAGTTCGTTCGAACGACCTTGTTTGAATGAACAATGTTCTAACGACTTACTAACAAAAAAATAGAGAAAAAATGGCACAATGTCGTTAGATGTTCGTTCGAACGACCTGGGAATTTCGCTCGAACGAGATTCTAGGTTCATTTGAACGATTTTCAGAAAAGAAAAAAAAAACTTCTTTTTAAGTCCTAAATTTTATGAGAAATGCTAAAAATATTTTCTGAGAAAAATAAAAAGTCGTTTAGACAAAAATAACACCAATAAAAATATTCCAAGTATCCCAATATATATTAAATGCATTCATACCTTTGGAGACATTGGAATCCTCAAATGTTCATGACGTGACACATGGAACTAGAAACTCGACAATGATGAAGCCTTAAAATTTGGGCCTCTACGTCTTCAATATACACTCATTATAGGCTTGGAAGGATATACAAGAACATCGATCCTATGACTCAAATGGTTTTGTCCAAAATTAAGCTAAAACTACATATGGACTCAATTAAAATTTTATGTCCTTACAAATCTCCCCCTTTGTCTATTCCGAGATAAAATCCAACCAAAAATCCTAAAGGCTCGTCAAGCTCGTCTAGACACAACATTTTACCCAAAACAAAATAAAATTATAGACGCTATGACTCGGCCCAAGGATGTGCTTTGCCGCTTCTGATAAATTTATCACTAAGAGATCATTCCTGCACACTTAAATAAACTATTAAACGTATATGGAATATAAAAATATTAAATGCAATGTAAATAAATACTTCCCCTTAATAAATTTTCCCCTTTTATCTAACATGATCTACCTAAGAAGATAGCGCTCTCCCTTAAATGAGATCTCCTAAACTAAAGGTTTAAATACCATTTCTCCTCCTTTTTGTTCAGGAATAGACAAAGGATAAAAAATTCAAAACTAACTTATTTCTCCCTTAATTTAAAGCAAATACCATTTCTCCCCCTCAAATCTACATCTACTTAAGGGATACGAATTAAGGAAAACAAGTTAAACATGCAATGGTGCATAGAGGTGATAAAAACAATTAAGCATATGGTCAACAATGATACCAACCGAAATGGATTACACATAAGCATGAGATATCAACCAAAGTTCGCAACAAGGTAGATACCAATTATGAATTAAAAGAAAATATGAACTAGAAATCAAGCAAAGACTAAAACAAATTATACCATATATATATACACACACACACACAATGAATTTCACTATCGAACATGCGCATATACATAGGTATAAACTCCACACACGACACAAAATACATTAAGCTTTTCACACTAGTATGGCAAAAATGTATCCAAATACATGTGGTAAACGGAAGTGTAGGGGTGTGAATTACTAACAATTAAATTAAGGCCCAATCACTTAAAATATGTTCACATAGTTCTCATTTGATTGCAAAACTTTATCACATTTAGATATAGCATCATGTGATAATATAATTTAAACTCAATGAACAAACGTACACAATACACACAAGCCTATAATTTCGATGATTCTACAAACCAATAGAGTTATGACAATAAGAGCATAACTAGGGTACAAAGTTATTGTGCAAACCCGTTGATACATCCAACCAAACTCCTCATAATTTATCATTTTCTTTTCTTTTGAACATATCAACTAAACTAAACAGGCCTTGGTTAAGTTTTTTTCTTTTATAATGCCATATTTTAAGTCCAATTACTCAATGGTGGCTTTTCATGTAAAGTAATTTTGTCTTTCGCAGTCCGATTCCTTTGATAAGAAATTGCAGCACTAGATAAATATATGTTTCTATTTTTTACATCTGGGAAACAGTTATTACAGGCATAAATCCTCCATAGTCATAGCAAAATGAAGATGACTAAATTGATGGGAGAACATCTCACTTAGCTCAAATATACATGTGAAGTTTAAATTTCAAATGAGCTCGTGCATTTGTGAATAAAGGCATATAAAAATAAAATCCATTAAGTAACACAAAATCCAACTACTCCATGCAAGCATGACAAAGAACATTTTAAGGAATGATAATCTTAACCAAAAGTTCTAGCCACGTGGAATCGAAAAAGGAAAGGATACAAACACAAGTATAAGCCACATAAAGTGTGTCAAACCAAAATACACACAAAGCAAAAAAAAATCTTTTTGAGTTTTTGAAATTTTTAACCAAACAAAAAAATACGACTCAAAAGAAAATAAAAAAATCTTTTTTTATTTTTCTCTATAAGACACAAATAAATAAAAATAAATACAAAATATATACACAGATCATAATTTTAGCATGTGATTAAGCATGGGGTACATACTAGAAAATGACAAATAAAACATATAACTGGCAAAAGAATATATCATGATGCACATAAGTTAGAGTATGAAAATAAAACTAACACAATTAACCTTTTGATTTAGCATAGGAGGTTTCACATACAAGTAAATGAGTATAAAAAATCATGTTTTGTAAAGCAGCGAAATCGAATTTTCTAACCTAAACTAGTGAAACGTGACGATCTCGAAATTTGGGAACCGTGGTGACTCTACCCTTGGATTTCCTAGGATCCTTTTTTAGATCAAAATAAAATGACCTAAGATGACCTTTTCGACCACAATGTGAGCAAGTAAAGACCCGACGAAAAGTGGTACATAAGGATTGCCCTTTGGAAGTGATCCTGGGTGATTCTCTCAAAATAGAGGTTTTGGCTTTATTAGCGGAAGCATTATAAGAATCGAAGCATATACCACAAGTGTCATTTTTTATTTGGACCGTGCCTAAGATTATATATAGTTTTTTGGACCTACACTCCAAATCAAATTTGACGATTTGAGTCTCTTAACTTTTCTTCCAACTCTAAAATGCGTGACTCAAGCAAACACCTACTCTCTTCAAACATGAGAAGCTCTTTCTTCATAGCCTCCATTAAACCTCTAAAGCTATCCCTCTCACCTTATATATACCCAATCTTCTCTCGAAGAGCTATCTCACGTGTCCTAAGGTCTTCAACTAACGCACTCTCATTATTGACCTTAGCACGTTCCCTCAAACTAGCATCTAACTTCAAATTAGCCCTTTTTAATTTAATTAATTCGTCATACAATTCTTCAAAATCTACTTGAAGTTCACTCACATCAACCTCTTCTTCATTCTCACTCTCTCTCTCTTCTCCACTCTCTGAATCATCAAAAACATGGGATTTACAAACTTTGGCCTCAGAAGTGTCATGTATTATAATGTCATTATTGGATGAATTCGCACTATCACTTACATGACTTGACTTGAACGCGATAAAGTTGTGCTCAATGGGGGATTCGGGTCCCTCTTCCTTATCACTATCACTAAGGGTGACATTGTATGAAATTGGTTGTTTGTCTTCCCTCCTTAGTTTAGTAGGGCACTCTCTCGCCCTATGGCCATAACCCTCGCAACCATAACACCTATTTGCTCGTCCCTATTAAGATTTTCATGATAAGTTTTAGGGATCTTTTCAGCCTTGTCATGCTTAGATGTTTCAAATTTCTTATAATCCTTTTAAGCTTATCTTTGTTTAATTTAAGAAATTTTTGAAACTTCCTAGCAAACATAGACATATCCTCCGAGTCACTATCACTATCATCATCCAAAACTTGTTTTTCCTCCATTTGGGCTTTCAAAGCAATGCCCTTATCTTTCTTTCATTTTTGGAGGGATATATATCTAGTTCATAGGTTCGTAAATCACTTACTAACTCCTACAGTTTGGTAGAGTTCAAGGTGGGAAAAGAATTTAAAACGGTATCTTTAGGAATAAATCTATCGGGAAGGACCTTAAAATTTTATTTACAACTCGGTCATCGGGTATCTTTTCTCCCAAATTAAAATATGAGCTTACAATATCAGAAAGCCTATCATAAAATTCATCAAAGGTTTCACTTTCCAACATCCTAATGGTTTCAAATTGAGTGGTGAGGATTTGGAGTTTTGAAGCTTTTACGACATTAGTTCCCTCGGGAATGAGTTGTAAAATGTCCCAAGCTTCTTTAGCGGTTTCACATGTCATGATACGTCAAAATTCATTCAATGTGACTGCAATAAACAAAGCATTCATGCCTCGGGAATTAAAGTTGGTTTGCTTAAGTTCATTCTCACTCCATCTCTCTACGGGTTTGGGGACACACTCATTTTTTACTAAACCTATAGGTGGGGACCACCCGTTAACAACAACCAGCCAAACCCTCTCATCTATAGACTTTAGTGCCGATTTCATACACGTTTTCCAGTGCGCGTAATTAAAAATATCAAAAACTGAAAATTTTAAAAAAGGGGAAAATTTCATTTTTAAGCTAAACGCAATAACTTAGCGCTTCTAACTCTGATACCAATTGTTGGAACACAAGGCCCCAAACTTTAAAATTCTTTCCATTAAACGAGATGGTTCAATTTAATTTCCAACTAAAATTTCAATTCAAATTTAAAACAAAAACAAACTTCAAATTTTAATTTATTCTAAATTAAAATTAAACTAAATTAGAAGTGAAATAAAAACTACTCAAACATTAATTTTCACTTAAAATCAATTAATTCAATACAAGTCCTAAAATTTTCCTAACAATTATTAATTCATTTTCCAATATAGGTCAAACTAAATTAACCCAAATTTTATCTAATTAAATTGTGCCGACTTGAATTAAATTAATTTAAACTTACCCAAACCTATTTTAGCATCAAATTAAGCGAGATTGTGAATTAAAACAAATTTTATCTTGATTAAACCTAAGCATGCATTCTAAGTGAATTTTTCAAGATAAAATAAATCACAATCACACGAGAGGCGCGATGTACGAGAAAAATCCAAATGGGAAAAATCTCGGACGACCCTGGCCTAACAAATCCACTAGGCATGGAATTACAATTACAATTAAAAGACAACAGACTTACACAACTGACTTTACTCCGTCCAGGCCTTGACGCTCTTTCTTGTAAACATCTCTGCCTAGTTGATAACCATGGACTCCACCACAGTCTCGAAATCCACTGACGGAGCTATAGTCACTATCAACCCACACGCGAAGCCTTTCTCCCAGTGGGAACACCGCAACACAAGCCAACCTATTTTTGGGGTAGAGACGAACCCAAGCAGCTCTTTTATCGGATGATAATTATCCCGGTGCCAAACACACTCTCCAAGCAAAGATATATATATAACGAAACTTGGATTCTAAACAAACATGGGTGTGTATGTGTTTTTATGAAATCAAATCATTAAGACATCAAAACACAAAAAGGAACTTTTAGTGTGGAAATATTTTCTCTTAAATCTTGTGAAAAACTCCCAAAAGTTATCTCTGAAAAACTAATCATGTCCCCTTTTAGTGATGGTAGGAAGTAGTGGACAAAGAGGGAAAGTGGGTAGTTAAAAATAAAACTGTCAAAAAATTTCAGTTCCCCCCCCCAAGTCGTTCAAATAACTTTTTGATGTGATTCGAACGACACTGTTTGAATGAGAAACCAACAACCAATTTCGTTCGAACAAGAATTCAGAAGTCATCTCATTCAATAGTTCGTTTGAACGACCTTATTTGAACGAAAATGTTCTAACGACTTACTAACAAAAAAACAGAGAAAAATGGCACAATGTCGTTAGATATTCGTTTGAACGATCTGGGTATTTCATTCGAACGAGATTCCAGGTTCGTTCGAACGACTTTTTAGAAAATAAAAAACTTATTTTTAAGTTCAAAATTTTACAAGAAATGCTAAAAATATTTTGTGATAAAAATACAAAGTCGTTTAAACAAAAATAACGCCCATAAAAATATATCAAGTCTCCCTATCTATATTAAATGAATTCATACCTTTGGAGACATTGGAATCCTCAAATGTTGATGACGTGACACATGGCACTAAAAACTCGACAATGATGAAGCTTTAAAATTTGGCCCGTTATTTCTTCAACATACACTCGTCATTGGCTTGGAAGGATATACAAGAACATATATCCTATGACTCAAATGGTTTTATCCAGAATTAAGCCAAAACTACATATGGACTCAATTGGAAATTTTTGTCCTTATATCAACCTCTTCAAAAGTTCAAAAAAAGGAGGCCTCATTTGATTAATCGATCCAACATGTCCAATTCCATGTCCGTCCAAGCTCTAGCCCGAGCTTCTCGACCATCGAGCTCCTTTTGGATAAAGCTCCAAATTTCATTACTCTCATGCCCAGTTCCTTCCCTTGGGACCTAGCATGAGATTTGGAGGGTCACTCTTTGCGATAATGAGCTGAATCTTTATCACATGTCAAACGCTCATTATGGCATTAGTCATTCATTCCTCAGTTACGATTTTTACCCGCACTGTGCTTCTCCCTATGGAGTTCATGCCCGATCCTCTACAAATGACATTGGAGGTGATGAGTCTTTTCCTAAATTTATTGAGCAACCCTTTTTTACTCGTACACATTCCTCATTTGCATCAATCATAGGGAAAATCTTGTTAGGATGATGTTGTCCATATCCCTTAATGGACAAATTATCTTGAGGCTAGTAGTGAGAATTTCAGGTTCTCCAATCAAAGACTGAATGTACGACGAATCTAGTTCTCCGTGGTAGAGGTGACACATATCTATTCTTTTGGATATCTTGTGAGCCATGGTTTTCCTCCTTTGTGTTGCCCATTATCTAGATGTTGCACTAAAAACATGGTTCATGGGATCAAGGACACTTGTTTCCTACAAACGAAGTCAATTGTAGATGATAAGAATCATTGTATCGGATGGTGGTGATCACATAAACCAAGTTGTAAACATAAAAATAATAGAAACAATCCACACACACACAGGATTTATGTGGTTTGACAATGTGACTAATTTACAGGGTGAGTTGTTTATATTTATCCAAAAGGGAGAGAATCAAAGAGTGCACTTTGATAGATGTGTATTACATAAATTTGGACATGTCCCGTATAAGTGTGGGGCGCCTCTATATAAAAGGGTGCAATTCATATTTATGTTGCACTAGCATTATTACTTTAATGCTAAGTGATAAGTTATCAATTCAAACTAATTCAGCTATGATGGTGTGATCAAATATATGTGAGATAGATGTGGGGCTATTAGAGCGTCTCATTTCTGGATGGCCCCCGCCTACTAAATGTTTATATTTATGGTAAGAAGCCCACAAATACACACAATGGTTCACATTAAAAGAATAATGTGATGGACTAGATAATTTATCTAACACGATGCTAAATGTCGACATTATTTTTAAGAAAAATATCATATAATTACTATGAATAGTTAAGTGTGTGTGTGTGTGTGTGTGTGTGTTACTAATTACCCCAAACAAATTAATCTCATTTTTTTATGTCTTATTCATCGAGATCCTTCAATTACAAAATATTACTAAAAATCAAAATAAAAATGGTGCTTTTAAAAAATATCTCGTGATTAATGCAATTTTGAGCACTTATTACTATAATCTCAACTCTTTTCATTTAGCAAAAGTTATCATAAATATTATTTATTTATTTAAAAACCTCTCTCTCTCTCTCTCTCTCTCTCTCTCTCTCTCATAAACCCTTATTAGGGTATGCATGGATAGCCTTCACCCTCCTTCCAACGTAGACCCTAAACCTCCTGAAATTCCCAATGTTTGGAATCGATCTTTTGCAGATGTGGCTGCATGTTCCTCATCAATGAATCATTATTTTGGATTGAAAACTCCAACAACTTTTAAAGGAGAACTTGCAGTGCTTTTTTCTGATGAAGATATTGATATTCTCTCCCAACCTTTCCAATATTCATTAGTTGGAAAATTCTCACACGGTAGGCCTTCCATGGAAGTCATCAGGCATGTTTTTCAAACATTCTCTCTCAAAACATCCTTTAATGTTGGATTAATTGATCATAAACACGTGTTGATAAGGTTAAATTCTGATGAGGACTTCTCTCGACTGTGGATGGAGGACACATGGTCTATTAGAAAATTTCCTATGATAGTTTTTAAGTGGACTACAGATTTCAGGTCAGATATTGAGAGTAGTCTTGCACCAATTTGGATCTCTTTACCACAGCTTCCTATTCATTTTTTTCTCTAAATCATCTCTCTATTCTATTGCACAATTAATTGGTAAGCCTCTCAAACTTGATGCATCTACCATTGAGATCAATAGTCCTAGTATTTCTCGGGTTTGTGTGGAGGTGGACCTCACCAAAATTATTCCGAAGAGGGTATGGATTGGGTGTGGTTCCAAAGGATTTTGGCAAGAGGTATCAGTTGATTCAAAACCTAAATATTGTAGTAGTTGTCTTAAAAAGGGTCATGATGAAGATTCTTGCATCTTTAAACCTACCATAATGGGTGATAAATCGAAGAATACATTTAGATATGTGGCAAAGGTCAATCAAAAACCAAATCAGGTATCATCAGACCAAGTTCAAGAACATAATTGCATTGTTGTTGTTCAGCATGTTCAAGATGGCCACTTAATGCAAAAGAGTAAAACCCCAAAAAGGCAATCCTCATCTCAGCATTATGACGAAGACAGATATACAGCATTGAAAGTTCACTCGTCTACAAATCAAGAAGCTAAGTGTACTGCAGCTATTCAAAATCTGGCCCCATTACAAAATGTCTAATTACTAAACAAGACCCCTGCTCCAATAAAGCAGACATCATCTCAACCTCATAATGCAATCTGTAATAAGGCAGTGGATCAAACTCAGGTAGTTGAAAATGAACAACCATAAATTTCTGTTCAAATTCAAACAAAAGAAGATAAAGACACTGGGGAATTACTGGAAGTGACTAATGCAGACTCTTGTGGTCAAACTCAAGAGAGTATAAAGAATAACAAAGAGAAATAAATCAATACTGATGTAGCTATGATTATTGATGAGAGTTAATTATCCCCAAGAGCTACTGAATTACCTGAGCATGTTCCTCACCAAGCAGCCATTTCGTTATATTCTTCAAATTATGAAGAAGGATCAAATCTAGTAGATGCTAATTTAAATCAAAAACAACAATTGAGATTGAAAGATCCTCTTTTTAGAAGACTTACGAGATCTCGAACCAAAGTCAACACTCAATCCCATCTCTCTATTTCTAAATGATAAATCTTATTATTTGGAATATTAGAGGGGTAGCAAAAAAGTCCTCTTCCAGAAGAATCAAATTGCTGAGTAAGATGCTTAAGCTCCCATTTTTGGCTATCTTGGAGCCTATTGTTGATCATTCGAAGATTTCTCAATACAAATTTAAATTGGGCTTTGAAGGGTGTAGCTCTAATGTCAGAGGGAAAATTTGGTTGTTTTGGAGATTCAATGTAGCTTCAATTGTTGATCACCCTCAGCATTTATCAATTAAATTATATCACCCAGCCTTAAAGAATAGCGTTTATTTATCTGTTGTTTATTCTAAATGTAGTAGAGTAGAGAGACAGGAGCTTTGGGATCATTTGATTTCATTTTCAGAGACTATTCTTGAGTCTCCTCGCATTGTTATTGGAGATTTCAATATTATTACTTCTCAATCAGAAAAGGTGGGAGGAAATGATGTTGATCACAACTCTGTTGAAGACTTTATTCAAGTTATTGATGATTGTGGTTCAAGTGACCTAGGTTATTCAGGTACTAGGTACACTTGGTGTAATAAGAGAAAGGAAAAAGACCTCATTATGGCTAGATTAGATAGATGCTTATTCAACAATATGTGGGTTGCTGAGTATCCTAATTCTAGTTTAAATCACCTGAACAGAGCTTCCTCTGATCATGCTCCTCTTCTCTTAACTGTAAATACTAATTTGTATGTATATCCTAGGCCTTTTAAGTTCCAATCTATGTGGTGCATTCATAACTCTTTTATGAATACAGTTAAATCCTCTTGGGCTGCTCCTGCTGATGGTTATAAGATGAGATTGTTGTAATACCCCGTACTTTTATTGATATTTATTTGTGGGATTAATTAAATTAAATGTGAATTAATTGAGAATTAATCCGGATAAAATAATAACGAGATGTGAGTTGGTATTTGATTATAATGTGTATATATGGCAATATATGATTATTGAAAATATTGAATTTGTCGTGAGATAGAAATACGCCAATTTGGGAAATTTTGTTGGGACGCGCGTGACAGTCGCGTCAGGAATGTAATTATTTAAATTAAAAAGTGAATTTTATTTTTATCAACCGTATGGTCATTTTGAGTGCGCCAATGAGTTCGGAAGGGTCGAAATAGTCAGAAAACACTAGCCGGGGGTTTAGTTTGGGTCCCGGGGCATTTTCAGGCCATACCGACAACTTAAAAGGGTATTTTGGTAATTTTGAAATTTTGGGAATAATAACCAACGAATTTTGGGACTTAATATTAGGTTATTTTGTAACCCACTAAGCCATTACCATCACATAACCAACTAAAGGGCTACGGGAGTTATAGGAAGAAGTGGGAGAGAAGTTAGAAGAGGTTCCCAAAGAGAAAACCACCATCTTTAACCTTGGGAGGAAATCCATAGAGAAAGGGGAGAAACAACCCATTCACCAACACCAAATTCAAATAACTATCTAAGGCAAGTGGTTTAATTACGTTAATTTCAAGCGAATGCTTCTTCCATGCTTAGAAATTGATATATTTGCATTGTATTGGGAGATTTATAAAAACCCATGAAATTGGAGTTATAAATTCAGATTTGATATAGGTTTGCATGTAGATTTGTTATTGGGTGATTGGACTAAAAGAAATACTACTTTTTATGTTACAAAAACGAATTTAATTATGGAAATTTAAGACTTTAAATTTCTAGGGTTCATGTTCATAAGGTTTGGGAAAGATTGTAGAGTTAAGATAATTAGATGATGTTTAGGAAGATTTGGCCCTATATAAATGTTAAATTATGACCTACGAATGTTTAGTGATGATTAGAAACCTTAAAATACTGTTAAGGCGACTTTTAGATGAGATTAGAGGTGGAGAAAATTGGGAAAAACGAGATAGGAAAATTCTGGGCTCGAAACTGTCACCTCGTTAGAAGGCCTGCCCAGGTCGTTCGAACGAGCTCATTCGGACGAGCTTCTAACGAGTTGACGGTTTGACTTCTAACGAGTGGGATGTTCGTTCGATGCCTTTCGTTCGAACGAGAACTCGTTAGATGCCCATTTCGTTCGAACGAGACTTCTAACGAGTTGACAGATTGGCCTTTTTGGCCTGGTTTGATTTCTAGTGTCCCGTAACCTTGTTTAATTGTAGAGATAACATTTCCTTGATGACTAATTGATATAGTTGGGATATTCGGGATATATTGGGGATTAAAATATGGAATAATGATTTGAACCAAATGGTAATTGTGGGATTAGGATGCGAATAACTAATCACGACGTGAGGATAATGGATGATGTGTATATATATAAGCCGAGGACACGTGTATTGGTATAAGAATGAGAAGTATACCACTAATAAATTATGGTAATTACTAAGATGTGTGCATGCTTAGTATATGTATATGATTTTATGTGTATGACATACCTACCATACTTGCTATCACGAGAGGTTTATGTTCGCTTATGGTCACCTAATCCTTGTGTGCCCGGATTTAGATTGGTACCTAGAGGACATAGTTCAAGGGAATGACTTAATTGTGAGTTAATAAGTCAGCTGACTATGGAGCGTAGGTATGTACGTGACCATGGATATGTTGAATTATGTTCGCCTCCATTTTCGTGTGTTGTGCTTATTAAATAATTCCTGAGAGATTCGAAATTTGTAATCCTTATGTACGTGATGTACCGGGATGGATAGCAGAGTATGTGTGCACCGCAATTTAGCCTCGGGGTGCTTATATTGCATATTTATGATGTGAATAATATACGGTTAAATGAAAAGGAATTTGGTATGTTTAATTGCGAGTATGATCGTAATAACGTCTTGATAAAGATAAAAAGGGATAACCTGTTGTGAAATAGTAATGCTGATAATTGAGAATCCGAGTTTAAGTAAAGCTATCTATTTAAGTGATAACATTGGGAATTCATATTGTGAATTGTGTAGGAAGGTTAGAACTTATGTCGGTTTAGTTAGATATGAGAATCACTTGAATGGGTACGGTACGTTAGGAGTGCACAATTAGTCGAGAGGTGAGTATTTCATGTGAGAGCACGTCCTAACATGTATTTTGCATTCATTGTTTTAATGTTATTAAAGCACTTGTTGTTTTAAAAATACTCTCCACTTTCGGGCTCTGACCCGTTTGCTTTCAAATCTACTTTTTGTAAAAACCTTTTTAGGTGCCCAGCCACAAGGACACCATGCATAGGAATTCTATTCAGGTGACGAGCTGTAGCTGTTGTGGAAGTTACAGGGCCTTGATATTAGACGCCTCATTTTCTAGTCTTGACTCCATATTCAGTTTCATCATTTGTAGGGCATGTCTGCCATTTCTATTAGAGACTTTTTATATTTCAGTTACTCAGACTTTGGTGTGTAATTAATTCAGGATTAAGACTTGTTTTATTATTTCAGTTGTGGGATTGTTGTGAGGAGTATTTCCTCCAGACTTATTATTATTTGTTGGTTATTCTATTGCTTCTTTATGGTGAATGGTTATGTTATCCTTTCATAATTCTTTTATTGCATGTTAATCAGATTTAATTTAAAATTTGACAACTTACTTTTTAAATATTAGGTGGTTAGTAATCATTAAATGTTTTCGACGGTGATGCTATTAACTGAACCAACTTGGCATTTTGAATTAATTTAATAAAGGAGTAGCTACCCGGTCTTTAATTAGTCGGGGTGTCAAAGTTGGTATCAGAGCATCAGGTTCTAGTGCCCTTTAGGATCTGTACGGCTTATTATGTTTTCGCTGAGCTTTCTTTGATGTAGAGCCCTATATTTTAGGACTGTTGTATTCCTTTATGTATGCTTCGCTCTTCAGCTATTTTAAGTTTATAACTGCAAACTTATAGACTTTACTCTTATTTCAGATGCCTCCACGGCGTGCACCACGGGTTCCTAGGAATGCATAGCCAGAGCCCCAGCCAGCACCAGTATAGGGCACCATGAATGCAGCCGAGGTTGCAGCCATTGTAGCCCAAGCGGTAAATGTCTCTCTTGCCATTGTACAGCAGGCACCACCTCAGGCGCCAGTAGCCGCTATAATTCAGGCACATGCATTCCCGTCTGCTTGGGAACGCGTTCGTGATGCTTTTCAGAAAGCACACCCTCCGAAGTTCGCAGGTAGCTTCGATGTTGTGGTATCTAGTCAGTGGAGGAAAGATATTCAGAGACACTTGAGGATGTATGAGTGCACTGATGTTCAGAGGAAGATACTAGCTACTTTCAAGCTAGTGGGATCTGCATTGCAGTGGTGGGAGTCTATTACCACCGCAGAGGAGAGAGATACTCTAACGATACAGGAGTTCTGGGTGCGGTTCGACCGCAAATATTTTCCATCAGCTGTTCACACGGAAATGAGGAGGAAGTTGATGAACCTTAGACAAGAGGGTAAGACTGTGGCCGAGTATGAGGCCGAATTCAAAAATTTACTGAATATTTTTCCGGATGAGATACCGACAGAAGAGAAGAAGATTCAGAAGTTTACAGATGGATTGACTTGGAGGATCGGTCAGCACTTGTTGGGGAATCTATCGTTGGCCACTTACTCTGATGTGGTTAACGCTGCACTGCTCCATTGCCAGGACCATCGCTTTCACTTGACAGAGGGGAAGCGATCAGGAGAGTCCAGCCATCAGGGCAGGACAGGGGAAAATGGTGCCAGCGGGGCACAATCAGCTCAGGGTCAGTATAGGCAGGGTGATCAGGGTTCCTAGCAGGGGGATTCTAAGAGATTCCGATCAGGGGGTTTCAGGATCGATAAGGGAGGATTTCGGAATGTCCAGCAGGGTCCGAACGGCCAGCAGGGTCAAAATGGTCAACAGAAGCAGTTTCAGCAGGGCCAGCAAGGCCAGGGCAGAAATGGTAACGGTCACCAGGGCCGTGGTCAACAGGGGCAGCGAGGGGGAAACTTCCAGGGGAAGTGTTTCATTTGTGGTAAGACTGGCCACAAACGTCAGGATTGTCCTGATAGGGGCAGGGCCCCACAGCAGCAGCAGCAGGGTGCTCGACACGAGCCACAGAGGCCTATGTTTCCCGCCACCCTCCCAGCACCACCACAGATGGCAGCACTACCACCCATTCCAGCGGTCCCAGTTCAGCAGGGGCAGCTTCAGTATGGGAGAGTGTATCAGCTTCAGCATGCCGCAGCCCCACAGAATCCACCGGCCATTGAGGGTATGTTCTCTATTCAGGGGACTATGGGGCGTATTTTGTTTGACACGGGGGCCATGCATTGTTTCATTGCCATGAGATTAGCACGCACTATTGGGTTATTAGACATCGCAGAGAGCACCGCTACTTGTGTAGACTCACCGTTGAGTAGGGGTTCCACGATTTCGCTTATGTGTAGAGGTGTGGGTATAGAGATCGGGAGGTTTACTTTACCCGCTGATATGTTAGTGTTAGAGATGACCGAGTATGATGCCATTATTGGTATGGATTGGCTAGTTGCGTACCGAGCCATGATTGACTGTTTTAGTAGGAGTATTATCTTTGTCATTCCCGGGCAAGAGATGTTTTTAGCAGCGATGCCTCGCCCTGAGGGAGGATCGTCCACTCATTTGTACTATATAGAGGAAGAGACCTCTAAAGAAGTGGTGATACCACTTGATTCGATTCCGGTTGTTCGAGAGTTTGCCGATGTATTTCAGGATATACCTGGATTACCTCCGAGTAGAGAGATAGATTTTGTGATTAATTTGACGTCGGGCACTTGGCCTATTGCCCGCGCACCTTACCGTATGGCTCCAGCTGAGATGAGAGAGTTACGGGATCAAATTGAGCAGTTGTTGGGTCAGGGGTTTATCCGGAGAAGTACTTCGCCGTGGGGTGCCCCTGTGTTATTCGTAAAGAAGAGGGATGGATCGTTGAGGTTGTGTGTGGATTACCGGGAGTTGAATAAGGTCACGATACGGAATAAGTATCCGTTGCCCCGAATCGATGACTTATTCGACCAGCTGAGAGGAGCTTCTTTCTTCTCAAAGATTGATTTGCGATCAGGATACCATCAGTTGCGTATCAGGGAAGAGGACGTCTCGAAGACTGCTTTCTTAACGAGATATGGTTCCTACGAGTTTCGAGTTATGCCTTTTTGTTTGACCAATGCTCCAGCCGTGTTTATGGACTTGATGAATAGGGTGTTCAGAGAGTTCCTAGATCAGTTCGTAATTGTCTTCATTGATGATATTCTGGTTTACTCCCAGACAGAGGAGGAGCATGCCGAGCATTTGAGGCAGGTTTTGCAGATGCTACGTCAGAACGAGTTGTATGCAAAGTATGAGAAGTGCGGGTTTTGGCTGAAGGAGGTTCAGTTTTTGGGGCATATTATTTCTGACCGGGGGATATCTGTTGATCCGGGAAAGGTATCCGCGGTGAGGGAGTGGGGATAGCCCACGACACCGACTGAGATCCGTAGTTTCTTGGGCTTATCAGGATACTACAGGAGGTTTATTAGGGTTTCTCAAAGATAGCGGGTCCTTTGACACATCTGACTCGTAAAGGTGTGCCGTTCATTTGGAGTGATGCCTGTCAGTTGGCATTCGATGAGTTGAAGGACAAGTTGACCTCAGCACCTGTGTTAGCATTGCCGAGACCGGGAGTTGAGTATCTAGTTTACACCGATGCGTCCTTACAAGGACTTGGAGGTGTATTGCAGTAGGAGAGTCAGACCATAGCTTATGCTTCCCGTAAGCTTAAGACTCACGAGAAGAATTACCCCACCCATGACTTGGAGTTAGCGGCAGTGGTATTTGCCCTTCGAATTCGGAGACATTACCTTTTGGGGGAGAAGTTTCGATTGTTCACGGACCACAAGTCCCTACAATACCTATTCACGCAGAAGGAGTTGAATATGCGGCAACGGAGGTGGCTTGAGTTTGTGAAGGACTATCAGTTTGATATCCAATATCACCCGGGGAAGGCTAACGTGGTAGCAGACGCGTTGAGTCGTAGGCCAGTAGATGAAGTGACAGGGGTGTGGAAGGCAGAGTGGAAGGAGTTGGGACACCAGGATGCAGTGGCCCGATCAATCATGTCGGTGATGACTGTTACACCGCAGATTGTTACGAGAGTGGTAAAGGCACAAGCAGATGACTCGTTCTGTCAGGAGCAGGTAGTTCGATTATTAGCAGAGGGAGCCCAGTCCTATACCGTTAGCTCAGACGGGGGATAACGCTTCAATGGGAGACTGGTAGTTTCGAAAGGGGAGGAATTGCGACACGAGGTGATGGCAGAGTCTACCGGCTCACGGTTCGCGGTACATCCCAGTGGAGACAAAATGTACCAAGACATGAGACGTCAGTATTGGTGGAGCAGAATGAAGAGAGATATTGCCGTGTTTGTTTCTGAATGCGCCACTTGTCAGCTGGTAAAATTGGATCATCAGAGACCGGCAGGACTTCTACAGCCATTAGAGGTCCCGATGTGGATGTGGGAGAGCATCTCCATGGACTTTATCACGGGGTTACCTACGTCACAGAGGGGTCACGACTCCATTTGGGTAATTGTGGACAGGTTGACCAAAGTTGCTCATTTTCTACCTGTAAGGACAGACTACACTACGGGACAGTATGCCTAGCTTTTTATTGCAGAAATAGTGAGACTTCACGGTATGCCCCTAAATATCGTGTCTGACAGAGACAAGATGTTTGTTTCACGGTTTTGGGAGAGTTTTCAGGAGGCCATGGGCACGAAATTGCGGTTGAGTATGGCTTATCATCCGCAGACCGATGGGCAAACCGAGCGTACAAATCAGATGTTGGAGGACATGTTGCGTATGTGCATCATTGATTTCGGGGGTGGATGGGAGCAGTATCTTCCACTTGTGGAGTTTGCTTACAACAACTCCTACCAGTTCACTATTGGCATGGCTCCATTTGAGGCGTTGTATGGTAGACCTTGTCGTTCACCAGCATGTTGGTTGGAGGTGAGGGACAACAAACTACTTGGGTCAGAAGTAATTCAGGATACTTCGGCAAGGATAGAATTGATACGGAGTCGCATTCGGGTAGCTCAGGATCGACAGAAGAGCTATGCTGATGCTACGAGGTTCTTCAGGGAGTTCCAAGTGGGGAACTAGGTTTTACTCAGAGTATCTCCTATGAAAGGGATTATGCGATTTGGGAAGAAGGGGAAGTTGGCACCGAGATATGTGGGACCATTTCCTATCATCGAGCGGATTGGGTCTATTGCGTATAGACTTGGGTTACCGGAGCATTTTCACAGGATTCATGATGTGTTTCATATTTCCTCGCTAAGGAAATATCTTAGAGATGATTTGGCTCATTCTCACATTGCTTTGAAGGACATCGATCTTCAGCCCGATAGCTCCTACGAGGAGGGGCCGATTGCTATTTTGGACAGAAGTGAGCGGAAACTGCGGTCAAAGATAGTTCCGTTAGTGCGTGTTCAGTGGCGACATCATAATGTCGAGGAGTCCACATGGGAGCGTGAGGATGAGATGCGCGAACGTTATCCAGAGTTATTTTTACCAGGTACTTTTAAGTTCCGAATTTCGGGCCGAAATTCTGTTATTAGGGGGGAAGTATGTAATACCCCGTACTTTTATTGATATTTATTTGTGGGATTAATTAAATTAAATGTGAATTAATTGAGAATTAATCCGGATAAAATACTAACGAGATGTGAGTTGGTATTTGATTATAATGTGTATATATGGTAATATATGAATATTGAAAATATTGAATTTGTCGTCAGATAAAAATACGGCAATTTGGGAAATTTTGTTGGGACGAGCGTGAAAGTCGCGTCAGGAATGTAATTATTTAAATTTAAAAGTGAATTTTATTTTTATGAACCGTATGGTCATTTTTAGTGCGCCAACGAATCCGGAAGAGTCGAAATAGTCAGAAAACACTAGTCGGGGGTTTAGTTTGGGTCCCGGGGCATTTTCAGGCCATACCAGCAACTTAAAAGGGTATTTTGGTAATTTTGAAATTTTGGGAATAATAACCAACGAATTTTGGGACTTAATATTAGGTTATTTTGTAACCCACTAAGCCATTACCAGCACTTAACCAACTAAAGGTCTACGGGAGTTATAGGAAGAAGTGGGAGAGAAGTTAGAAGAGGTTCCCAAATAGAAAACCACCATCTTCAACCTTGGGAGGAAATTCATAGAGAAATGGGAGAATCAACCCATTCACCAACACCAAATTCAGAGAACTATCTAAGGCAAGTGGTTTAATTACGTTAATTTCAAGCGAATGCTTCTTCCATGCTTAGAAATTGATATATTTGCATTGTATTGGGAGATTTATAAAAACCCATGAAATTGGAGTAATAAATTCAGATTTGATATAGGTTTGCATGTAGATTTGTTATTGGGTGATTGGACTTAAAGAAATACTACTTTTTATGTTACAAAAATGAATTTATTTATGGAAATTGAAGACTTTAAATTTCTAGGGTTCATGTTCATAAGGTTTGGGAAAGATTGGAGAGTTAAGATAATTAGATGATGTTTAGGAAGATTTGGCCCTATATAAATGTTAAATTATGACCTACGAATGTTTAGTGATGAATAGAAACCTTAAAATACTGTTGGGGCACTTTTAGATGAGATTAGAGGTGAAGAAAATTGGGAAAAACGAGATAGGAAAATTCTGGGCTCGAAACTGTCACCTCGTTAGAAGGCCTGCCCAGGTCGTTCGAACGAGCTCATTCGGACGAGCTTCTAACGAGTTGACGGTTTGACTTCTAACGAGTGGGATGTTCGTTCGATGCCTTTCGTTCGAACGAGAACTCGTTAGATGCCCATTTCGTTCGAACGAGACTTCTAACGAGTTGACAGATTGGCCTTTTTGGCCTGGTTTGATTTCTAGTGTCCCGTAACCTTGTTTAATTGTAGAGATAACATTTCCTTGATGACTAATTGATATAGTTGGGATATTCGGGATATATTGGGGATTAAAATATGGAAGAATGATTTGAACCAAATGGTAATTGTGGGATTAGGATGCGAATAACTAATCACGACGTGAGGATAATGGATGATGTGTATATATATAAGCCGAGGACACGTGTATTGGTATAAGAATGAGAAGTATACCACTAATAAATTATGGTAATTACTAAGATGTGTGCATGCTTAGTATATGTATATGATTTTATGTGTATGACATACCTACCATACTTGCTATCACGGGAGGTTTATGTTCGCTTATGGTCACCTAATCCTTGTGTGCCCGTATTTAGATTGGTACCTAGAGGACATAGTTCAAGGGAATGACTTAATTGTGAGTTAATAAGTCAGCTGACTATGGAGCGTAGGTATGTACGTGACCATGGATATGTTGAATTATGTTCGCCTCCATTTTCGTGTGTTGTGCTTATTAAATAATTCCTGAGAGATTCGAAATTTGTAATCCTTATGTACGTGATGTACCGGGATGGATAGCAGAGTATGTGTGCACCGCAATTTAGCCTCGGGGTGCTTATATTGCATATTTATGATGTGAATAATATACGGTTAAATGAAAAGGAATTTGGTATGTTTAATTGCGAGTATGATCGTAATAACGTCTTGATAAAGATAAAAAGGGATAACCTGCTGTGAAATAGTAATGCTGATAATTGAGAATCCGAGTTTAAGTAAAGCTATCTATTTAAGTGATAACATTGGGAATTCATATTGTGAATTGTGTAGGAAGGTTAGAACTTATGTCGGTTTAGTTAGATATGAGAATCACTTGAATGGGTACGGTACGTTAGGAGTGCACAATTAGTCGAGAGGTGAGTATTTCATGTGAGAGCACGTCCTAACATGTATTTTGCATTCATTGTTTTAATGTTATTAAAGCACTTGTTGTTTTAAAAATACTCTCCACTTTCGGGCTCTGACCCGTTTGCTTTCAAATCTACTTTTTGTAAAAACCTTTTTAGGTGCCCAGCCACAAGGACACCATGCATAGGAATTCTATTCAGGTGACGAGCTGTAGCTGTTGTGGAAGTTACAGGGCCTTGATATTAGACGCCTCATTTTCTAGTCTTCACTCCATATTCAGTTTCATCATTTGTAGGGAATGTCGCCCATTTCTATTAGAGACTTTTTATATTTCAGTTATTCAGACTTTGGTGTGTAATTAATTCAGGATTAAGACTTGTTTTATTATTTTAGTTGTGGGATTGTTGTGAGGAGTATTTCCTCCAGACTTATTATTATTTGTTAGTTATTCTATTGCTTCTTTATGGTGAATGGTTATGTTATCCTTTCATAATTCTTTTATTGCATGTTAATCAGATTTAATTTAAAATTTGACAACTTACTTTTTAAATACTAGGTGGTTAGTAATCATTAAATCTTTTCGACAGTGATGCTATTAACTGAACCAACTTGGCATTTTGAATTAATTTAATAAAGGAGTAGCTACCCGGCATTTAATTATTCGGGGTGTCACAATTGTTTTCTATCAAACTACAGAGGCTAAAAGCTGAATTGAAGAATTGGAATAGGGACACTTTTAAAGATATATTTCAAAAGGTAAGAGATCTAGAGGAAAATATTGTTCAGCTGGAATTATTATATGAACAGAGGAGCTCCGATTCAAATAGAGAAACTCTTAAAGAAGCTCTAGCTAAATTGTTTGGAGCAAATAAAATTAAAGAGATGTACTGGAGGCTGAAATCTACTATCAAATGGCTCAAATTGGGGAATGCAAACACTAAGTTTTTCCATTCCAGTGTTAAAGCTAATCAAAAAAGGCTGGGGATTTCTTCTATTAAAGATTGTTCTGGGATTCTTTTGGAGGAGGACCACGCTGTGAAATCACATATCGTAAAGTTTTTTGAGAATAATATGGCTCCAAATTTATCTTTAAGCATGGTGGATGTTTCTAATCTCATTCCAAACATTGTTACTTCTGAGATGAACTCTGATCTGGAGGCTTTTCCTTCTGAAATGGAGGTCTATACAGCATTGTCTGATCTTAGTGAAGACTCAACTCCAGGCCCTGATGGTTTTGGAGGCTCTTTCTATAAAATATGTTGGGATATCATAAAAGATGATCTTTTATCTACTATTAACAGTTTTTTTGTAGGTTAAAATATTCCTCAGAGCTGGTCTAGCACTTCAATAGTCCTGATTCCAAAAATTCAACATCCAAAGACTTGTGGGGACCTTAGACCTATTAGCCTCTGCAATTTCTCAATGAAAATAATCACAAAAATCCTTGCAACCAGACTTTCAAACCTTCTTCCTATCCTCATATCTCCTAATCAAAGTGGATTCATCAAAGGCAGGTCGATTCAAGATAATATTCTTCTTACAAAAGAATTGTTTGAAAATTTGGATAAGAAGGTGCATGGTGGTAATGTTGTGTGTAAGCTGGATATGGAGAAGGCTTATGATAGGGTCAATTAGGGTTTTTTATTATCTGTTCTCAGGAGTTTTGGCTTCAGGGAAAAATGGAATGACTTTATTTGGAGAGCTATTTCTGGAAATTGGTTCTCCATTTGCATAAATGGTCAAAGTTGTGGATTCTTCAAATCTAATAGATGGCTAAGACAAGGGGACTCTATCTCCCCAAGTCTTTTTATCTTAGCTGCTGAATATCTGAGCAGGGGCTTAAATAGATTAATGGAGGAGGGGAAAATCAAGCCTTATTACATGCCTAGTGGAAGTCCCCTAGTTTCTCATTTATCATATGTTGATGATTTAATTATCTTCTCTAGAGGAGATAAGAGAAGTCTCAATTGTCTCATGAATTTCCTTCTTAAATATTCCTCCATTTCAGGTCAGAGAATTAATCTTAATAAGAGCTCCTTCACAGTTAACAAAAAAAGTTCTCCTAGTTTCAAAAGTAAAGTGGCAGCCTGCACAGGTCTTCAAGGCAAATCTTTGCCTATCAAATAATTATGTTGTCCTTTATTTCGAGGGAGGAATAAGATTGTTTACTATGAAAGTCTTCTTAAGTCTTTGAGATCCAAGATGGCAGGCTGGCAATCCAAATATTTATCTTCAGGAGGTAAGTACACTTTGATTAATCACGTGCTCTCTTCTATTCCTCTATTCCTTTTGGCTTCTATTTCTCCTCCAAAATCAATTGTTCAAAATATTCATAGACTCTTTAATAAATTCTTCTGGGGTGATAATGTTGAATCTGGTTGGAGATATCAGTGGAAAAATTGGGAGTTTCTTTGTAGAGATCAATCTCAAGGTGGTCTTGGATTCAGAGATTTTAATACTATTTTAAAAGCCTCTATGATGAAGTTATATTGGAAGTCAGTGTCTGAATCTTCCTTATGGTCTTCTTACATGTCAAATAGATACAAAAATTCAAATACTTCCTCATATAGGGGCTCTCTCACCTGGAAGAAAATTAATGCAGTAGCAGATCTTTGTTCTTCTAATATGGAGAATATTAATGATAAATGGATTTGGAAGCCCACATCCACAGGCCAGTTCTCCTTCTCATCTGCTTTAGACATTGTCAAACTCCATTATCCTTCCTTTAGAGTTAGTACATTTATTTGGGATCCCCATATTCCAAAAAAATATTCTATTTTTATGTGGAAATTGCTCAATGACTATTTAACTCTGGATGATAATGTTAAATCCTTGGGCATTTGATTATGCTCTAGATGTAAAGCCTGTAAATCCAATGAGGAATTTATTAGTTATGTGTTTCTTCAATGCTCCATTATCCAGCCTATTTGGAAGTTTTTTGCAGATCTTATGGGCATTCCGCTGGATAAAGTTTCAATTCATTCTCTGCTTCATAGCTGCTGGTTAAAGTCAGGTCATACTGATTATTCTAAGTTCCTTGCTAAATGTATCCCAATTGTGGCTTGTTGGCAGATTTGGAAAGGAAGAAATAAAGCTTTCTTTGAGAATTGTAATGTGGTTCCTTCAGAGTTAATTTCGAAATCCATTTCTCTCAATTCAAATATTTACAAGGATTTTCCTTTCAAGAGTTCCATCTCATTCTTTGATAAAGGAATTTAATAGGTTTTTAATTTTACCACTCTCACGAGAGTACAAAGTTTCAGATCAGTGAAATGGCTTCTTCCTCCATCTAATTGTCAAAAGTTGAATGTGGATGGAGCTTCTAAAGGAAATCCAGGTTTATCTGGCTCAGGGGGTATTTTAAGAAATAATAAGGGTGAGATGATTTGGGCCTTTTCCCAATATGGTGGAGTTAATTCCAACTCTTATGCTGAACTTAGTGGTCTCCACATGGGAATTAAGATTTGTATTGATCATCATATTTCTAATGTTCTGATTGAAGCTGATTCAAAGTTTGTGGTGGGTCTGATTAATAGAAATTGGAAACCTCTTTGGCATTTGATCCCTTTAACTGATGAAATCAGGTCAAAATTATTGATGTTAAAGTATACTCTCTCACATTGCTACAGGGAATCTAATATGGTTGCAGATGCTTTGCCCAATCATGGTTCTGGTGCTAATTCTTTGAAGATTTTTTACAATGCTCTTGATCTTCCTTCTATTGTTAGAGGTGCCTATAGGCTTGATAAGATGGGATGTAGCTATATTAGATCTTCCTTCCAATTTTCTCGATAGTTTTTTCTCCAATTTGTAATGGGGATATTTATAAATTCCCATATTTAATCTTTAATGGATTTTTGCAGTTCCCTTTTTCTTGTAAGCCCTTGGAGAGGCTCTTTCTCCATTAATAAATTTATGTCTGGGATTTAATCCCTCTTCCATAAAAAAAAATTATATATATATATATATATATATATATATTTCAAAAGTGTAATACGTAATATTCTATTTTGATTTTATTAATTTAATAGGGTTTTTTGGGGTTTGACCCTCATTAAGTCTTTGCAATTGAGTTTAGAGCGTTTCCATAGTAACCGAAGAATGGACATAATATCTTTCGATTGAATGAGGTGTAAAGCAAGTTGGCATAGAATGAAAATGTTGACTATAAAAGAAATGGGTGAAACCCATTATAGCCGGTATTCACCCAAAACAAATACCAACAAAACAAAAGCCATTAACTGTTATCGTTATTTTGTTGGAAGAAACTCATTAACTGATATCAGATTATCACATCTAAGACAAAATAAAAGCCAGCAAAATTTATGAAGTTCCAAAACAGTGAAACCCATCTTAACCATAGCAAAAAAATTACCAAGTTACAAAATACCACACAAACAAATTAAAAATAGTGTCAATATATTTAATACAATCACAACAACTAAATTTAAAAATTAAATGAATCATTGCTTTGTCCATTTGCATTTGAACTTTGATCAATGCTCATTTGCATTCCATCGTTCCTCTCATTAATGTCGTTCCAAAATGGATAATACAAATCCTGAAATAATATTTAATCCATTATTAGAATTTGATAAAAATAATGAAATAAAAATTAATTTTATGAACTCTCAAATTACCTACATAAATACATCATGAGTAGACTATGCAAAGCGTTCCAAAAATAGAATTGAGTGTGTGAAGCCTCAACTTGATTAAAAATTTGAGTAGTACCTTCTTTCTCCTATAAATATGACATATCAAATAACATTAAATAATAATAATAAACTTTGGAAATAAATAAAAATTTAATAAAATTGATCATTTTAAGTTAACTAACCTTTCTTATATTTTTTTTCCTCTTATGGGCAAATTTCTCCGTCATTCCTTGTTGCCTTCTACAACGGGGTCGACCTTTTCTAGTAACAGCTAATGGAGAACGAATAGTTGCGCTTTCTTTGCCATTACCATCTTCCCTATGTGATGATGTTTTGAGTTGTTCAATTGTAAATGGAGTAGGTTGACTACAAATTTCACTATTATCCAACTCATTAGATAACCATTTAATCCAATTCATCACCAATATCGTGCGATCTTCACTTTCCGTTGCCTTTTCCATAATCTTATAAAACGAATTACACATTATATCATTACGCTCGTTCTCGGGATTCATTGCCCAATCTGAGTAAATGATTTTAATATTTGAGTGATGCCTTTTGACATCTTTTCTCCACCGCCGAAGAATGTATTTTTCAGGTACGAAATCTTACTTTTTTTTAATTAAGACGGTGAGACGATGTCTACATTGGACCCCCCGTGACTCAAATAAACAACAATTACACTTGACATCACAATCAATGGGGTTGAAAGTGATTATAAAAGTATGATTTTTTTCAATACGTTCTACTTCTTCTATTTCATTTTCCTCAACTTCTTCATTATACTTATTCAAGTCAATGCTAGGACAGTCTTGCAAAAATTCAAAGTCCATTCCTATTAAATTTTAACAAAACAAAGCACATTTAAAAAAATAGAAATTGAAACTTGAAAAAAAAATACTTATTTACCCTTTTTATTCTTTTAAATACTTGTTTTAATCTACATATACTATAAAAAAAACACTTTTGAAAAAATGAATATAATTTATTTTATAAAAGCCCTAAAATTTAATATTTAAATAAATACATAAATGAGATGAACCAAATTAAAACTTACCTTGAGGAGTGTTGTTGATGATGAGTGTGCTCCCATTTTCTTCTTGCTTGACAATGGTTCATGATGTTTCACTGTAAAAAAAATAATTTGGCTAATGTTGTAGAAGAAAAGGTAGAAAAAGACAAATTTGAGAAAAAAAATCTTAAAACCTTAAAACTACATTTTGTTGGTTTTGATGTCCGATCACATAACTCCCTTTTGGCGCCACTCCTTTTTCTTCTTGGTTTATTGTCAGTTGACTTACTTTCGATTAAAAAAACGGGTAGAATAGAATTGTTGTTGAGTTTAATCCCATATATTGGGGTTTAACCCTCAAAATAACTTCTAGTGAAAAAGTATCACGAAAAGCTTTACCAAGTATAATCCTTTTTTTTCTCCTTCTTTATCACTACTAAAAATTATTTTGGTGGTCAAATCCTACTAAATATAGGAGTGGTGTTATGCGTACAAAGCAACTCCACAAAATATTCTTCAAAAACAATAAAGTTTTGTGTCATAACGGGACTTCATATCACAAAGTAATACTTAATAAGTAAGCGAAAGAATACGTGAAATTCACGTTTAATTTAGGAGAGATTTTGAGGGAGATTTTTATACCCATATTATTATTCCTAAATGCTTTGATGGTTCAAGTCGATACTGAACAGTTATTGAATCCAAACCTCGAGTAACCCAAATTTATTACGATGGATTCGAACTCTTTTTCATGTCCGTTTTGTAAAACCACCCACCTCTATATCTTTATTTTTATATACTAGGAGCCACTAAAAATTGTCCCAATTCCCAGCACTTTCTTTGGCCGTACAAGTAGAACACCAGTTTGAGACAAAAGAGACTACAAATACGAGACCAAGGTCATGATATCATGTAAATTAAAAGTTCAACCCGTCCAAAATTAAGGTCAAAGTTAAGCCGTCTGTTTAAATTTTAGTGTGCACTGATAAATGATATATTAGTAAAATGGAATGGAGTGAGGCTTAAGAAAATCACATTCAACTATTGAAGAAATGTAAGATTCAAATTGGGGCATGAGTGCAAAGGATTTGAGAATCAAATTGGGCAAGGAGCGAGCCTTAAGAAATCCCATTGGACATGGGTGCTGTCCAAGGAGATGCTTAGAGCATCTTGAGGGATTTGTGATACTTTTGTGTATCTTTCCGTTAATTTTATATAGGATACGAGTATTTGTACTCCACATAATCACTAGGGCGCTCCACGTTTTTTTTTTCAGAAAAATGGTGCACGAATTTATCTTTTAACACGATATAAAGTCATATTTTTTTACCCCATGCGGATATGAAATATGACATGATATGAAATCATATTGTTTTATCTAATACGAATACGATCTAAATAAAAAATGGCATAATATAAAATTATATTATTTTACTTAATACGATCATGATTCATTTAAAACACGATAAAACATAATTTTTTTTATCTAACACTAACACGACTCAAATAAAATATGACAAGACAAGAAATCATATAATTTTACCTAACACGATTTAGAACTCCGGCTACGCCATGCTTAATTTCTTATGCAATGTCGGTCTAAAGCTTGGATAAAGGGGGAAGATTGCGTTAGGTTGACATTCGATATAAAACTTTGTCCAATCCCTATGAATATGAATTCTAGGGAAAAAAATACTTTTTATATAGTGTTGCATTTTGATTGGGTCGTGCTCGTATTGTGCAAGGAAAAAAAATTGTATCGTGTTAGGTAAAATAATATGATTTTATGTCGTGCCACGTTTCATTTGGCCGTATTCTAGTTAGGTAAAAAAGATTTCGTGTTGTCTCATACTTTAATTGGATCTTTTAGTGTCCGATTTTATTTTGACAATGTTCGTGTTAGGTGTAAAAGAGATTTCGCCTTGTTTATTAATTGGGTCATCTTTTTTGTCGTAAAAGAAATACGAATTCATGTTGAGCCGTGCTTTATTTCGTTCGTGTTAGCTTTAAAAACAATTGTTTCGTGTCGTGATATGTTTTGATTTAATCGTATTTGTGTGAGGTTAAAATGTGATTTTATGTCGTGTCACAATGTCTTTCGCTTGTGTTCGTGTTACGTAAAAAAAATTGGCGCCATATCAAAAAAAATATTTAGAACTAAACTGGTCGCATTAATATAGTTTAGGGGTTACTCAGATAAATAATTCTAATAATTTCTATAGTAAAATTGTAAAAAAAAAAAGATGTTTAAAAAAAAAAACAGTGAAAATAACTTACAGTTATAACCAAGTAACGACAATGGTCAACCCTTTTTATTAAAAAATAAAAAAAAACTCATATATTAAACTTTCAAATTACAAGAGGCTGTCTTTTTAAATGTGAGATGGGATTGGTGTTTGGGTGAATCGGTATGCCTAGGGGTGTTCACGGGTCGGTTCGGGTCGGTTTTGGACCCTAGTTCAAACCGAACCGAACCGATCGGTTCGGTTTTGGAAAAGGTCAGACCGAAACCGAACCGACTATGAAAAAACCCGTCGGTTTCGGTTCACGCCGGTTTCGGTTCGGTTCGGTTTCGGGTCGGTTTTCGACGGTTTCATGTTTGGGCCGGTTTTTTTAAGGGCGGTTTTCGGTTTGGGTCGGTTTTTAAAGGTGGGTAATGGTTTTTGGATATAAAAATATAAGTTATTTAGTTTTTTTTTAATATATATATTGGTTCGGGTCGGTTCGGTTTGAGTCGGTTTTTCCCACGTATAAACCGACAACCGAACCGACATGGTCGGTTTTTTATATCCATAAACTGTAGGCCGAACCGAGCTAAAAAAAATCGGCGGTTTCGGTTCGGTTCGGTTTTCGGGTCGGGCGATTTTTTTGAACACCCCTAGGTATGCCCACTTGAGATGGTTTTGAAGATGCCTGAAGGGTAAATTCGTACAATTTTATTCCTAAAAAGCAAAGTTCTAAAAAATGCGGGGAGTGACCAAGGCGTGGAGGTCAAGTCTTAAGCCTTGTAAGTCTAGGCTGGTCTTGGCGTAAAAAAGCGTGAAAAAACGTTTAGGCATTTTTTAATATATTTTAATATTTTTTACCATGACAAGGCTATTTAAAATACTAAATTGGTACATACCTTAAAAATATGTCTAAATATTTGTAAATTAAAATACAATTTTTTTAAAATACAAAAAAAAAAAAAGATGCATCTTTTCACGCCTTACTTCTAAAAAACTCGTGTTTTTTCACGCCTTAGCTCCAAAAAACGCGCGTTTTTTCACGCCTTGCCCCAAAAAACGTTGACCATCATTGACCACGCCTTGATCCACGCCTAGGGCCAAAACTTGGCGTATCTAAAAAGTCTCGCGCCGCGCCTAGGCGCGTTTTTTAAGAAATTGCTAAAAAGAAAAGTGGAGCGTCGTGATTATGTGGAGCGTGAATAGCGATGTCCTTCTATATAAATAAAAAATTTGAAATGTCTTCTTCGAGGTGGCTTTTTTGGATAAAAAAATATTATAAAATAATCGTTTTGATAATACTCCTACAATTATTTGTAGAAAACTAGTTTTGAAATGTGATGGCAAGTTTAAATTAAATTTACTATGTAAATTAAAAAAAAAAAATCACATTTAGATTCTATTAGACTTTCTTTTAGACATTCTAGACCCACCATGTTTTCCCCTTACATATAAGACCTATTCCTAATTTTTTGAATTTTTTTTCACAATTTTACCTTTTTAAAACCAACCATCCGTAACTTCCGAGGAAGTTATATAAGTGGTTGGACTTTTTTTTTTTAATCTTCAAATGATCATAACTTTTGATTCATTTTCACAAAATTACTATTTTTGAAACCTGCTCGACGAGATCTATCAAACAAGATCCATGAGCGCTATAAAATTCCAAAGAAAAAAATTTACACAAATAGTAAACTTTACTGTATGCACTAGAATATGAAATAGTTTTATATATGTGATATTTTCACAAACAGACAGTAATATTTACTGTGGTAATATTATATATATACACGGTGGATGCAAACCATTTTTTTTCAAAATTACCTTATATTTAAAGGTTCGGGCTAGCGGTATCCAATCCTTACCACCATTGTTGGAGCTTCAACGACCTTCGTCAGAGCTCTGATTTGGGGTGGGTAAGGGTGGCATGTGGTGCCGCTGGCGCGGACCTTTGAAAATAAGAGACTTCTGAATAAATGGGTTTTGGATCCACCGAGTATCATGGGTGCCTCTGGCGTGAACCTTTGAAAATAAGATTGGATGAATGGGATCGGGATTCTCTGGAGCGCCGGTTTGGTGTGAGTAGGGGTGGCATTAGGTGCCGGTGGCGCAGAACTTTAAAAATAGGAGCATATATATATAATGTGATAACACAATAAATGTTATTGTTTGTAAAAATGTCATAGATATTAAACTTTATTGTATACACCAGAAAATGAAATAGTTTTATAACTGTGACATTTTCACAAACAATAATACTTACTGTGTCAATATATTTAGGAAATAGTTTTATATATATAACATTTTCACAAACAGTAACATTTACTGAGTTAATATTACACAATATATATATAACATTTTCACAAACAATAACATTTACGGAGTTAATATTACACAATATATATATACATAAAGTCTCCTATAAGGACTCTTTATGGGGCAGACCCCGGTACATACTATTTTTTAAAATAGTAAAATAATAAATTTTTGATAAAACTTTATGGATATGATCTCCATAGTGAGAAGATCATCTCCAATTTTTTTCGTCGAAAAATTCAATAAAAAAGCCATTGAGATGAGGTGATATGTAAAAAAATGATATAAATATGTATTTTCAACCGTTGAAATGTTGGGTCGGCACCAGGCGCTTTATTGATTGAATTTTTTTATGAAACTTCATGGATATGATCTTCTCACTATCGAGATCATATCCATAAAATTTCATCAAAAAATTCAATCAAAAAGTGGGTGAGATGATCATCAATATTTCAACGGTCGAAAATGCATATTTATACCATTTTTTTAGATATCACTTCATTTCAACGGTTTTTTTATTGAATTTTTTGATGAAAAAAATTGGAGATGATCTTTCGACCATGAAGATCATATCCATGAAGTTTCATCAAAAAATTTATTTTTTTACCATTTTAAAAAAATGGTATGTACCGGAGTATGCACTATAAGGAGTCCTTACAGGAGAGGGCCTATATATATATATATATATATATATATACTAGCCGAATGTCCGTGCGTGAAGGCACAACTAAAATTTCCAAAATATGTAATTGAAAGACGAAAAAAATACCAAAATAGGTAATTGCAAAAAGACAAAAAAATTCATTCCCCAACAAAAAAAGTGTAATTTGAAAAAAAAAATTGGCCATAATCTTTTTTTTATAAGACTATCGACCTTTCATAACAAATAGAAAATAACAAATACTCCACCAATATTCAAATAGTCTAAATTCATCAAACAAATTCACATATAAGATGATTGGTTTGTCGATCATCCAATGAACTAAACAACATTCAAAATACACAAATATGTATATGCACACCGTTAACTCAGTTTTCAAACAATAAAGACTGGTTCGCCGATCGTCCCATTAGCTTACAAAAAAAAGGTTCAACCAAAAAGGATTGAATAATAAGGTTCAACAAAAAAAGAACAAAAATGAAATTCGAACAATGACATAACCTACCAATCTAAACGAATAGAAAGGTTCACGAACTAATCATCTACTTAACCTTAGCATAAAACATTTTAATCAACCCTCTCCTACATAGTTATAGCATTTTAATTCTAGTCTAATTGAAAATCACCATAGGCATTGATAAATATTACATTTTATATACACATTCAACAAAACAAAAAATACCCGAAAACATATTGCACTATAGAGAATAACACATTCCGCAAAAATAGATTGCAACCAATGTGATATTAAAATAGAAATTAAGAGAGTTAAAAATGAAATAAACCAAAAACATGTCTGAACTTAGAAACCTCTAAATAAGAATTTCTAATTATAACTCTTCGTGTGCCTTTTTCACTGTATCATGGTCCAAACAAAGATTGGGCTACAAAAGAATGTATAGAAGTATGAATCAAAAGTAAGGTGAATCTCCGAGTAAATCTAATTCCATTAGTTAAACCAAAATCCTCCAAAAATGAACCACCAAAAGTCTGATGAATCTCTGCCCAACTCAATATATAAAAGACAAAAACATGTAATTCAACTGAATCTTGTATGACAATAAAGAAAGAAAACTACTAATATCCATTCCGCATAAATATCTGAAGTAATTAAAAATTGACAATTACAAAAAATAGAATAAAATATATAAATAGCATTTTCAGCAAAGTGAAACCTTCCTTGCAGTAAAGAGATCTATGGCCAGCAAGTAAATCGATACTGAAGATAATGTCATATGGTATGTTAATCCCCATTTCAGTTCAGCATTTGGATCCAAAACCATGAGGGTGTAGTATAAAAGAACAACTGTAGGTCCCATGGTGAAAGCACTACTTGCAATTTTAGGACTTTCCAACCCTGAAGCATAAACTCATCAAGTGTTGTCAATTGTCTCCAAAACTAAAGGACATCACCTAAATGAAAAGCATAAAAAAACCTCATCAAAATAAACAATTGATAAGCATCACAGAATTCATATTATTCAGTTGCAAGTCTACGGGCCAGTAAAAACACCACCCTAACAACCGTACACTTCATAACAAATTTATTATTTCATATTAGGGAAAAATATAACAATTTATAGTGCGGTTGATAATCATAACAATTATGACACTTTTATGATTGTTGAAGAAACAAATCAAAACAGAAAAAGAAAAAAGAAAGTTGAATTTGATTAACCTCGTACGATTAAGAATGTTGAATTTGATGACTTGTTTGGATCACCTCCTGAAATTAAAAAATGAATCAAATGCTTCCAATTAGAGGACACCCTATTTTACCAGAAAAGCAAACACAAACAAAAATATGCACATCTAATTGATGAGACAAAAAAGAACTCTGACAGCGTGTATAATACTTGTAATTTCAGATCCCTTTTTACTGCGATAAGAGGTTACTTTTTAGAAGAAATATAATCTAAATTAATCTCACGTAGCATGAAGTAGTGAAATAATTTCTCATATTTTCAGTCCAGTGCTTGGTAATGGCATTACCAAACACATATAAAATACCGAAAGGGGAGAAACATAGGAAGGCTCTTAACTAAGTGAAATTTGAGATTCCATCAACCATTGGACTCACATGAGTCCTCTACATTTTAGTTTGAACTCAACTGTTTTTCATATCCAAAATATTGGTTGGTTCAAGAGATTTAATTTTAGGTTAGTCATGACCTTCATACAGGTAAAACCATTTTGAATTCTATATATTTCAAAGAGCATAAAAACTAAGTAACTGTGCAGAACAATTAGAGATTTAGAATTGAAAATTAGCAAATAAAGAGGGCTATATTCTACGCATGAGTGACTGTATTTCTGATGAATAGGGGAAGATCAATAAAATATTAATGAGAAAATAATAGGAGAGAAACCATAGTAATGAAAAAAATGAACAAACCGAATATATAGACACTGTTTCTGGAGCTTCTTTGCAATGGCAAAGCCCTGTCGTTGTTGAAGTACCTAAACCACAAACAAAGCATAATGTAATTGAACCTATTCTAATTCGGATGCTGCACAAAAAATGGTTGAACCTATTCTGATTCAGAATCTGTCCAATGCCTTAGATTCTGAATTAAAGGAAGTTATTTACCAAGTTATTGACAGTTAATCCATGAAATGTTCAAAATACTACAATTCTATAAAATCCTGTAAAAAGTTCATAGAATAATCATTTGATTGGAAAACATCCTTGACTGTGTATTGTATTGAAAATGAAGCTACAATGTGTGATATACGAACTATGACAAAATGGACCTAAAATGTAGCTCTATGGAAGCTCCTGCAGTGCTTACAATTGGTTTCCCCTTAAGTTGAGTTGGGTTTCTTAGAATTATACCGATAAAAGTCAATATTAACCAACCTTCAAAATCAAAGTTATGTATTTCATTAACAATTATAGACTCATAACACACCACACAGCAGCATGCAAGTCGAGTAATCATATACAAAATGTCATAGACATAACTAATGTTATGTCAATAGTGCATATTATTAAGAAAAAATTCAAACACAATGATAGTGATTCTCGACAACCAATATAGTAATACAAAAAGGAAAAGAAGGCTCTCCAATAAAATTCTATAAACTACAAAGCAGTTTCAATTTTGTGAGCTTATCTATGTAAACGTTTTGTGTACATCAAGCATATCTATGTAAATATTTAGTGTACAGCAAGCATATCGTGTACATCAAGCACAAATAAAAAACTTTTAGAATTAATTTATATCTATTATACAGAATATGTGTGTTAGTTTATAGAAGAGATACTCAAATAACAAACAAATTACGACCGAGAGCATAGTTTTGAAATACTCCAGATGCTTGAGAATTTTTTTTACCACCTACAGAGCTTGTGTGAGAGAAAATGCTAGAATTTAAGTTATGAGGTGGCGTTGCAGGAAGTGGAGGAACTTTATCTTGAAGAGGGTAAGAAAAGGGAGCATGGCACTATTAAATGTTCTAAAAGAAGCAAAATCTTTGAATGTCAATCAGTTCGGATTTGAGGAAACTTATAATGGTGTGACTTCTCACCTGTGTGACTTGGAATCTGGCGAAGATGATGATTGGAGAACGAAGGACTATCTGCATCAAGGGAACTCTTGCATAGAAGTTGCAATCCAGAGACAAAAATAACACCTGCCTATGGAGGTAGGTTTGTCCATTATGGCTTTTTTATGTGAAAATCACGAATGTCGTCTTTCAACTTTATCTCACTCGCTTAGTAATATAGCTCAGCAAAATTAATGAAGGAATCATGCAAAACATTACTGGGATGCAACAGTTGGAAGTTAAGCTTGACCCTGCATCTGCCCATGATTATCGGCCCATAATCGTGCCTCTAGTAAAATCAATTATGCAGGTATCTTTTAAACTTGTTTTTCTTTATATACTGTTGATGACGTCTTTTTTCCCGACATAATGTTGTTTATATTTTAGGTCCATAATCAGCACCCCTGCAAAAAGAAGGAAACACAAAGCTAAAAGTTAATCCAATCCGCCATATATAGTTTGATTGCAATCAACCAAAAAGGTAAACGAAAGAAAATGAGATGTTGGCAGACAAGAAATGGAAACAAACCTGTAAGAGGGTAGGCGAGAACTTTGTCAATTTCGGTAGACATTAAAATGAGATGGCATGAAGTGTGGGCGAGAAAAATGCTCCCCGTCAATGACCGATGAAAACATTTGATTGGATTTTATAGTAGCGTATCAGAAGACAATCAATCCTCTTATGCAATATCGAATCTTCTATTATCATTTGCTCTTCAAAAGCATTGGGATCCAATGGCTGTGAATTCATCATCTAGAAATGGATCTTTTGATCCAAATGCTTTATGAACTTCGCCGGAGTGAGAAAAGTTAGGCCCATCTCCTCTTTAATAAAGTATCCAGTCCATGTGTCGTCCTAGCTGATGAGGATTCAACGTAGCCCACTGTATTCAGTTGCAACCATAATTCAACACTTAAACTTTAGTATTTTTCTAAGCCCAATTAAAGTTGTAAGGGAAATATATAAACAAAAGAACCCATATTGTAAGTCGTTAGAAACTCTGTTGCAGCTTCATGTAAATGAAATGATGGAGATCTGTAGAAACTCTACTGCAGCTTCATGTTGGAGGTCTATATGTAGCTAGTCTTGTGATTCCTTCTTTAGTAAGTCCAGTTGAAGTTCCCCTTTATCAATACGGGATTGAAGTGCTACGATACTATTTCATTTTTCCTCTATCTTAGCAGCATTTTTAACAGGTTAGTTGTAGAGGGTGTGGGGACAGGAGGGTATTGCGAGGTCGGCTTGGGAGAAGTGGGGGAAGGTGCGTGGGTGTGGGGTTGGCTGGGAGCATAGGTGTACAGGGGTGGGGTAGTTCCTATGAAGAAGGGTCCGTGGGTTGAGGAGTGCAAGCAAGTAGGGGGCTCCAACCCATTTAATGAAGTGAAGGAAGTAGATAACCTCCATTGATTGGGGCACCACTACCTTCTTGTATCCATTTGTTATATACATAAGGTCAAACTTTCTCTAATCTGCATTGTCATCTCCTGGTTCACATTTGTTTTAGCATTCATTCTCTTTCTAACCGGAGCAGCGTTCAACGATCAACACGATGAAAAAATTCTCTACTTCGGCATATACTATTGCTATGTTACAAAACCCGGAGTGGAATACTTCACATTCATCTAACTGGAAAAACATAAAACAAATGAAATACTGCTCGAGGGACTGAATAATTCTCTCTTTGATTCTTCATATCCCAATCTCTTAAAGACTTTAAAACACAAACTGCATCACAACCAAAGTGATTACCTGCCAGGATCCATAGGAGAAACAAATCAAACAATTAATTAGAAACATGAGAAAAACATTAAAAAAAATTGCACCTAAAATCAATAAATGTTTTTACTTGTTTCAAAATTCCCATCTTATTCCAATCAAAATAACACCCGAAATTCTAAACACGTAACTTAAAATCTTGAGATGGGAGAGAATGCAAGATTGGTCAATAGAAAGTGGAAACTTCCTCAATATAATTTCTCATCTTATTCCAATCAAAACGTTTGCCTTTTCTATCGTTTATTTCTCTTCCATTACACTCCCATAATCTATCTAATATGATTCGTCTTCAGTACTGCTTTCTTACCTTCTTGTCTTTCCATTTCTTTCCCATCTCCCCCTTTCCCTCACTTGCCTTCCTTCAGTATACTACGAACACTCAGTTAAAACAGTTAGTGGGTTCTGCTTTCTTCCCTTCTTGTCTTTCCATTTCTTTCCCATCTCCTCCCTTTCCCTCACTTGCCTTCCTTCAGTATACTACGACCACTCAGCTAAAAAAATTAGTGAACATAACAATCAAAACAGTAATTTAATCCTACAATTATACACATTAGATTATTGTCGGTATCTTTGCCATTGAAACTGCACATTAAAAAAATATAATGAGATAGAAAATGAATGAGAAACCAAGCCAAAAAATAAACAAATCGAACAATATATTCAACTATTCAATATAATCTTCATAAAAAAATCATCTACACAATAAATTCCCCAACGTTGTAGATTTAAAGAAAATAAAGGTAAATTAAGAAATCAATGATGGATAGACTCTCCACATGTTGATCTTCAAACTTTCTCAAATTACCATGTTGTTCAATGGATTCGAAATTGATGATGGGGGGTGTTGATACCAAAATTAGTATGCTGATATGGACGAATAATAAGAAGACACATGTCGATCTACGTGTCACAATAACAACGAGGAAGTCTATTTTCCCGAGGAAGTCATACTCACTCCGAGCAACAAGTGTTCTCCGAGGAACTCCTACGCTCCGAGGAACTCTTGAACAACGAGCAACTAAGGCGGTTCGAGCTGCATCTCGACCACAGCATTGATTGCCAGATAATCAACAGTTTAACTATTCATTGAATGCTTATCATCTTGACGCACACGCTTGAAGAGCATTAAATGAATTACTCTTTCATATGTATATCATTTAATGTATCACCCTTTCAGATTATAGCCTCAAGGCTATAAATACATTGTATTACCCTCATTCAAGGGGACCCGAAATTTCATGGGAGTACTTATAATCAAGAATTCCCAAACACTCAGCAATAGCATAACAGTGGACGTAGGCCATTCATATAAGGCTGAACCACTTTAAAATATTTTGTCTCATTTATTTATCCGTGATTGAATAATTAGAGTAATCTAATTTTTTTACATCAACAGATTGGCGCCGTCTGTGGGAACGACTGCTGTTATCGTTTTTCACTAAAAATCATTCATCATCAATGGCAGATAATTCGGAATCCAGTAATCGAAACGCTGGAAATGCTGGAAATCTTCCAAATCCTTCTGCACCTCCAGATCTGGCTGGAATTATGACGAATCTGGCTCAAGGACAAACCGCCATGCAAGAAACAATGCGGCAACTCATACAAACCCTTCATGACGGTGCACCTGCACATTCAGGACTGCGAAGTGGTCAGAGGCAAACCTATCATCTTTCTTCACGATCCAGGCGTACTGAGTCATATCGTAATGAGGAATCTGATGATTTCTCTTATCAACCTGGGCGAACTTCGTCAATAAGGGCTATAGATACTGATCAACGTGTCACTCTCTCTCCAGAGAGACCCAGTGCCTTGGAAAGACTGAGTAGGGCGTCTCCTTTCAGTCGATTAGGACCTGGAAGGAATAGGAGTCCGCCTAAGACCATATCGAGGAGTTTTCGACAACCATCAGATTGAAGAGAAGGATCAGCACAATCACGACCAGTTGCTCGTCAAGATAGATCTCAGGAGGCCACTTCAGAACAATCAATTGCTCGAACTAATAGGCCCGAGGAAGGAAATGATGCTTGGAAAGAATTCATTCAGCGCTTGGAGGATAGATTGGGAGAAATGGCTAAGGCGAAGAGTCCCCTACAACGAACTTTTGTTCAAGGGACACCTTTTGTCCAGGCCATTGTGGGTTTTTCTACCCCGTCAAAGTTTAAAGCACCTGTGGTGAACCCTAAATATGATGGAAAGATAGATTCTGTTCTTCACATAGAGTAATATCAAGCTGCCGTCGACATCTACGCTGTCCCCGACGAGATGAGATGTAGAGCATTCTCAGGAACTCTTACTGGATCTGCCCAGATATGGTACAACAATCTTCCTCGGGGTAAGATTTTAACTTTCTTTCAGTTAGCTGAGTTGTTCATCGACAATTTCTGTTATGGAGCAAAGCCAGTAAAAAGAGTAGCACACTTGTTAAGTGTTAGACAAAAATTTGGTGAGAGTACTAGAGTTTACATAACTCGTTTCAATAACGAGAAACTGGAAGTCATAGATTATGAAGAAAAGACAGCAATCACCGCCTTGATAAGTGGGTTGTTGCCTAACAAGTTGTATTACACTTTGGTCAAAGATTCACCTACAACTATGTCAGAGTTGATGGCAAAAGCGGCCAAAATCATAAATGTCGAGGAGGCTATGGCTGCGAAGAAGAATATGGATAAAGAGACCAAGGTGGAAGTCGACAAATCTAAGAAGAAAGAGTATAAGGGCAATGGCGGTGACAAGCATTCCAAGAATAGTAGGTCGTCATGGGAAGTCCTGAAAAAATTCGATAATTATACTCCTTTGAAAATGGGTATTAATCATGTCTTGGAAGAAATCAAGAATAGCGAGGAGGTAAAGTGGTCGAAGAAACTGAGGTCAGATCCTGATACGAGGAATAGGGAGAAATATTGCGAGTTCCATACGGATCATGGACATATGACCAAAAATTGCATAGCTCTTCAGAACGAGATTGAAACACTCATCCGAAGAGGGAAGCTAGCAAAGTATGTTGATCGGAGAGGCGAAAGAAGAAATAATGACCGAACTAGATAAAGGTACAAATCTCCTCGTCGAGCAGAGGAGAAAAAGAAGAGAAACCACGAAGATGATCCAGATGATGACCCCGATCTTCCTAAGAAACCAAGGCAGTCAGAACGAGAGGTATTTTCAATACGCTTTGGAACATTTGACTGTAATGTTATTACAGGTGGAGATGCAGGAGGAGGAGATCTTACTGCAGAAAGAAAAGCTTACCTCGGTGAGGCTCAGGCTTGCTCATACATTCAACGGATAAATTTGGCTGAAGAGGATCGCCCGAGGAAGGTAAACAAAGAGAAGCTGGTCATTGGCTTTTCAAAAAATGACTTGGCAGGTGTTCTTTACCCTCACGACGACCCTTTGGTGATCAAAATGAGGATGAAGGAAGTAGTGATTTCAAGGGTTTTGGTAGATAATAGTAGTTCGACGGACATCATGTATTACTCATGCTTTGACAGTTTAAATTTGAAATTATCTCAATTGGAGCCTTATCACAGACCTCTCCTGGGTTTTGCTGGCGAGAAAGTTTTTCCACTTGGGACGATCAAGTTGGATATATTCATTGGAACTTGGCCTACTTATCGAACAGAGAGAATACGCTTCTTTGTGATGGATAAGAATGTGCAGTCAGCTTACAACATCATCATGGGAAGAGTTGGTTTGAAGAAGTTCGAAGCAGTCCCATCTACAGTACATCAGTGATTAAAATTCCCAATAAATTTTTGGAGTAGGAGTTGTGAAAGGTGATCAAAAAGTAGCTCGGGAATGCTATTATTCATCTGCCGAGCAAGAGGAGCTTGAAGAATCAAAGAAAAAGACTACTACCTACCAGGTGGATGAAGGTACAGAAATTGAAACACTGGATCCCAGAGATGAATCCAAAGTTGTAAAAGGACAGGTGGTGGAATCTACAGAAAATGTTATTCTGGACGACGAGCACCCTGAACGAGTAACCCAGATAGGTTCGTCATTGGATGCCTCAATAAAACAGGAGTTGATAACTTTCTTGCGAAACAGGAAGAAAACTTTTGCATGGAGTCATGAAGACATGCCAGGAATAGATCCAAACTTCTTATGTCATGAGCTCAATGTGAATAAGGAGATCAAACCTGTAAAGCAGAGAAGAAGAGTATTTAGTCCTGAGAAGAATCAAGCTATACAAGAGGAGGTCGACAAGCTCCAGAAATCTCAATTCATTGAAGATGTGAAATATCCAGACTGGTTAGCCAACGTGGTGATGGTAAAGAAGAAGAACAATAAATGGAGAATGTGTGTTGATTTCACCGATCTCAATAAGGCATGCCCAAAAGATCACTTTCCATTGCCCAGAATTGATCAACTAGTGGACGCCACCTCGGGACACGAGCTGCTCAGCTTCATGGATGCTTACTCTGGTTACAACCAGATCAAAATGAAACCTGGAGACAGGCAAAGTACTTCTTTTATTACCCCTAAGGGAACTTATTGTTACAATGCAGGAGCGACATACCAGCGGCTGATGAACAAGGTTTTTGCCGAACAAATCAGTTGCAATATGGAAGTCTATGTCGATGATATGCTGACAAAGAGCAAGAAAGATGCTGATCATCTAGTTGACTTAGGTCAGACCTTTGATCAACTGGATAAATACCAAATGAAGCTCAACCCGACGAAGTGCACATTTGGAGTATGAGAAGGAATGTTCCTCGGATACATCGTCAACCAGCGAGGCATTGAGGCGAATCCAGAAAAGATCACAGCTCTTTTAGGGTTGCGATCGCCAACGACGAAGAAAGAGGTGCAGAGTCTTACAGGGCGAGTTGCAACGCTCAACAGATTTGTATCTCGAGCAACTGATACATGCCTCCCATTCTTCAAAACACTTCGAAAAACTTTCAAGTGGAATGATGAATGTGAAAAAGCCTTTCAAGACTTGAAGAAATATTTAGGAGCACCTCCATTGTTGTTCAGGCCAGTAATGGGAGAAAAGTTGTACTTGTACCTGGCAGTATCAGAAAATGCAATAAGCTCGGCATTGATCAGAATGGAGAACGGAGTCCAGAAGCCAATTTATTACACAAGTAAGGCTTTCCGAGGTGCAGAGATCAGGTACCCAAAGCTGGAAAATTTGGCATTGGCATTAATTAAGGCAAGTAGAAGAATGAGGCCATATTTCCAGGCCCATACTATCGTCGTGTATACCGACATGCCATTAAGACAAGCCCTTCATAAGCCAGAAAAATCAAGTAGACTGATGTACTGGGCAATAGAGCTCGGTGAATATGATATTGTGTATGAACCCAGATCATCATTAAAAGGGCAAGCTGTAGCAGATTTTATAGCAGAGTTTATATATCCTGATACTCCCGAGGAACAAAAGTTGCTCGCTGACCAACCTGTGGATGTTACAGGGTCAACAGACATAAGTCCAGACCAACTCCGGTTGGTAAAAGGGCTTATGGATGTAGAAAGATAATCAAATTCGAGCTCAGACCAACTCCGGTTGGTAAAAGAGAGAGAAGAAATGATCGACGAGGAGCGAAGAATATCAGGGGAGGATAAAAGAAAACAACAGATATTTCACCGAGGAACTCTTTCAGATAAGAAATTTGAAGACGAGTTACCTACATAGAGATTGTATGTAGATGGGTCATCTTGTACAAGAGGTTGTGGAGCAGGGATTGTTTTGACAACCCCAGACGAGATTGACATGGAATATGCCCTACGATTCCAATTCAAAGCCTCCAATAATGAGGCTGAGTATGAGGCCATGATAGCAGGTCTTAATTTAGCAAAGATTATGGAAGCACAACAAGTGATAGTATTCAGTGATTCTCAATTAATTGTGAATCAGATGATGGGAACATATGCAGTTAAAGGAGATTTAATGGTCAAGTATCATACAAAAGCGATGGAGTTGTTAGCAAAATTCGATGCCATTCAGTTTATCCGAATACCACGATTGGAGAATGCACGAGAAGATGCACTGGCCCGACTAGCATCAGCTACTCGTACCGAGATGCGAAGAACGATACCAATTGAAGTATTATAAAGTCGGAGCATAGATGAAGACCTGACGATGAATATTATTACCCTTGATTTAGGGCCATCTTTAATGGATCCCATCAGGGCATATATTGAGGAAGGAGAATTACCGAAGGATAAGCTCGCTGCTAAGACATTGAAGTATAAAGCTGCTCGATATGTACTAACTAATGGTGTTTTGTATAGACGAGGAATTATGGCAGGTTTGCAAAGATGTGTACATCCCTCCGAGGTGAAAGAATTGAATGAAGAGATCCATGAAAGGTCTTGTGGAGCGCATGTAGCAGGTCGGACACTTTTACAAAGAGTGATGACGCAGGGGTACTACTGGACAACGATGAGGGCTGATTGTATAGCCTATGCTAAGAGATGTGATAAGTGCCAATGTTTTTCCTCCATCCGACGAACTCCACAAGCATTGTTGACACCCATAACTTCCCCTTGGCCATTTTCCATGTGGGGAATTGATTTGGTTGGACCACTGCCAACGACCCGAGGAAGATTCAAGTACCTCGTCGTCGCAGTGGATTATTTTACTAAGTGGGTAGAAGCTGAGGCTCTGATTGATATGACATACGAGAAGGTGTACCAGTTCATTTGGAAGAACATCATCTGCCGATATGGTCTCCCTCATGCCTTCATCACAGACCATGGAACATAATTTGATAACGAGGAGTTTGCCGCTTATTGTCATCAATTAAACATTTTGAAGGTTCATTCAGCACCAGGCCATCCTCAAAGCAATGGACAGACTGAAGTGACAAACAGAACATTACTAAATGGTTTGAAAAATAGGCTAAGTGAGGCTAAAGCTAATTGGATTAATGAGCTACAGTCAGTATTGTGGGCTTACCGAACAACCCCCCGAGAAGCAACTGGAGAATCACCATATATGCTGGCATTTGGCAGTGAGGCCGTAATACCTGCCGAGTTGGGTCTTTCAACACACAGAGTGCTGAATTTCAATTCCCCAGTCAGCGACTTAATGAGAAGATTAGATTTAGACATGCTCGAGGAGGTTAGAGAAGAGGCAACCATTAGGAATGCTGCTTACCAACAACGAACAGCTCTGTTCTACAACAAGAGGGTGAAGAAATGCGACTTAAAAGAAGGAGATTATGTGCTAAAGAGGTCATTCAGAAGCACAATAAATTGAAAGCAAACTGGCATGGACCTTACCGAGTTATAGAAGTTGTTCGACCAGGAACTTACCGCATAGCAACTCTAGAAGGAGAGGAATTTAAGAATGCATGGAATCCTGAACACCTACGCAAGTATTATCAGTGATGTAAAATGTAAAGCAGTTCCATTAATATGAATAAAACGATGATATTTCACCATCTTCTTTCTTTTATTGAAAGTTTTTCGGGGAATACTAGTGTGCAACACTACGCTGTTCAGCAATAAAAGCAACACCGATAGTTCAAACCCAGACCAACTCCGGTTGGTAAAAGGGCGAGAACACCCCATACTCCTTTTGTTAGGAGGCGTACATTAGCTCAGACCAACTCCGGTTGGTAAAAGATTTAGTGGACATGATAGTTCGAACTCAGACCAACTCCGGTTGGTAAAAGAGCGAGAACACGATAGTTCGTACTCAGATCAACTCCGGTTGGTAAAAGGGAGAGAACAAACCATACTCCTTTGGTTAGGAGGCTGACACTGGCTCAGACCAATTTTGGTAAAAGGGCAAGTGGACAAGATAGTTCAAACTCAGACCAACTCCGGTTGGTAAAAGAGCAAGAACACGAGACTCCTAAAAATGCCAATCTCGGATTGGTTAGGAAACAAGATATGACCTCAAAAACCAACTTATGTTGGTCGGGAGGTAAGATTATTACAAAAGTTCCTTGAAGAATAAAATATCCTAAATAGTACCAAGTATAGCTGGTCGAGGATAAAAACCCACTAACTATAGTTGGTCGACAAGCACAATTCAACAACCTTAGTTGGTTGGAAAAAATTTCAACATTTTGTATACTCATTACTTCATTATTAAGTGATCGAGCAACATTACTAATACTTGTAATTTTTTATTACTAAGTTGGTCAATGAACCACATGATATTATTATGCAAGCACAAATATAAAGTGTTTAACGAGTATAAAACAACAGCAATACAGATTTGCGAACAAAAATGAAACTTTTCATTAATTTCAAAATGAATTACACAAATTTATTACATTAAATTCTGTACTAACTATTACATTAGAACCTCATATTCTACTGGTCTTTTCCCTGTTGCTTTTGAAACAGGCTCCTCGCCAGCAGGAGGATCTTCCAGGCAAAGAGGAGAATTAATGAAGTTAATATCTCGAAGCATTCTGACGTTCATTATTGAAGGAGTGTCCAGTAGATGCTCGGGACGAGATACTTCGATCTGAGAGTGAATATTGTAGTCACCAAGGTATTTTGCAATTAAGCTCCGAGGAATGGCACGAGCTGGGATCCATTCCATGTTTAAATTATATGGTGGCACAGGCAGGTCAAGAACCCCAGGATCATAATAATCCCACAGGTAGTGCCCCTGTTCAAGCTTCAGCACGCCCAAGGCATTCAGCCAACCTTGCTTGTAGCCCTCGTTATTGGCATTCTGGATACGATCATCTAAATGGAATAACGCTTCGTTGTATCCATCCATCCAGAACTCCCTGGGCTGTTTATTAAATTGAAATGTCAACTTTTCAAGCTTCTCGTGAAGGTTTCTGGCAAGAACATCCTTATTATCCAGAGCAGACTTTGTCGAAGCAAGTTGAACCTCCAGAGTTTGGATTTTCTTAGACATTTCAGACAAAGCCCGATCTTTTGCATTCAATTGGAACACTTGGGTTTCCAATGTTGATTGAGTACGAGCTTCTTCAACAGTACGACGAAGACCTCTTGATTGACCCCGAGTAGGTGGAGTACTTTGTTCCTCGACAACCTCCTGAGCAACTCTTCCTCATCCACGAGAACCTCTTCCTCGTCCCCGAGTATCAGTAGAAGTGCCCGACCTTCTCAAGGTGTCGAACTCTTGCCTTAATTTGGCATTCTCAACCTCTAGAAATAAAAATCCCTCGTCAGTCACTGGGATTACAGCTGTTTAAGAAGAGGCTGCAGACTTATACTGTGCTAGCTCTTTCTGCAAATTGTTATTCTCTTGCTCCAGCAGCTCATCAATCTATCTACATGCTTCAACTTCACCCTTTAAGGTTCTCTCCCTGACATCGTAACCAGTAAGAAGCTTTTTCTGGCCTTCCTCGGCAGAAAGTTGCTGATACTTCTTCTCATATCCCTCATGCAACAGAGCAGTTGATTCTTTATATTGCTGCTGAAGTTCATCGAGAGTACATTGCAGATCTTAAATCATTTCGTAATATGCCACATTATTGGCCACAGCTCGGTCAAGTAAGTCTTTCAGGTACTGATAAGCTTCAACTGCCTGCTCTGAAGTACCATGACCAAGGATGTCGATAACTTCTGATGCACTTAATTCAGTATGACCAGCCTTATAATATTCATGGCATTGCTGCATCATCTTAGTATCATTAGCAGATATCATATCCATCCTGGCCAGAAACTAACAGAGAAAGAAAAAGTAATCATCAAAAAGAAGATCAAGACAGAGTACAGAAGAGAAAAGAGACAATCATATGGAAGAAAAGAGCTCAAATTTTATTAGATCATGGTGCAAAGTTACAAAGATATTGGTTACATTTGAAAAAGAAGAAAAATAGAAAGAGAATACCTAACAACGTCACACCTTTTCCTTGTCTCCCAAAACTTTCTCGGGAGGCTGGGATGAGGAGCTCGGTTGCTCGGTGGGAACAACGAGTTGGTCGGCTGGAGCTGGAACTTGTTCTGGAGGAGAAGGTAGAGATGAAAGCTCCTCGTCAGCAGGCTGGGTAAGGATGATATCACCCACTACCATTGAAGATTCTTCAGAGGCAGCTTCGTCCTCTTCTTCATCTTCGATGGCTGGGGGAGGACCAGGGAGATGTTGTTGAAACAGTTCTGAGTCCTCATTAACTTTCAATTCTTGCAAAGCAGCAACCCAGCCAGAAGTATTTCAAACTCCCATAATGCACCTGAGTCATTATGGTTGTTACCCCCTTGTTCCACCCTTTGTCCCAACCTGTGTTGAAGGACTTCTTTATTGCCATTTTTCTTTTAATTTTCTCCGAGGAGAGCTTCTCGGATAGAAGATCCTCGGTGGCCTTCAACTTAGCATCCACCTCCTCCTTCTGGCGATTTACTTCTCCCAGAAGGGCTAGCTCTTCCTCAGCCAATTTCAACTTATTTTCAAGCTCCCCAAAATTTGTGAGCTTCTCGGCATATTTTTTATTCTCTCTCTCCAAGTCTTTCACCTTATTTCCCAACTGCACCTTCTCTGCCTCGAATGCAACCAACTTCTTCTCCCATTCACCCCTATCCTCGTCATACTTTTGACGAGAACCCTTCAAAGATTGGGCCAAGACCTGAAAAGCATCCTCTACTCCTGACGAAGAGCTAGAAGCCTTGATCGCTTCATCTTTCTTCACTATGGTGTTAAAGAAACTCACCAGCTGGAAAAAGAAGAAAATAATAATAAGTCAGCACAGAGATACATGTATTGATGGAAAGAAAGAAAATTCAGAATACGATAAACTTACTGAAGCAATGTGACGAGTAGCCAGGGATGTAAGCATATCCCTAGACATACTCTCCTCGATTCCTTGGACTTCAGGAATAGTCCAAGTCTTTACCGAGCTCATTGCAGAGCTCGGAGGAATGATAGTTGGAACACCAGCTCCACTAACTTGGAGCTGGGAAAGGTTTTCAGCCAAATTGACTGAGGAGGATTTCTTCAGTCTCCTCGGTGGCATTTCAGCAGTTTCAACCAAAGAGCTTTTGGAAGGGGAGATGGTGATCACTTCCACAGAAGCACTTTTCTTGCTCGGAGCCACTGGGGGCTTCTCGGCAGCCTTCTGAGGAGCAACAGAAGGGGCAGCATCTACTTTCTTTGTCCCTTTTAGGACATCATTCTTGTTTCTTTTCCCATCTCCAGCAGAGGTAGTCTCCTCAAAGAGAGCAGGAACTCTTCTTTTGCCCATTTTCTGACTTAGAGGAAGGTGAGATTCTGGAGAAGAGTCCTCAGGAATTGATGCTGGTTCACTGGTGCTGACCACAGAACGAGCAGTAAAGGATGTTGTATAGCTCCTGTACTGCAACAAGTATGAAGCAGATCTGATGTGCTCGTCTGCAACTCTCTTATGCAAACTCCAGATATGTTTCAAATGCTTGATATTAACTTCAGCTTCTTTCGGAGTTTTTCTCTTACTGTCAACTGCAAATAAATACATAGTGAAATATAAGTCATACATTTTATCAAACATAATGAAATCATGATTTTAGAAATAACATAAGATGAAAATAACCTATCATATGGAGGGCATCTGGGACCTTGATATACTTCATCTCCAGTCAAAGGAGCATGTTGCCAATTTTTTATAATTACCCCATGTTCAAAATAATCCCTATTGGCATCAGGGAGGTTAACTACTAAGGCCCTATTCAAAAATCTAGTTTTTAAATAAAAAATATTGTCTAAAACAGTCCATCTGTAACAATACATAATCTCAGGAATTCCTATACGAGTTCCATGAGTTTGATTTAACCTATACACCCCATTAACTATTCTCCATGTGTTGGGGGCTATTTTTGCAGGGACGACATCGAAATACTGACAGAACTCTAAGCACAGAGGGTTTGGTGGAAAATAAAATGCACATTCAGTAATAAAGAGACTGGGGAACCAGTGTCCCTCAGCCAAACGAAAATAATCTAAAAGCTCAGAAAGATTCTCCAAAGTTACCCAAGATGGAATAGAAAAGTCATAACGGAATTTATCAAGAGATTCAATAACATAAACCATGGTGAATAATTAGAAATGAAGAAGAAGGAAGAAAATCTTACAGGAAAAAGGAGATCTGTTGACAAACAAACGAAGAAAGGGATGAACGCACAAGAGAGAGAAAGGCTATAGAAAACTCGAAAGCAGAAATTGGAAAAGGTAGAAGACGGTGATATTGTCTATGAAGTTTAAATACTTTGCCTTGGGAAACGGTGAAAGAAATGATTACAAAAAGGAAACTATTACGCTACCGGCGGCTAAAAGGACAAAAAGTACACGAAGATCGAAGCGCTTATAAAAATGCAAAAAGGCGGATTCTGCGAATTTGGTAGGAAATTCAAATACGGAAAAATGTTCCTAAAAACCAGGAAGATCATTTAATATTGCCATATACCGAGAAAGAATGTTCCATACTCCTCAAAGTTCTAAATATGAAACATTGGGGGCTTCTGTTGATACCAAAATTAGTATGCTGATATGGACGAATAATAAGAAGACACGTGTCGATCTACGTGGCACAATAACAACGAGGAAGTCTATTTCCCCGAGGAAATCATACTCACTCCGAGCAACAGGTGTTCTCTGAGGAACTACTACGCTCCGAGGAACTCTTGAACGACGAGCAACTAAGGCGGTTCGAGCTGCATCTCGACCACAGCATTGATTGCCAGATAATCAACAGTTCAACTATTCATTGAATGCTTATCATCTTGACGAACACGCTTGAAGAGCATTAAATGAATTACTCTTTCATATGTATATCATTTAATGTATCACCCTTTCAGATTATAGCCTCAAGGCTATAAATACATTGTATTACCCTCATTCAAGGGGACCCGGAATTTCTTGAGAGTACTTATAATCAAGAATTCCAAAACACTCAGCAATAGCATAACAGTGGACGTAGGCCATTCATATAAGGCTGAACCACTTTAAAATATTTTGTCTCATTTATTTATCTGTGATTGAATAATTAGAGTAA